>WBMW01003581.1:697867-842775 GCA_013396635.1 Penelope pileata | reverse complement strand
AAAAAAAACAAAAACAAACAAAAAACCCCAAACAAACGAACAAGAAAAACCCCGCAAAACAGCAAACCATCAGTCTCTGGAAATCTGACTTGCTTTTTCAGAGATTGCATCTCCTGCTTCACCAGAACAATTCTAAGCACTCAATTTAACGAATTCATAATTGGAATTTGCATCCTTTCTTCCCTGTCTCTTTTATCTGCTCTTTCCCCGGAAAAAATATAAATAAGGAGAGGTGCAAAGATCTGGTTTAGTGGTTATCAGAAGATCGTTGTGCAATGGATGATTTCCCATGATTGCTGTTAAATGGATTTGCCAATTTTAAGATAGATAAAATACATACAGCTCTCCTCGCATGTGAATTCTGATTAATCTTTGATAGCTCCTTTGTTAGCTTCTTTGTTAGAGGTTGTGTTGGTTTTGTTTTTGTTTGTTGTTTTTTTTTTAATTCAGTTGCTTAAAGGAGAATGACTTCTCAGTAAGGACAGTAACTTTCCCATATCATGTATCAAGGTATTCATAGGATTATGAATCACAGGTTTTTCAAGTTCTTAATTTTTATTTATGCAAGAAGACCTTGTTCATCCTTCCATGTTTGTACCACAAGGGCTTCAAGTTTTGTAGAGCTTTTTGTAAATAATAAACCAAGATATTTAATCTTGGAGCATATGCTTATTTATCTCTTGGAGGAGGGGAAAAAAAATACCATCGTGTACTGTGAAGTTATATATGGAATAAATATGTAGCTATTGGTTGCCAGCATTCAGATAGGTTTCTCACCAGAATAGCCACACAATTTTTTTACTACGCAGGGTAGTACTGTTTGGATCCAGATTTGTGATTGTGGAAAACATGGAAATTTTTCAACAGCTTTTCAGGTTAAAAAATAAAGCTGCTGCTTTTTTTTTTTTCTAATTCCATAAAGATAATATAAATGTAGATGAGCTTAAAGTTGATATGAATAGGTCTGATGGGTGTGGTCAGACATTAAGGAAGTTGGTTGACCAGTAAGTTGTAAATGGATCTCATGCTACAGGTGCATTTGATATCATTAGCAGTTAAAGATGTTTGTACTGAGACTTAAATTACAAGCAGCAATTATATTGGAAGGTTGATGCAAATATGGAGCTCAAAATTGTTTACATAATGGTGTTACCATAAAGAAAAAGGAGTAAGATGGGATTCTTGAATGCACCGATGCCTGGTGGAACTTCACCTCACACAGTGGGATGTACTTGGTGTTCTGTTGTAGGTACTACAACAGCTACATGCTGTATGAATTTTTTTCTCTCTTGATTGATCTTTGGTGAATGGAATTTTTGTTGTGTTATTCAACATTTCCTAATAATTTTAATACAAATGGCACTTGTCTTGCCAAGTGGATGGGCATATTTTTAATAAGTTGGACAAAGAAAAAATGTTTATATTAAAATAATCTTTTCCAGATGAAGGGAATGAAACAGAGATTCAGCCGCCACAGAACAGTCAGCTAATATGGAAACAAGGACGACAGCTGCTAAGACAGTAAGTGTTGAGAAAAGAACTTGAATAATGAGTGCAAGGGGAAGTATCTCTTAATGAAATGTCATGACGGTGGTATTTGGTTTTTCTGTTAGATCTTCTTTAAAGAAAAATTAGTGTGATGAAGTTCATTCGTCTTCTGCCCTACTTTTCCTCGGCTTTTGAAAAATTTTAATGTTTCAGAACTTCAGGTGATATGCCTTGTCAAATCAAACAATCTCATTTGCTTTTGTTTTACTGCGTATAATATAACAAGCTGCTTGAGGGAACAGTGGGTTGTGACACCTTACGATTCTTTTTACAATTAAGAAAGAAAAGACAATTCTGTTTAGAGCTATCTGAAATAAAAATAAAAATAACCTGGGTTGGAGAGGGTTATCTTTTGTTTTCTCCTACCTGATGTGCAGAAATCACTTAAGAAGTTTAGACTAGAAGCTTTCTAGTTGTCATTATATCTTAATGAAGCAAATGTCTGTTAATCTAAATCAGTTCTTGAATTGTACTCATAATGAGTTATTCAGTTCCAAGGTGTTTGGTCATATTTCTGGTGTTTTTTTTTTTTTTTTTGTTTTGTTTGTTTGTTTGCTCCTTGATTACAGCCCTTCATTTAAATTAGAGGTCTCTTAAAAGACCTGTAATCAAGTTCTCCCCGAGTCATCTTTTTCATGTGTTAGCCTCATTCTCTGTACTGGTAGCTAGATCCTATGGTCTTCAGCTAGCAAAACTTCCGATATCTAATTCCTTTCTTGTGTTGCAAGGGATTAAATGAGAGGGGAGGGAGATGGATAGGACAGCCTGGGGCTTGTTGGAATGGACCTGTTTCCAAGGAATTATGCAAGAGTTAAAATTGTCCAGTTTGTCTGTTGGATGGCTTTTACTTTCTTTTTCAAGAACTCATATTTTTGCATTTAAGTTGAATACATGTAAATAAAGTGGACTTGGATCAGCAATTTGAAGGCAAGTCCTTCCTTACCAGGGTAATTAGTAGGATACATGCTGCTGAATAAAGAGATGGCATTACTGACAGACTCCATTTTACATAGATGAGTGGTTTGATTTTCATATGGCCATCAGTTCAGTATTCCTTTGCAAATGTGTTTATGTAGAGGATATTAAATAATTAGAGGAGAATGTTTTTGCTGGAAAAGTGCATGTCCTTGAATTGTGACAACTTTTATTGTGAAATAGCATTTCCATTCTTCAGAGTTGCCCAGATTGTTCACTGTTTAATCAGACCAGTGTTCCTGAGAGGGGTAGTGTTATTAACTTTATTTTCTAGAGAAAGAGTCAGAGACAGATTTTTCCAAAAGTAATACTGCATATTGATGAAAGAGCCAACTTTAGACTTTGGGATTTTCGTACAACCAAGTCCAAGATTTTTGCTGCCCAACCCTTACCAGCAAGACTAAGTAATATTTAGCAGATAAACTGCAGACTGAGAAAAAAAGGCAAGACACATATGTTATCAAAACTAGTGCATCATAAATAACCATTCCTGCTAGTAGCTATAGCTACAGAATTTGTTTTTATTCCATTTTCTAGACTTCTAATAATTCTTGTAGGAACATATCTGACGCTTTTTGTAAGGCTTCATGTGTAGTTTCCATGTGTTGAAGAATAAAATGGCTATATTGTACATGCAACTGTGGTGATTTTTATAAGCCAGTTGTAAATATTTTAATTGAGAGTGCTTTTCCATCCATTTTAGTAAATGAATGAATAACGTATTGTATAACCTCTGACTGCTAGGCTCTTTGATTTTTTTCCTCAGTGACTGTAGAGGCTGGTACAGCAAGAGACGATCCCTCTGCAGCTGGTACAGGAAGATTTATAAGCATGTTTCATTAGCACAGCACCATACTTTGCTAAGCTAAGAAATGGAAGATGAGTTTAGGGAGAAGTTTTCATTTAGTCTTCTGAATAAGTAAAATGTGCGTGAAGAACTAGCATGAGTTCTGTTCCTGTAGGTATCTGCAAGAAGTGGGCTACACCGACACAATATTGGATGTGAAGTCAAAACAAGTACGAGCTTTATTGGGCCTCTCAAGTGATGCTTCAGAGAAGGAAAACAGAAATCAAGAACCAATGGTAAATGGCACGGAGGGCCAAATTAAAGAAAACACAATGATTGGGTAAGTATCATAATGACAATGTTCTCTTTTTGCATAAAACCAATTAATGATGTAGAACAAGTTTTTGCTTACCGAGATTTCAAAAACTTTTTCCTAACAGGAGATTAAAGTAATTTTAACTAATTTTATTAAATAAAACATTAAGTAAGGAAGCAGCTTTTACGATTCACAGCTTTAAAAGCAGCATGTGTAGTTTTTTTTCCAGTTGCACAGCAGCACAAAAGTAAATCAAGCTTTTTGATATGTGATCAGAGGTCAATGTTCTTTCAAGTTATCACTTGATTTGGATTGCTGGGAACTTTACTGTGTAGGTTACAGGTTTCCTTTTCTGGTATATGCTGACTTTGCATCTCATCTAGATGAGGTACAGGACATTTTGATTGGATCTAAAATAGGTTTACTTGTTACTTTCTGATTTCTGATCACCATTTTCCCCAAGTAGATACGTATGTGCTAATGTGACTGAAATGTAAGGTAATTCATTTCTCTTCTTAACTATTTCTTAACACTATGAGAAGTCAGTCAGGGAGAGTGAAAGCTTGTTGTGCTTACTTTTGCTTTTAAGTAACATTGAAAACAAAGCTTTTTTTCCACATTTTCTTCTCTTCCCCACAAAGAGGTTTTCTTTCTTGGACTTTTTTTTTTCAAAAAAAAAAAAAAAGAAAAGAAGAAGAAAAATTAAATAAGAAACTTGACTGTAGAGGCTTTAGGAAAGCAGTTTGTTTTTTCTTGTTTAAGATACTGTAGTTACAAAATTTGAAAAATAAAGGAAATGATGCAGAATTTTGTCCGAACAGTGCATGGGATTACGGTTCCCTGTGGTTTGTGCTGTCATCAATGAGCACAGCTCTCTTCAAAGATTCTCCCTTGTTTTCTTTTCTGTGCTAATGTGGCAAATTTCAAGACCTTTTTATTTTAAGGTCTAGCATTGTTGTAAGACACATTCTGTCTTTTAAAAAGTGTTACAAAATTCCATCAAAATTTCATTTACCCAGCAGATAGTTCCAGCAGTTTCAGGCCAATAAGTTATCTAAGGGCAGAAGTTCATTGTTACATAATTAAATTTAATGCTGTGAGGTGGAAAATTTGAATATATCAGGAAACCCGCAAGCTACATAGCTGACAAGCTATGTTGTTTATGTGCGACAGCTTTGTTTCTGAAGAACAGGGAATGCCTGATAAGTTGCAATAACAATTGTAGTTCAATTTCTGATGAAGGGGTCAGTTATCAAGGAAATGGGTAAATAAAGCTCCCCTTCTTATACTTGAAAGTTTATTGAAATCTATTTATTTTGTTTGAAACAGATTAAATTATTGGACAAAGATTTTTAATACAGAAATTTTTAATACATTTTCAGTAATTTCCTATGTATTTCCCCTTTGGATAGATTCAATATTAGATTTTTATCACTGGTAGTCTGCCCTATAGCTGAGGGTACTCACTGATGCAGAAAAAAACATGTTCCTTCTGTTGTGGCTCTGCGAGATTGTCAACTTAAAGGCTGTTGAAGCGTGCACGCTCTAAGACTGCTTTCATCTCATTTGTAAAGCATAAGATGGAAGACTTAGAAAGATGAGAGCATTTTTATACATGATGTGAGGCTTGACTCAAGGGTTTTACAGTGGAAGAATCTTCAAGGGATCTTGTTCAAAATAGTCACGTCAGTCTTCATGGGGTTATTTTGAATCTGGATGTCAGTGGACATCTTTTTAATTGAAAGGAAGAAGTTGAAATTTTACCAAAAATCCTTGATGAATTTAAGACTAGCTTTCAATGCTACAATCACAGTGCTCTGTGATTCAGGTGCTCTTTCTGGACATCTCTTTGAATATTTGTGCAGGAGGCATTCCATGACTTTCTTCCTAGAAGAGGCTGCCTATTACTTAACTTCTATTTCATCTTATGCTATTAGGTACTGTAACATGTTATACCTCACAATTTCTGTGATATGTGGCACTGCTTACCTCCTCCCAGCTACATTGCCACTTGCCACAGAAATTTCAAAATGCAGCTTCATGACATAATGAAAATCAGAAAGGAGGTGAGATGTTGAAGAATTTAGGTGTTGAATAGGTCTTGCTCCCAATTGCTCCCAATACCAACTGGAATTCTTACTGAGTGTTGAAAAGCTAAGTCCAACTTTTTTTCTGTTTACCAGAACTGGGAAAAAAACAGATGGTTCAGTTTCATTGTGGCTTACAGTTGAGGTAGGAGCACTCTTTTAAGAAACTTCAACATAGGCTGTGTAACAGAATGGAGAAAAGCTTGATAGTTCTTTTAGAAGCCTCTTGTTATTTCTGGTGTGCGTGTAAGGTGAGAAGAGAATTTGAGTCACAGCAAACTTATGAGGTTGGAAGGAGTACAGTGAACAAGTGCAGTTTTGTAGTGGTAGAAAAGGAAAGATAATTATGGTGAGAGATTGAAAGAACAAAAGGAAAAAACAAACAAACCCAAAACCTTAGTGCAGTCCCCAGAATTACAAGGCCACGCGTGTGTTTGCCAGGACCACCAGTCATTGGGACAACTGCAGAGTAAAATGCAGAGGAAAGATGAGCCATACCTGTATGGATACAGTAAAACAACTCATGGAAGAAGACTTTGCTGTCACCACAGAAGACTGTAAACTGTTGAAGCCAATGGAATTTGGCAAATTTTATAGTTGAAGACATTTAATGAACATTGATATCAAATACTAGTTAGCAAGTCTGAAAAGAATGGTTTAGTTGTCATTGAAGAGCAGAGTGCTGGACAAAATGTGCATGGAAGTTAATCTAACCTAACAAGAAACATTTGTGTTAAAGCGAGAAAATACAACTCAGAAAATTGATTGACTTGTTTGGTCTTGGAAGAAATGCGTAATATCTTGGACACAGCTAAGACTGCAGATTTTAAGTCTCTCTTTTCTTTAAAAAAAAATAAATGTTTACGTGGGAGGAAGAATGTGGAAAGGAATGAAGGAAGAAAGCTTGTGGATGAGAAACAATAAAGACAAATCGAAAGGAATTTGGGAAGAGTGTGGGTGAATGTGATGAAGATAATGTACCACAAGATGGGAAAATGACACAGTGAAGAACAGAAAAATGGATGCAGTGATACATTGCATGAACAGGAAAATGGAAGGCATATTAGATTTCGATGTTCTTAAAGATTTCTCTATATAGCAGTGTAAGTTGCAGAGAGAACAGATTGGCTAAACTGCCTTCTGTACAACTGAACGCTCATTTGATAAGTTCCATAGAAAGTAAAAAATGGTGTTGGATGTTTTCACGCTGCCATCTGGTTATCTCTCTTGGGAGAGATGAGATAACAGAGGTGGGGAAACAAATTTTCCTTTTTTATGCTTATTGTTTATTGGTATTCAACCAATACTTTCTCAGTGAAATGAAAGTGGTAGAGGATGCAAATTTGCATGGAAAGAAATTCCAATAAAAGAATGAAAGAGGCTTGCTTCTCTACACAGAGTGGTTCTAGCCTGGTTTCTATGTAAGCCCTTCAAGCTGTGTGTAGGGATTGCCACTGTTGCTCATCTTCATTCAAGAATATCTCTGATCTACTGTACTTCTGACAATTAGCTGCACCCACACTTTATTTTATTTTACTTTTTTTGGACATGTCTTTGACTGCTCTAAGCATAAAACCCTGTTTTTTTTTTTCCCCTCTCATTCCAGGAATGTGTGTAGTGTATGTTTAGTGGTGGTAGCAGGAAGGATATTCCTCTTCTGCTCAACTCATCACTTCTTTTACAGACTTGAATGAGTCAAGTTTGTTGTACCAGCACTTACGTCCTTACTTCATCAGCCAGAGTTCAGGCACTCAGGGCTCTCAGTATTGATAGTAAGCCAAGCCTTTTTATGGGAGAGGCTTGTGAGAATGTTTGGAGTGGTTACTGTGAAGTTGATGCTGTTTACTTCAGTATGGCTAAGCTTACAGTAGTTACTCCAGTGCAAATACTCGAGTCAATAATCTTGATCAACAACAGACAATATGTAACTTGAATTCTGTTAATTTTCATTTATTTTAGGAATTGCCATCTTGTCCATCGTACCCCTCAGATTAATTTTGGATATCTTACAGGATTGAGATTACATCAGAGAACTACCCACACCTCTTTCTTTCTTTTGTTTTCCCTTCTTTTGGTACAACGATGAACTAACTGCTGTTGTCTGAAAGTCTTCTAAACCCATTTCAGTTTATCTTCCTACTGTTAGGTGAAGTAGCCTCAGTCTTTGTGTGTTACTAGCTGCTACATCTCTGGGCAAATATTTGTATTCTTACATTGCCTATTTATTTGCTGATGTACAGATCCTCATGAAAACTTTAGCACTCAAGACATCATGTGGATTTTGAATGCACCCTGGAAGATTTTGATTCCATAAATGAAATGTTAATATGATAACCTGAAATAGATGTAGTCCTGTTTCCACTTATTTCATGGAATTTAAAAGGGCATCTGTTTTCAGTTTCTTCAAATCAGCTCACTTGCATTACAAAAGATAAGTACCACTTGGCATGATTGGACTCAAAAGTAGTTACTAAAATAATAACTTTATAATAATGGTTGAAATTCTTAACACTTGCAGTGGGAGGAATGGGTGCTTTCCCCCCAGCAAACTGAAACATAAATGAAAGCTGCTGCAAATGTCATGTGTAGCCTTGAAAATGTGAGAGTATTTAAGTATCGTTGGTTCATTTATTACCTCATTTTTAATAGCTTTATCTTACTGACTGAAACATAAGCAGTCAGATTAGTTTACCTTCTTGAAGGTGTGTATCTGACTACTGCTTGATATAAATGGAAGGAAATCTAATAGAGGAATAGAACTGGAAGGAGCAAGGGTATACCAAGCATATGTTTGTATCTCTATACACGTGCATGTGTGTATAGATAAATTATTTGAGTTTTTGTTAAGAGTTTGATAATTAGAACTATGTTTAAATAGTCAATAGAAACTGTTTAAGGTTTTAAAAATTGGAGCTGAGTGATATATCAGTTTCTCTCTGAAACTGAACCACTGCTCTTTTTTTTTCTGTTGAACTGCGTATAGCTTCCACTGCCTGTACTTTGCTAGAGCATCAAAGTAACACATCTGAGAGCAGATCCAAAGACTAAAAGTAAACGTTTTGAAGACCTTGTATTTCTAACCTATTACAAACCATTCCAGTTGAGACTGCAGCAAATGAATGTCTTTCTGTACCAGAAGGCCTTGAATAACTTTTGCATCTCTAAATCCTATTAACACTAACACATAATGAAATAGCTGCGTATTGGCTGGTGAATGTTGTGTGTTAACTCACTTATAAAATGGTTTATTTGGGAAAATATCTTTGCATTTAACTACCTGAGGTAACACCTGCCATGGAAAAGATTTCCAAAAGCACTATACAAGAGTAGAATATTGAATTTTTTAAAAAGAAAAAATCTAAAATCTGTTTGTCTTATTCCCTTTTTTACCATTGTTTTTTCCACCTTTTTCCTGTTTGTACTTCCTCCAGTATTGCAGTGACCTAAAAGGCACTTCAGAGATACACGGCTCAGGCCAGACCTAGACTCTTTTAACAGATGCATTGAAGCAAGAAAAATGAATAGATAAATGGGGGATTTGTCTGAAGAAAGTAGTACCAATGACCACTCTTTTCATTTCATTGGCACAGATGTATGACTTAGGAGTCTGAAAGATGCTTCTTGGAAATGTCATGTAAGAGTCATGGCATGAAGGAACAGGGAGAAGGAGACAGACACTGTGCAGGGAGAGAGAGGCAATGAGAGGGGACCTGAATGGAGAAGGAACTTTATAAATGTTACTTCAATTCTTCAAACATAGAAATTTTTTATTATTTTTTAGAAAGCTAGTTTATTTGACACAGTTACCTGATCAGATTTGGAAAGATAAGCAATTTTTCCTTTTTCAGTGGTATTTCTAAACAATTCCAATTTGCACCCAAACCATTTTGTAAGTGTTGCTTACTGGTTGTAGTACGTATTGCACTGGTTCTTGCATCGTGTGGTGTGAATTCCTAAGAAGTTTCAAAGGTTGTGACAGACTGTCTAGCCTCTCCAGTACTCCTTGTGTTTAAAGTTTGATGATAAGTGTTCTGTAGTTAATAAATTATTAGTTTGGTATTTTCCATGCTGCATTATGAAAGATTTTGCACAGTATTGATGATTTCTCAAACTGTTCTGTAGAGACAGTTGCTATAGGAAGGAAAACATTTGAATGTGCATGCTGTTCTTCACTGTGTCCAGTTTGAAAGGACTCCATTAGTCACGTTGAAAAGACTGTATTAGAACATGAAATAATGAAATTCTGTGGGAAATTAATAAAAAAGATGACCTTGTGCTAGCATGTTTTGTTAATGGGAGAAAATTTAGTCTAGAAAAATGGCTCAAGAAAGAGTTCGTTTAACAGCTCTTCAGATGGTGGGCCATGACAGGCTTCCTCCTGGAAGCATTTCCCAGCCTGAGCAGAACCTGTGTTTATTTAACTTCATACTGTGGTGTTCCTTTCTGCATCTGAATTTGTTAATAAAATCTGTTTTTATTTAAGACAACTTGTGTATGTTTTGGATTAAAAGCCAAACAAACAAAAATGGAACCAATCCACCAAGCCTTCCTCTCGTTTTTCCACTGGGGAGTGGATAGGATGGAGGCAGTTAGTGGCTTTGTGGCTGGGCAGTTCGTGGGAGGAGTTTATGGCAGTCTCCCTCGACATGACCACAGGAACTCCCGAGGGTTACTACCAGGAAAGGAAAAAGATAATGACAGAAATATCGGCAGTGTTGGTTATAAAGCAAATACACATCTGTAATCTGGCTTTAGTCTGAGTTAAACCCAATTTTGCAGTATGAAACATCTGGGTCATGTTAGAAGCAGGAAAGGTGTCATCAATTTGCTGTTTAGTTGCCTCATGACTTCATTTTTCACATAGGTTATGGCTTCTATTTTGTACTCAATAAAAAACAGAAAGAAACAAAAAAAACACCAGGAAGTTTGTTAAGATCCCGAATATGAACAAAATGTGTAGTGTTGAACCGGCTCTCAACATTTTAGCTGCTAATGTTTCCATGCCAGGACCAACTGGATTTTACACGAAGTACTTTACTTGAGATGTGGCTGTAGGGCAGAAAGCAAAGAGTTGGCAGCATGGGCTGCTGAGGCCCTGTGGGATCCCAGCGCCCTTTAAATAGTACCTACGGAGTATCCACAAGTTGTATTTCTTTGATTTCATGGGAAGAGATTATTTTTAATCTTAAGGGGGCCAAGGAGTTGAAGCAAGTCTGAATAATTGAACAGCCTGTAAAATACAAGTTAGAATGAGATTTTCAGAGTGGTCACAACTGCAGAAAATTCTTGCTGCTTTTCCAGGGGAGAAAAGTACTCAAGTAATTTCAGATTTATATTGCTTTAAGGGAGGTAAGTACGTAAGTTACCAGCCCATATATAACAAGAATTCTATTTTTTAAACAGGAAAAAAGGTGTCTTTATCTTTGGGAATCAGAAGTTCCCCGTATGAAGAATATTCTGCATGCTGTCCATCCATTAGTACTAAGATGGAAAGCCCAGCAGCGTCAGTGTAGCTGTATTTTACATCCTGGCAGTACTTACTGTGCTTGTTATGCTCATGCTGAGCAGTTAGTCCTACTCTACTCACCGGTGCACAGACATGAGTAGCAGGTGCTCTCTGCCCAAAGGCTTTCCTGCCTTGTTGGATGTGGCCATGGGAGAGAAGGATGTCATGCACAGGCAGAGTTAGGTCTGATAGAGCGTGCTGTGTTGGTTAAATGAGTTTTAGGTTTGGTTAAGAAGTGGTGGGCTAACTGGGATGAAATGCTTAACAAGAAGGTGGCGAGGTTAGAGGCCAGGTGAGAAAACCATGCAGTGGTGCAGTTACAGAGTACAATTGAGGAAGGAGCACTGGAAAACAGATTGAGAACCGGTGAGGAGCCCAGGGTCAAGGAAGGTTCTGCCAAAATGAGGTTGTTCTATGCTCTCTGCTTTGGCAGTTTCCATCACTGCTCCTGCTGCCTGGCTTGCTCTTCTCCAGCAGTGTTTCTTCAGACAGTGTAACTGAGGAAGAAGGAAAAAGCCCCGGTTTTGAAAGTGCTGTTCTCCCCTGTGTGCATTTCGAATGGCGACAGTCCAGTAAAGAGGATCTGTCCTTTCCGAGACTTTTTGTTCTTTTAGTCTCCCTGTATTTGCAGCATCTCCTGAATCTTGCCTCACTTATGCTGTAATGCAAAAGTTCTCAGTCCNCCCCCCGAAGTATTATAGACTACAAGAGCTCTAGAAATGTTGAGTTGCATTTCTTTTTCTAGAATTGAATTTTAAGTCATTTATTGTACTGTCCTATGTCAGAATAGATTTTTGCCACTTCCTATTTTTTCTGTTGCTTTGTAAATGACCCCATAACAGAAACCAACTTAACAGATGGAGGATAATGAAACAAGCAACCTTCAAATTGTCATCAAAATACATAATACAAATTAGCTAAGCCCAGGTATTTTTTCCAGTATATTTTAGAGTATTCTTAAGCGTTCATGTTGATAGTAACATCTAAAATAATAGATTACATTTATGTACTGCTAAAGGATTAAAAATACTATAGATGAATCATTGTAAGTTACTGTTGAGTAGGTTTTAATTGTTAGGGTAATTGGCTGTACTATAGTCAATCAAATTGAGTTTGAAGCTTCTTTTCTCTTTAGAACCTTTATGGAGTTCAAATATTCTACCGCTTCTGTGGTTTTTTGTTGTTGCTATTCTTTTGAATTCTTTCTTTGAAGTTGTGCCTTAGCACAAATAATCTTTTGTGGTATAATGCTGACTTTGTACATTTTAGTACTGTGCAGGAGTTTTGAAATGTGTGATTAGCTCCTGTGTTTTCCAGTGCATGCAATGTCTTTTTTTTTTTCCCTTTATAAGTGGCAGTACACAGCTTAGTATATATCCTGTCTAATAAAGTATGTAGTAATTAATATGATAGTTGAATTCAGACCGGTTACTTAAAAAAAAGATAAAATCTTCTCTTTGATGGTCACTTTGAACTTCCCTGTAAGATTATATGACTACAGAAACTAATCTAGGTATGAATTACTACAAATACTTTTACCTGTAGAATGGTATTTGGCTCATAATAACAATTTCTCTCACTTAAAATTTTCTCTTCTACATTTGGCATCAGTCCATACATCACTGTGGTGTGTCTGGCAGTTACTCCTATATGTCAGCAACCACGATGTTTTTACATGGTAGATTTTTACATGGCCAAATACACAGGAAAAAAACATAAATGCAATTGTGGTTGGACATTTTTGTCCACTGAACATTAACCAGGACACACAATTTCCTAAAAATCAATAAATTTGTCAAGTGAAGCACATTGCGTCTGTACATAGGATGCAGCAAAATAACAGTCCCATAGGATTTATTTGAAACTGTATATTATTGCTACAGGTTGATGAGGTATTATAGTCTGCCAATGTAGAGATTACGTAAGGAAAAAGAGCACTATTACATAGTGCTGTCAGGTTTGTCATAGTAACGAGGGAAAAAAGACAAGAAGCAAGGCAAATTGGAAGAATGTTTGAGGTTGTTCTCATCTAAGATAAGGGAAAGTGGAAGGAATAAACTCAATAAAACCAGTGACCGTGAAAATACACGGTAGTACATCACGGTATATTGTGCTGCTTTATATGTGGATTTTATAATGGCAAGTGAAAGTGTTATAGGTATTTTCAGTGCATGCAAATGGATAAATGATAAATCGGTAGGATGGCCAATTGTCTTAATAAGACACAGACATACTGGGGCTGTAAAGAAGCCACCTCTGCTAGTGGTTGTCACGTGTGCATAAAAATAAGTGAGTGGAGACCACGTAAAGGAGCACCTGTTTCCTTTATCATGCTGTATTACACATCAGAGCTTTTGCCGTTGAATGTTTCCTGTAATAAGCCTTTGCAAAGTGTTATGAAGAAACACTGGAATAAAAGGGTGATGGACAGATAATCAGGTGTTTGCACTGCAGCGAGTTAACAAGGCCTTACTGTGTGGGGTTGTCAGCTGATTGAACCTTTTGAAATGGGTCATAGCAGAAGCAAAATACAGCATTAGTAAGGCACTTGCTGTCGGAAGAGATGACTGTACAAGACAATTTAGAACTCTTAATTCTTAAATGAGAGGGAGAGACTCCTGTGGTTTCAGTGGTTGTGAAAATCAAGATGACGTACATGTAATGATGAACTATGCAACACCGACTGCTGATTAAAGGTAAGAAAACAACAATAAAATTTGTCTCCTTTATAAAGTCATGTAGATAATTTAAAAGGTTTTACTGGAAGTAATCACTGCAATTCAAACTGAATATATTTTTTTCACCACTTTATCTTGAGGGATTGATAGATAAGTGCGTCTTTGGTATAGAAAATATTGTACTTGTTGATTTTAGGATTGTTTTAATTGTACATTCGTCTGAGTTTTATTCAGTGGCTACAGT
Source organism: Penelope pileata (assembly GCA_013396635.1). Classification (NCBI taxonomy): domain Eukaryota; kingdom Metazoa; phylum Chordata; class Aves; order Galliformes; family Cracidae; genus Penelope; species Penelope pileata. The sequence goes on along the minus strand of WBMW01003581.1, from coordinate 828,634 downwards.
TCTGCTCCTTGGATTCTTTCTCTTCAGGTGTTAGTATGACAGCTCTTGTAGTTCCTGTTTCAGAGACACTCCCTGAATTTGTGCCAGTGCTGGCAGTCATAATTTTACCCGGTCTTCATTCTTTCCTTGTTTGTTTAGTGTTAACATCTACGTGAATGTTACTTAGTCATCAACGATATTTTTTCGTTATATTGTTTTATAGTGGCAAATTTAACATGTCTCAAAAGTTAATGGATAAAAAAGTTAATAGGTCTAGAGTTCATTTCCCGCAAGATGGAGAACATCAGATAACAGCGGCAAAGTTTTCATGTTCCCTGAGGCACACGTGACAGGCCACCTTAGTAGCTGTAACTCATGTCCTGGTTCCTGCAGCCTTCCCTGTTGATATGTCAATATTGATAAAGCTTTGGGGTATGTAACAGGTGGAGAGTGCTTTAAAATGCTTCTAAAATAAAAAAATAAAAAAACAAGAACACCAAAGAAACCACAAACCCTGAAGTGGCTGTCCTGGTAATTGCAGGTGGATGAAGAATAGTGGTTGTAATAAGATGAATTTATGGATAACATCTAGCTTTTTAACCCACAAACATTTTTATTTATAAGTAGTCCATTTTTACCTGTAGGCTTATTTTAATTTTGCGTGTTGTTAGACACCATAAAATAGAACAGACTGGTAAATGCAAAAGCGATGCCATTATGGTTTCTTTTGACTCATGGTGGTTGTTGTTGTTGTTTAGGAAGCCAGAATTGACTGACTCTGCCTCTCTGCTAGAGACCTTCAAGTTCCTTGAAAATGCAGCTGCGGACTTCAGTGATGAAGAAGATGAGGAAGATATTGAAGGAAGAGAGAAAACAATCATTGATAGCGCAACAGTGAGTGGAAAAAATAATTGAAAAAGTTACGAAGAACAGAAAAAGTGAGATTAATGAGATGCCTGTATGCAAAGTATATGACTGTGTATGTACACGTGCAAATCATTAATACATCTTTATGATGGTCTGTCCAAGCATGTGTGCACAGGAGAAGTTCATGCATACAAGTTAAGCTTTGCTATCTATCTTGTTCTAAGTTTGCAATGACAAATTTTGAGTTGTCCCTCTACTATCTCGTACTACCTAGTACTTTTGATATATATTGGATACGGTTTTTACAGTACCAGATATCCCCTTTTTTTTCTTTTCCAGCTTACTTTAAAGCTGTGATGTTGCATGTCAAACATGCATTGTTTCCTGAATATTTGCATAAATACATTTTTTATTTAAAGCGACTTCTAGAAATTTATTCCTGTAGGGTACAGAACTGAAATACCACCTTTTGCTTAAGTAGGTTGTTGAAAGAAAAAGTATAACTGGAAATTTTTTAAAATGTGGTTAATGTTTCTTTGCATATTCAGTCAATGCCTGACTCCATGCCCTATGATACATACTTTGTAACATGATTTGGTCGAATGATTGTATTAAATAGATAAATACAATCAGTACTCTATTTCATCCTCTTCAGAATGAATATTTATTCATTGAGTTGTGCTTCCAAAAAATTAAAACAGATAGGAGTTATGGATGTGATAATTTTTATGATCAATTTTAAGAACGAATGCTTAAAAAGAAGATCAATTAAAAAGGTTTTTTAAAGAAGGTCTTTGTACATTTGTTCTTGTCGTTGATGGGCTGTGAAGTAATGCCTGAGACTCTGCTGTGAAATAATCTATAGTGTAGTATGTTCGTTAAGCCTGACAAAGGAATGAAGCTTAGTATTTAGTATTGTTCTAAGCTTTGAAATTGGTTCATTGTATTTACAGGAATTAGCCGTTCATCCTCATGAGCTATGGGATGTTGTCCTGGATACTGAAACCTTTTCAGAGCAACCCATAGCACGTTTTCCAAGTCAAAATACCATGATTAATATAATTTTTCTTTTTCTATAGAAATAAAACTTTTGCTATCTATTTCAAAACTGTCAATTTACCTGTTAGTCGAATAACATTCAAGCAGATAGTCCATTTTCAATATTGAGGGAAAAGCAGAATTATTACAAAGATCATACTGTGAGGTCTTTCATTAATACGTTTTGTTGTTTTTTTTTTTTCCAGTTACCAAGTTTGCTTTAGAATTAGGTGAGGGAAATGTAGTTTAAACATGGAAGTACTGTCTATAAATAACTGTAATATCTTAGGAAGTATTTAAGATGGGAAGGGGAGAGAGAGGTTATTTTCAGAATAGCAGAGCCAGTTGGGCTTTGCTGAAGTTCTTTCTATGGCATTGTGTCAGGTTTTTTTGTTATTTGTTTGTGTGTGTAGTTCTTTATTTTAGTTTAGTTTTTTACCTCTATCAAAAGAAAGTTTGTACTTTTCTGATATTAGAATGATTGGTAATCATGTAGGTCAGTGTAGATTAATTACCAAGTGACTGTATATTGGTGCTTACAGAAAGAAATTTTACAGGCAATTTTCATTTTGACTTTGGAATTTGGACGAAAGCTTTATGCTAATTCCAGATTTGCTTGTTAATGAATATTTTCTTGCTACGTCTTCAACTTCCTCTTAGAATTTTGTATAGAAGATGAGACAGTACTGCTAGGTATAAAGATATGCATGTAATGGACTTAAATTTTTTCTTTCCTTCCTTATCTTTCAGATTGTAAGGAAAAGAGTGCTGTCTGACAGTAGTGAAGACAGAGATACAGAAGAAGCTTTGAAAGAATTTGACTTTTTGGTTACCTCAGATGAAGGTGATGGGGAGTCAAGAAGTTCAGGAGATGGAACAGACTGGGGTAAGGAAATGTAATGGAAAAGTCAGGAGAAAAAAAAGCACCAAGAATATATTGTGATTGGTGGATTGTGATCGCTGTCACGATTGGAGCCCCTTTTGAGTGTTCGTATAGTAAATTCTTCATTGCTGGATTGAGATCCTTGTGACATGATGTTCTCATTTTTCTCTACACTCTTTTATGTGAGGATTCTTGGAAGTTTTTGCTTCCAGGCGTTTTATCTTTTTTTTTTCTTTAGTAATAGGGCAGATAGAATTTCAGTTCTGAGTGGAATCTCTCTGTTCCAGTGCCCGATTCTAATGAAGGACTCTGATAAAGATCTATTTTACAATTGCAAACACTTTTTGCTTTCTCCCACTTCGATATAGAGAATAATATGTTTCAAAGAGCTGAACTAGTTGAACTGTAATTGTGTTTTAGCAATTTGGAAAATACCTATTGGGTTGCTCAATTTTTTTTTTTTAAGCTCTTAAAAGTAAATACCTTCTAGCGCCCTAGTCCTAAAGTGCAATTTGACAAACTATTCTCTATGTCCTTGAAGTTCATGTCCTGCAGTTCAAAGCCCAGGATCCAGTTTACCTTGCAATAATTATTCCACATAAACCTGCTGCATAGGGAAGGGAAGAAGGAAGAGAACTGAGTGAATATTTTTATGGGCAGTTGTTTCTTCCTGAAGTTTCTCTATAATGCTTTACACATTCGTGGGGACAGATGGAGCTATGGAAGATGAATGGGAAATAATTAAGCTTTATAATGGAACTGAAACCTTGACAGAAATCAGCCATGGCAGCAGTGGCTGTCACATGAGCTGCCAGCTCTGGGATGCTATATTTCAGTGAAGTGACCAGCTCATAGGTGGACTCCAAATTATTGTTCAGTTTGGTGTAACCTTTCTACCAAGAGGATACATCTCAATATTTTTAGATACAGAAGTCAGTTTTCCATTCACCAAGCAAAGTTAGGAATGTTGCTCTTTTTTATCAAAAGTAATTTTATTAAGTTATTCTGATATTTTTTTCTCTCCAACACTGAAAGTGTATTTATCCATGTGTGCTTCTAAAACGTCTACTGCTTGGGTCACTGAAAAGTTAGTGTGCCAACAGGAGATTTCTTGTTCTGAAGTTCACACTTCAAGTTTATATTAACTTTCATTGATGACAGTTGAGTAAAAATGAGCAGAAGTCTAACGTTAAAAAGAAATTGTCATGGAAAATAGTTCGATTTCTGGAAGTGTTAGGGGTTTTCTTTTAGTGTCTTAGTTTCTAACTGAAACTTTCTCTCAGTGTCTGCTACAAAGCTGTGTTTTGGTTCTAGAAAGAAAACATGGCTGATAACACCCGGCAGCGCTGAACAGAACCAAGGACATTTGTATGTCTCTGCCAGGAGAGTAAAGAGGCTGGGGGGGCCGTAGGGAGCTAGGAGGGGACAAGAATGGGGCAGCTGACCCAAACTGACCAAAGTGATATTCCACACCATATGACATCATGTAATATAAGGAAGGGAAGTGAGCGGGGAGGGCCCGTTTGCTTGGGGATTGGCTGAGCATCGGTCGCGGTCGGTGAGCGATTGCTTTGTACAATCACTTGTTTTGTATATAATTTTCATTACTGTTATTTTACTCTATTTTCCTCTTTCTGTTAGTAAATAGTTTTTATATCAACCCCCGAGTTCTACCTTATTTCTCGATTCTCTCCCCCATCCCAGCTGGGAGGAGGGGGGGGGTGAGCGAAAGGCTGTGTGGGGTTTCCAGGCCTGCCTGCTGAAACCAGAACATTTAGTTACAGGCATTCATGTTTTTCAATTATTTATATTTTACAGCTTGTGTCTTTCGTAATAATGATACATAAGTATTACCTTCTTCAAGGAACTGCCTATATTGAATCACTTAATTTTACATAAGTGGAACTGTTAAATGTAGCATATAACACCAATATTTCATATTGAGGATAGAAGCAAACAGGGCGAGTGCTTGGTTCATTTTGGATCCTAACCATTACTGATCAGCTACAGTAATCTGTAGAATACATTTAACTCTGAAGCTCTTCAGAAGCATGCAGCTGATTTTTAAACTAAGCACTTGAAAGCACTTGCACAGTAGTTCAGGATCTGCTTGTGAAGTTGGACAGAACCTGTGAGACATGCAGGAAGCATCCTGGAACAGTCTATAGAAAAGAAACATTAAGTAATTTCCTGGAAACAATACTACCTTGTATAAATCCATTTAAACTTTTTGTTGGAGGAGAGAAAAACAAAACAGATGTATAGCTGGGGAGGAAAAGCATGATTGAAACTTTAAACTTGATTCCAGAAAGAATATATTTTCTTCTCAAACGTGACTTTAATTTACCTTTTGGAGTTCCTCATCACCCAGTTGTTGATCATAAGTAGTACTTAATTGGATATGTATATTACAAGGACATGGCTTAGCCCACAGACTCTTTTTAAGAGTCACTTTCAGGTTATGAGTACGTCTATATTGATGGCTGCTGCAAAAAGGCTAATACCTCAAGACTTTGGGTCTTGAATAAATCTGTCATTTGTTTAATCTGTTACTGGAGGGTTTAAAGACTGAAATAGCCAACCTTTTGCTGAAGTATGTCCCTTCACAGCAGATTTCTCTAAGCCTTCACAGAATCACAGCATGGCTGAGGTAGGAGGGGACCTCTGGAGATCATCTGATCCACCTCCACTGCTTAAACAGGGACTGCTAGAGCAGATTGCCCAGGACTGTGTTGAAATGGATTTTGAAGATCCTTGAGGAAGGGAACTCCACAACCTGTTCCAGTGCTTCATCACCTTGGTGCTTCCTGATGTTCAGATGTGAACCTCCTGTGTTCCAGTTTGTGCCCGTGGCCTCTTGTTGTGTCATTGGGCAAAACAGAAAACAGCTTGGCTCCATCTTCATTGCACCCTCACTTCAGGGCTGCTCAGAAAGTAATGCCTCCTATTTTATTATGTTGGCCCATGACGTCAGAGGCGGATGTTGGTGGTATGGCAGTAGAGGTTGAACCTTTCTGCCAACATCCTGTTACATTTTGTTGGTGTGTGACAGATGGCAGCAGAGGGGCAGTCTGACCAAATAGCGTCTGACATGGAGGTGTGTGTGAAGCAAAGAATGTGGAATTGAATTCCTCCATGCAGAATAAGTGACACCTATTGACATTCATCGATGCTTTCTGGAGACCAAATAGTAGATGTGAGCACAGTGAGGTGATGAGTGGTGTGTTTCTGCACTTGCAACAGTGACAGTGGATCAATTCTGCTGGTGCAGATTTTTAGGAGTGTGGCATGCAGATTTTTCTTGTTCATCACTGGCGAGAATGCATAGTTAATGGTGGTGACTGTGTTGAAAAATAGTATTTTGTAGATGAGAATTTGCTCTATCAAATAGTATTGTGTTCTCTATATCTGTTGTAGTTTCCATGGAAATAAATAGGAGTCATCGCTTTCGTAGCGACCTGTGTATTTATAGACATTGATGAGATACCCCTAAGCCTCCTCTTTTCTTGGCTAAACAGTCCCAGCTCTTAGCCTTTCCTCCTAGGAGATGTGCTCTAGTTCCCTAATCATCTTTGTGGCCCTGTGTTGGACCCTTTCCAATATGTGGATGGCAGTACAGCCCTCTGATTAATGAGCCACTCCCCCAGGTGTTGTGTTGGCTGTGAAGTTACTGAGGATGCTCTCTACCCCATTGTCCAGATCATTAATGAGGATATTAAACTGGACTGGGCCCACTGTTGGCCCCAAGTGTTAATTTGATGTTGAATGGGATCAACAGGTGTTCCTCTGCATATCTGCTTTCTAACAAGTCAGTCCCAAGAATAATCCATGCCCCATCTTGTATCTTTTCTCCAACTATAGTGACTCCTTTAGCTTGTTGATAGGTAGTTTTGTGCTTCCTCTGCAGATGTTTCAACACCCTTTCTGCAAGTCTGTTGGAAGATGAGTTTTTTATAGTTTATATTTTAAAAGCTCTAGAATATTTCAACGATTTCCAAAAATCCCTTGGCCTATAAGGAATTAATTTTTAAATAATAAGATGGACATCTTAATGAGGAAAACAAAGCAAGAAGATGGTAGCATATTTCATGACCTGACCAGCTGCAGTGGTCGTGAAAATAAATTTAAAAAAATAATAATATATATAAGAAAAAGCTTTATTACCTCCCTCTTCTTGTATGCCAGTTGTTTTTCTAAGGTGCTCTGTAGTTTTCTACATGTGGAAGAAATGACTTGGAGATTTGAACTTGCACAATACCTTTTATTCAAAATCTGTGAATGCCATACTAGTGGAAGAACATTTCATGTGTGTGTCATGTCACAGGGGAAGCAATTTGGGGGAAAAAAAAGTATGGATTTTATGTGGTTTAGCTTTTTCAAAGACTAATAACTGAGGCCTTCTCCTTTTTGTGAAATTTCATAGCTTTAGTGTTTCTTTAGGATTTTATTCAAAGATTGGTGATGTGTACACTATATTCCAAAAAGGTTAAGATGTGCTGCTGCTTTGTGTAAATGACAACATACCGTGAGATGATGAAATGGAGATTTGAAACTCAGTGACACAAAATCTGAGTTGTAAAGTTATTTTGACCAGTAAAACATAACTTCTGCTTCTAGATACCATAGCTCTTTCCTGGGAAGAATGAAAAAGCTGAAAAGTATGTCCTGATGTATTGTAAAGTAAATGTAGCTTACATTTTATTAACAGCTATGTATCTGGTTATAGGAATTAGACGTGAAATTTTTTCCCGATTTCTTGTTAAGAAAACTGAGCAAATAAAAGTGGAATGGGAGTAGCAGTTCCACAGCTTTCACAAGCTTGATGCTATTTCTGTCTGTTTGAAATAAGACATACAGCAGCTGTTACCTCCTTCAGTTGGAGATCACTTGGTGACATTACTGAAAAAGGATGTTTCATTTGTTTCACTTTGTTTAGAAAAGGAAGACCAGTGTCTCATGCCTGAAGCGTGGAATGTCGACCAGGGAGTAATAACCAAACTCAAGGAACAATACAAAAAGGAGCGCAAGGGGAAAAAGGGGGTGAAGAGTAAGTGGAAAACATTGCACCTTAAATTCATAAATCCCACATCTTTCACACCCTTAATTCTATCTCTCTTTCAATGTTTTCCTGAAATTACTTACTCTGTTACTTTGCTGCTCCTGACTGCTTTCCTGTTCACCAGTTCTCAGGGGTTGAAATTAATGGTAGTCAATCAAGTTACCTGATAAGTAGTTGGATTAGACATAATTTCTTCCAAACAGGCGCTGGATTAATTGAAAATTCTTGCTTTTAGCATGGATTATACTTCTGTTGTGGAGAAACATAAAATGTAAAATTGATTGGTTTAGTACTTCACGCTTCAATATAGAAAATTTTAGAACCTTCTCTTAGCTGGAAACATGCCAGTTTCACAGGAGGAGTTAAAGTCTGGTATAGAAATTGAATAACCGGACAGAAACTGTCTTGAGTATCATAATAGGTGACAGAGGGAGAAAACAGGTTAATTTCTACCCCTGCTTATACTTTACATTCACAACATGAAAGTCATGCTGTCATCATAATTTGTTCTGCAGGGCTCGAAATAGGAAGTAACTGACCATGGGTTTATTCGTAAATCACAGGATTTATTTATTGGCTTTCTTATGTGGGACTAATCTTTAAAAATGTTGAGTATTTTTATCCAAGCAAAAAACTGTGATCAGTATCTGAAATACAGTTTCTAGCCCTGTATTATAATTTTTCATTATGTTTCTTAAAACTCAAATCTATTTTGTAAAACAATATTTTTCCTAAATAAGACTTGAAACATTTTGAACTCAGATGAAGTGTTTAAAATGAAATGCTATATTCACGGCTTTATTTCAAACATCTAACCATACCTAGAATTCATGTGTATGTGATGTAAATTAGTAATACTGCATGTAGTCCAGCAAGAAATGAGAGACTTCTTTCTTGGTGGGAAGATGCTTATTAATCTCAGTGATACTTTCACTTCCAAAAATACACGCATAATGATAGAAAAGGTGTCAGATCCTCGCATCACTGCTTGAGGCTGGCTCATTTTATTAGATTTTCTATTGATGTGATAATCTACCACTCAGCATTTGGATATGTTGCTGAAATTGCTCAATCAAATGCACAAATTAAGCTTTACTATTATTTTTTTAAGTAAATCATTACCATACTTTAAATTTCTGAGGTGCTACTTTTGTCATCTTTGGAATCATTTGAGTTGCTGGAACTTGCACATCTAGCAAGGAGTTGAGTTGGACAACCAAAGTGTTCATGTTTCATAAAATTGTTTCTAAATTTCTTTATGATTAAGATGGAGAAGGCGTGCCAGTACATGCCTTCAGGAAAATTGATCTTTTTAACTTGTGTTTTATTTTTAAAATACACAGAAGTGCTATGTAATGTCTGAGTGAATAGTTACAGGTTAATTTAGCAGAAATGATTTAATCAAACTATTGAAATTATATTTTGAAACGTCTATTGAATACTATTTCTTTTTGGTAATAAAACTTAATATCTAACTACATATAGATGTAGCTATTACTGGAACTTTTACTATACATTTCTGAGAAAAATTCCTGATGTATGGCAGCACTTGGTCATCCAGTGTTCTTTCGTAATGAAAACGACTGCTCAGTACATTTATAATGTCTTTTGGATTTGATTGGCTTGATCTTGCGATACCAAACGGTTTACTGCAGAACAGAAATTAAGCATCTTTCCATGGACAAACCATAGGTGGATGGGCATCAGTGCAAAAAATTGGAAAATTACAGTCAGTTTTCAGCTATTTGTTATATTGCACGTGGTGAAGAAGAATGTGAGGAAGGAAGTCAGGGGAGAAAGAAGGGACTAAATATCTTGGCATTCAATTGTACAAAACTTGTTACTATGACTTCAGTCTCATCGTAAATCATGTTTAGATGGTGAACTGCTACTGAGTAAAATATTGTTGTTTTTATAAATCAGAATCTATAGTAAAGCAATCTTGCAAAATCCTACTTACTGTTACCTCAATCAAATAATATTTTTGTGACTGATGAGTTAAACACAATTTAGCTAATTAACTATCATTACGGTTAGGGTGGACAAAGTAGAGTTTGCAACTACGTTAGTAAACTTATGATTTTGCAAGGCTGTAGTAAACACTCCTGTGAAGCAATAACAGCGTACATATATATTAGAGTACACTTCTGTGTTAAAGCTGCTTGAAAATAGCTGTATTATTTACTGGTCTAGGAAAAACCATAATGGACTATGGGTAAGACATTTTCCCATTCTTAATTAAACTTACAACAGGAAAAACTACCGAAGATATGTTTCAGCCTCAATCCTATATAAAACAGTCAAAACAGGGATGTGGGAAAATGATGGAGCAAAGCACAGGTAAGTGTCAAGAAGGGCATGGGTCTTCACCATATGTAGCTTCAGGAAGTAGGCCAGTGAATCCAGCTGCATTTACATTTTAATGTAGTAATATTTTTTAGATGATATTGTTCCACCATCCTACACTACTGCACAAATAAATTAAAAATAATCATCTTATCATAAGAATATGCTGCACAAAGTACCTGAAGCACAAATGTTAAAATATTCACAAATGCTATCAGTTGTTTTGGAGAAGTAAATAGTCTCATAATCACTGTTGCTGTGACTCAGTTGGAGGCATTCTTCATCATTCCATGCAAATAATAGTACGAATTTATCAGTGTGGGGACAGCTGTGCATTCACAATTCTTGTTTGCTTCCATCACTTCTCAAGAAATTCATTTCATGCTGTTATTAGTTACTGCTGAAAATAGGTGCTCATTATTTTTTCTGTGGTAACATTTTAATTCAAGATAGGATCCTTTGTTGCATGTGCTGCTATACCTCATCTGATGTAATAAGTACTGCTGTTACCAACTATCCATAAACTATTTTTTTTTGTTTGTTTCTCTGGTTAGGGCCCAACAGGTCAAAGCTGCAAGATATGCTTGCAAACTTGAGAGATGTTGATGATCTCCCTTCATTACAGCCATCTGTTGCACCTTCTTCTAGGCCCAGTAGCTCAAGGCTCATCGAACATGAGATAAGCAGGACAGATGAAGGTAAGTATTAAAAAGGTGCATACACTTTTGTAAAGGGTAGATGTTTATAGTTACTTCTGCTTTAGGAGTATACTCTAAGATGTTCCAAGCACTTCACAGATACTGATTCAGCATCATGAGTTCTGTCTAAATGCAATAAACGGCATTCCCATTCTTCCCCTTCAGTTATTACCGGGAAGGTAAAGACACCTACCTAAGTAAAGCCCTGAGTGAATACTTTTGAACATGGCAGAAAAAATGTGCTTGGCATTTGGTGGCTTATAATATGAGGTTCTTAAGTTACTTCCTTGTTTTCATGCTCAGCTCTAGAAGTTGGGTGTGGAATATATTTTTGATACATAAGTGTCTGCCTATGCACAGAATTTTTATATGTATGTGTATATATATAGATGCACAAACAGACACACCTGCATATATATGTGTACATACCTTTTTGGTGGTTTTTTTTGTGTTGGGTTTTGGTTTTTTTAGTACAAAGATAGAAGCTTTGCAGGTAAATAACAAATGGCTTGGTATAGCTTTTGAATGCATGCAGTGATTGTATAGTAATACAGAACAACTTAAAGCTTGCGAGTGCATTGCTTTCCATAAGGTGTTCCAAAAATTCTCATTGTGGTTATGTCCAAGTATGGAAAGCTGTGCATCTTTGCAGCATAACATATGATTTCCTTCATTAATATTACAAGTTGCTAAATCAGGTATTTGATTCCATGTTTGAATTGCCATAATATGCAGCATAATAAATATATTAGGATATATAAACTTGTAAAGATCATATGCTATTTATTTAGATGGTAAATATATCTTTAGAAAAATGAGCAAAACGTGATGTTGGCTTAGTTGTCTTCCAGTGAGTGTAAAAATGTAGATTGGCCAAATTGTAATTAAGATGCATAAAAAGCCCCGGTGTGTGGCATAGTTACTGAAAATCTCAGTAATTCTATTTCCTACATGTCAGTGATTTTCTTTATGAAAGGAGGGGGTAACATAGCAACACTTTGAGAAGTGTAGGAATTTTTTGTTGAATGCTTCCTTTCCAAGTTCTCTCACATGTGCTGAGAGCCATATTAGCAAAGCTTTATGTTCATGTCCTTTCAAGATTGTGTTTTTTAATTTGAAGCCTCAGACAGTCTCATGAAAACAAAGGAAGACAGTTGCCTGTTATTAGTCTAAGTTTGGTATTGCAATCTATTAGTTGCATATTCTGTTGTAAATTTGAGACCTGTTGATGTTTTTGGCATACAGATGTTTTTTTAATTCTAGTAACTTTTCAAACTTGACATTCTATATGTATTGGGTATTGAGTGGAATATTACATTGTAAACTCCCAAGAGAGAATGAAGACAATGAAAGTTTAGACTTGAGAGTGATGAAGATAAGAGGTGGTTGTAATTAAAAGGTAATAACTAAGAGACTTCATCAAACAGCAGAGCTGAAGGGCTTTTGTTTGTTTTTGAAAGGTAGTAGAAAGCAAACGGGACGCTTCATAGAGGTATGAGAGGGGAATGGAAAGATCATGAAGATTGGGTTAGTTATGCTGGATGGTCTGGAGGGGAACCCAATAGCATCTGAACCTGATGCCTTCAGACAAGGGGGAAGCAACCTCAATAAATAAGACTATTCATTGTATGCCATGGTTTGTTCAGTTTAAACTTAGCATTGATGCTGCTAGACTAAGTAAGATGCTGAGAATGTGATGGCATTTCTTTTTCCTAGTAGCAACAGCATTTGCCAAAGCTTGTATTGACAATGGAACTAAAAGGGAGGGGTAGAGGGTTTGGGAATTAATTTACTGAAAATGTAATTTGAGACATACAGTATGTAACATTGAGCAAAGTCTATCATGTCCAGAAGATAACACATTTTTATCTATTCAGTTCTCCTTTTGTGATGTATAGTTTTGGAGAGTTACTGTCGAGGGAAGGTGGTAAAGGCGCAGTTCTTTCCAGCTGTATCACTTGATGCAGCGCCTTATGTGATAAAGATGCAAACTGTATTCCCCGTAGCCTGTTATCCTATTTCTAGAGAATCTGCCTTTGGATATGTTTATGATACGGTGAATGGAAAACCTATAGGCATGCTGTAAACTAATAAACTAGTAAGTTTGTATATTGCCAGCAAAAACATGGAATTCAGTGCTAACTAACCTATTTGGTAGTTAAACTGCTTTTACAAGCAGCAATGAATTCTTAGCTTCCAGTCATATTGATAGGTGGTAGCACATGTAAAGAAGCCTCACTGTGAGCATGGTTTTGGATGTGTGAATGCAGTGTTAGGAAGGAAGTCCAGCTGCTCCCACCAGCTCTTCTTGGCTGTATTTTTATCGCTGCTTCAGGCTCTGTTTGAGTTGGGGAAGGGCCTGATATCAGTAACTTGCTTTTGTGTTATATGTTGGTGAACGGTAGCATACTCTTTCCTCTTGCGACTGATTACACTGAATGTCTTGAGTCATGCACACTTCAAGTGTAACTGTTATGTTATGCTCAGAGGATACCATTTATTGGTAAGTACAGTGATGTTCTTTATAATGTCTTTTTATGGATCCTGCTATATCTTTTTGCACTCAGCTACTTAGTATTTTGGAAGTGAAAATATGCTTTTATAAATCAACATCGCCTAAGCCTGTGTTTCAGGGTTTTTTTGTTTTTGTTTATTTTCTTGCAGTGGAAGCTTTAACATTCCCTCCTTCTTCAGGGAAATCTTTCATTATGGGAACAGATGAAGCCCTTGAAAATGAGCTGGGTCTTGGAGAACTGGCTGGCCTCACGGTAGCCAATGAGGCAGATTCACTGACTTACGATGTAAGTGGTTCTTAATGGTAACTCAGTCTTGTTGTCTGTACTTGCTGAAGGCATATACAAGTGGTATGTGTGCAGATACTGCATAAAACATTTTCCTATTAAAATTATGCTGCCAAAAGGCTTTACAAATTTTTACTTTTTCCCAGCAGCCTTCATTCTCCCTGCAAGCCTCTCTCCTACTCCCGTGCTTACTGTGTCATTTGAATACTTGAACGTTCTTGTAAATGGTGGTATTGAAACAGCTGGGTGCTTGTAGTCCCAGTGACACTGAGCAAAATTACTAATAGTGTGGCCAGCAAATTGAGTGAAGTTAATGTTCCTGCTATGTGTGCCATACCTGTATGCAGATTTGGGCCCTCCCATTTCAAGAGGATTGTGGAGAAGTTGGGAAGTCTTCAGTGGCGCATGACTGATGAAGAGACGCTGAGGGAACTGGTCTTGTTTAGTTTAATGTTGAGGAGGCTAAGGGATTCTCTAATAGCAGTCTTATGGATATTGGAAAGGTGCTTGCAAGGATAACAGAGCCAAGCTTCTCTGTTGTGCTAGGTGTTACAACAAGAGGAAGAAGTAAAGAAAATTATGGCTTGGAAGATCTAGGTTTGACATTAGGGGAAAAGTATTACACAAGAGTTGTGCAGAGAAACTGTGGAATCTCCGCCCTTGCAGATGTTTAAGAGTTGGCTAGGGAGAGGTGTGGCTGTCCTTATCTGATGTGGGCAATAGTCTCATTTCAAATGGCATGCTGCGCCAGAGACTTTCAGCAGGCAATTGTGGCTAGCACTTCTGTGGCTTTGTGTGTACCACATGGCTTCCTCTTCTTTCACTTCCTATCAAAAATCTCTCTTAAAATCGCTTCTTTGTGTTTACACGCAACTTTTGTATTTCTGATTTCTTGGAAAAAGATGCTTCAGGTATTACTTTAATCATCACCTTTGTGATCTGTCAATTTTAGATTAGTCTTGCTGTTGCATGACCCATCTCTCTCAAGGTTGAGGTATAATATAATTTTTGATTATTGCTATGTTTGGGAGGAAGCATACCCAACAGTACATCGTGACTCTTCAGTAATCACCATCTGGGATTTTATTATCACAGACTAAATCGGAGGCTTCAGGAATAACCAGCAGGGCCTTACTTTGAAGCTCTGCTTTTGTATGTACTTGTAGAGCAATACGTTACATAATTAATAAAATTTTACACGTTTTTACAATGACACCGTAGAGACCTGCAAGTTTCTGAGCATGTGACTCAGGGCTGCATCAGGGCTGAAATGAAATCAAGCATATCTGCTAAGATTCTGTATCTCACGTGAGCTCCTAGTTTGGATTCTGTCCTTAATTTTTTTGTTAATCTTCCCTAACTTTGTCTGTGGAAAGGTAGTAAGTTGCTGTACAAACTTCATTTCTTTTCCACTTAAACTTAAAACCTAGATGACAATTTTTTTTTTTAATTTAGAAGGCATGACATATCTAAACCATCCGCACGGAAGGTTAATGCTTGCCATGGTTGACTTCGTTGTTCAGGTGTCCAAGTGTAAACTGTACTGTATGTCCATGTCTCCACACTTTGAACTAAGAGCTTTTGTTTACGGGATCTGGCATTTCTTTGTATACCTGAATCCTGTCCTGCATGGCTGGGAGTACTTACTTCTGTCTGTTCACTTGTTAAATCCTATGTGAAGTCCGGATACCAGGAATTCATAGTCATGCTTACCTCACCCCTTATCTTTTCCACTGCTGACAACTGAAAAAAAAGAAAATTGTTTGCAAAGCTTCTCTCTCTTGTTGTCATGCTCTTTATTGAAGCAAAGTGATTCATTAGTTTTGCCCTTTCAAGTTTTTGTGAAAATTTAGCTTACAGGTAATATAATCAGCTTTTATTTTGGACTGCTTCATACTTTCTGTCAGCTGCCAAATGGGAATCAGGTAGGATTTAGTAGGATTAATAGAAATTCAGCAGGTTTTATAGAGCGTCAGTTCTGTATCACATAGAGAATTGAATTTAAAGATTTTGTGTGAATCAGTCTTTAAATGTGTTTTCTCTCAAGAGCTGTGGTTTCCTGTTTTCAAGGCCTGTCTTCTCAGTGTTGTTTTTACTGGATTCTTGTCTTCCAAAACATGGCAGTATTACCCTACTTCATTTTATGATTTAGGTTTTTCAGATGTTGCTAACTGTAAACTAAAGAATGATTTTCAATAAGTAGCATAAATTTTATTACTTAGAGAAGATTTTAATTTTGTGGATAACTTCATGAAATTATAACAGAGTGAGTATGGCATGTAAGGGCATGAACTACAGAATTATTACATTTAATATACTGATAACACATTGTTTACTGACTTAGAGGTTTTGTGCTTTGCAGTAGGTTCTTGCTTGTTTGCCTTCAACTTTGAGCAGCAGATGTGTCCATTATCTTACCTGCATACCACAGCTATTTCTGGAATTTTCAAGTTGTCTACATTATATAGTTAGACACAGATAACAACAATTAAAAGCAAAACCAAACCAGGTGGTAATTCTGGGGCTCCAACCTGCGTTGTAAATCTCAGATTACCTCACTGTTGTATTTAGTGGGAAGAGATGAGGCCAAGTGCCCTATTTGTAACTGAACTTCTCGCAGCTCTTGGGAGTCTTGTGTGTGAAGAGGAGTGATGGTGGGGTGGCCAAACAGATGATGCATCAGGACTGGGATCTGTCTCCACCTCTACTGCTGTTCTCCTGACTGGGACTGCCCCCCATTTACTTCACGATTTATAAGCTAATCATATTGAACTCTTTTGGAAGAACATCTTTGAATGAATGAGAAACCAATTGTGAATACTATTCTGCCAGAACTGGTGTGGCTTTTTAGGCAGTCTGGAGTGTCTCAGTGGGTTTGACAGATGTGACACAGGACCTCTGCATCTGGTATGGCAGCTGGAGGTCAGGGTTAGTTCCCTCTGTCACCTAAATAGGCACTAGATGCTTGTGTTCAGGCAACCAAATTCTATTCCAGGTATCCGTGGATAGCCTGGATGTGTTTTACTTTTTGCTGAGACTTTGTTGGCCAATCTCCAGAAAATCTGAAGGTGCTGCTAACTTTGCAGTCCTGCCCCATCCCTACACCAGCTCCAGCATTTGCGTGTTCCTCACTGAGCCAACTGAGCTCAGCGGACTGGCAAAGAGACTGAGCTGTCTCACTGAGCAGACAATGCATGGTTACTAAGAAATATGATGAGACTGAACCCGCTGCTTGCTATGCCTCTTTTCTCACTGTTCAAAATCTGTAGAACCTCCTAAGTGAAAAAGAGTTGATAAATCCAAAAATAAGAATTGTTTTTAGAAAAAAACCCTGTTGTTCTTAAACCTTTTTTTGCTTTTATGTTCTAGAATAAAATGTAGATTCTCAAAGTGTCTCAATACTTATCTCTTTCTTGAAGTTAATGAAACTAAATTATTTGGGATTAACAATAGTTTTCAGGGAGATCATTTGTATCTTAGTCATGGTTGTTTATGTCAATGTTTTATTAATGGATTGTTTGTAGTAATTATGGCAGGATAAATTTAACTGTGGCAGTATTGATTGACAAAGTCAGAGAAGTCCATTTGGCGTTTTTACATCAACATCTGTTTAGAGGCACGGTGTTGAAGTAACTATTATTTTTTAAGGGCTTTCTTTTTGGATCTATGAAAAATGTATTCATTGCCAGATATTTATATCTGTGCATATGATCGCTAAGTGCTTGCCAGTTATATTCTTATTATGTAGCCAGCACTGTTTTGCCTTTTTTTTCGTTTGTTTTCTGGCAAGATTTACTTGTCTTGCATTATCACAAAACTTGTGTTGCTTTAAGTGAATGAGTTAGACTGTGCTCCTTTCTGCACTGCTAGACATTTCTCCATTTCTATTAGATCTTTACTTCAGAGATACTGTGTCAGAGGTATTTCAGATATTCAGGGACAACAGTTTGCTTGATTCAATCCCAGTGTTAACAAATGAGCCAGTGGGTTTATCGTCTTTCAAGTACCAACGTTTATAGCAGTATCAGTCAGAAAGGTACTTTATAGCTTCTAAATTACGCAATTTAATAGACGTGTGGAGTATTTCAGATTTGCACAGAATGCCTTGCTGCAGAGATATGCTTGTTGCCTTTGTGAAGCGCCTCTACTTCACACTCGTTTTGAGCAGTCCAATCAGTTTAAATGGACCATTACTCAAGAACAGGTTGTTATGAAAAATAGGTGAGGTAATTTGACATCTTCTGAAAATGCCGAACTAAAGTTCTGTTTCCTTTCCATATATCTTCCAAATTAATTACAAATGTTCTCTTTTTATTATTATTATTAGATAGCAAACAATAAGGATGCATTGAGAAAGACCTGGAACCCCAAATTCACATTAAGAAGCCACTTTGATGGAATAAGAGGTTTAGCTTTTCATCCAGTTGAACCAGTGCTAATAACAGCTTCAGAGGACCATACATTAAAAATGTGGAATTTACAAAAAACAGCCCCAGCAAAAAAGTAAGATTTTTTTTTTCTTTGCTTCCTTAAAACATCTTTATTTATGTAAAGGAAATTATAGATGCAGCTTTATTTGGCGGTCCTTGGGAGTTAATGGGAATTGTTCCTTGAGCCTAAGAGTAGGAGAACAAGCTCTTACAGAAATATGGAGTCTTTTAAAGAATACCGGAAGAAATCCCTGCATGTTCATGAATGCATTTTGGTTTTGAAAATAAAAACTGTTCCCTTTTTTCTTTTAAATGTCTTTTCTTTGTAGATAAAATGGGGAATTAGTTATACTGGCAAAAATATTTGGATGCAGCCTTTTAGCGTGCCTGCATCTATATATAAATACATCTATAAATACATACACATACATACCTATATATTAAAAAAAAAAAATAAATGTGTACTCGCATGCACATATGAGCAAATTCTTAGCAGGGCTGACAGTGAATGGAGTACATCATACCTTTTAGGAAGACTAGACAAAGCCCGTGGTCTTCTTGAAGTCTGTGACAAAAAAAAAGAAATCCTGGTTGGTCAAGTCCTGAGCAAAGTGATTTGTAATTAACTGTGTTACAGCTTTGGTGTGAAAACAAGGTGTGATAAGCCCCTTCCCTCAGGCTGGGATTGGGAGCACTTGATGAATATTCCACCTGATACTGATAGCCGTCCACAACCTCCCCACCATTAATGTACTTTCTGCTTTGGTGTGTTAGAGTTCCTGAACTTTCTACCTTGGAGGTCTGTAAATCAAACAAGCAAACAAAAATCATATCGTATTTCGAAAGAATGCAAAAAATTACGAGATATGGAAAAAGTCATGTTGAGACAGGAAGTTCTGGGGGAGATCTCGAAAGAGGTAGCAGTGATTTTTAAGAATTTAGCACTTCTGGCACATTTTTATAATGCATTATGTAAGGTCATATGTGTTAACATTTTCTTGTACCTCATTTAGGAGTGCTTCCCTTGATGTAGAGCCAATTTATACCTTCAGAGCACATAAGTGAGTATTTGCTAAGAATACTGTCTTACTTTGAGAAATATGAGATTTGCAAACATACAGAAAATTTTCTGAAGTAATTTCCGCCATGTCAAGGAGAGATTTCATGCAGTGCTTTTAATTCCCATGTTGTTTAAAATACCTGCTTATTTTCCTCTGTTTTTGTCTGGCACTGGGTATGCCACAGTTTTTAAAAGAAAAAGCTATAAATTATGCAGTTCAAATTCAACTAGGTTTTCTGTTCATCATGGCAGCTCTTGCGTTTTTGTCAGATGTGTACGTGTAGAATGAAGCTATTTCCAATGAACTTAAATCCACTGAATTGTTTTCATGGAAAAACCTTCAATTTTTAAAAGGGGGGAAAAAAGCAATTGAAGTGAAATAACAAAGCCTGTAGTTTCAAGGTGAGACGCTTTTCCTATTTCATGTGCACAGTCATGTTCTGACTGTAGTTGCATTACCAAATACTGTAGAGATATTCTTGTAGGAAGTGTTGTAGCATATGATCTGAGAACGCAGAATTTCTGTTGCAGTCAGTGCAGCAAGTTAATTGTATTTAACAGGAAAATTTGAGGATTCATTTGACAATATGTATCAGTTAATGAAAATGTTAATAGTCAACTTTTTTGGGGTGGGCTTTTTTCCAGTGGACCAGTGCTTTGTGTGGTGATGAGCAGTAATGGTGAACAGTGTTACAGTGGGGGAACTGATGGTCTCATCCATGGCTGGAATACAACCAATCCCAACATCGACCCCTATGACTCTTACGGTACGTTGTTGGCAGACACCAACACAATGACACATTTAGTGATGTTAATGTTATATGGCTAAAATAGTGTAACTTGTCATGGTTCTTGGAAAAATTAGAAGAGAAAATTGAACGTTGTCTCCAGTTAGTTTAAGTAAATTTTTGTTTTAATACTGATGTTGATTGATGAGAAGATGAAACTTGTCATACTTAAGAAGGGCCTCGATCTCATTACAGTTTTGGCAAACACCTGGGTTGAAAAGGTACAGGACTAAGCTTGATGCATGATGAGGACAGGAAGTGTATATTTAAATGTTCTTTTCTTTGACAAATCTATGAGTTGAGATAAAGAGGTTGTTTAGTCTGAGACCAAAGCTGTTACTACTCATCTTAGAACTTATCTTAAAAAGACCCAGTTCTGTAAAGTTTATGAGATGTGAATGGGTCTCAGCCTTGTGACAACTGTTTTAAAATGTTCTTCACTTCTTGTAGCTTCAGATATGATTGGCCTCAAAGCTGGCTTTTGGAAAAAAGACTAATATGCCATCAGTGGCTGTGAATGAGTTTTAAAATCAAAATCTGTTTTGCTAGCTTTAATACCATCCCTTCTGCTGAAACTTTGTTCCATTAATTACAAACTGGGAAGCTGAATGCCATGTATGCTGATGAAATTAAAGCATCTTCCTACTAGAATAATTGAGGCTATTACATTGATATGACTTGGTTGTCTTTTTTTTTTTTGTTTTAATAGACTAGCTTGTTAAGGCTTGTCCATAAGCACAGACCAAGATACAGCTGTTCACTTAATTCAATTTTTGTTTAGAAATGTAGTTTTTTTTGTCTTTTGTTCACAGATCCTTCTGTTCTAAGAGGTGCTTTTGTAGGCCATACGGATGCAGTGTGGGGTCTGGTTTACAGCGGCGCGCACCAGCGTTTGCTGTCCTGTTCAGCAGACGGCACAGTGCGTTTGTGGAAAGCTACAGAAGTTGCTCCAGCTCTCAGTATATTTAATGATAATCAAGGTACAGGATTTTAAGTTTATTAGCATCACTGTTCAGACTGCCATAATTTTGGCTGCTGGATAGAAATCTTTCTTGTTTGTTTACTGGATTTTATATTGTTATGATTGCTTGGAAGAGTAGTAAATTTTGAATCCCTTCTCCATTGACACCAGCTAATATTGGTACCTGCACACAGGGGGACAGTCACACACATCTAAAAACTAGCTGTTTGCAGGTTTTCTGCTGATATTACTGGAACTGCAGAGTATAATGTATCTACTCCGCAGTTCAAAGTTGTCCACTTTAACAACTTAAAAACATCTGTTGTGTAAATCCCACTCGGATTTTGTGTCCTTTCACTGGAGGTTTGGCTGAAAATTTGTCTTATGCTTAAAGGAAGGAAAGGGGCAGTGCAAATGGAGCATGTGAGGTTCTTATTTTCCAGTACATTTCAAAGTGCATTTCTGTTCAGCCCCAGTTCCAGCTAGAACATCTCAGTAAAGAATGTTGATATGCATATCAGAAGAATAGGATTAAAGTAGTGATTACTCAGGAGCATCTATTTAGATTGGCATAATGTAGATTTAAAAACGTAACATTTCCTTTCATAATCAGGAGTCTTTAAATATCGAAGTACTGAGTGTTCTTTGTCAATTTTTTTATACCATTTAAAACCTATTAAAATGTTCTCTACATTTTTTTCTAGAAATGGGAATCCCATCATCAGTAGATCTTGTGAGCAGTGACCCGAGCCTCATGGTAGCATCATTTAACACTGGGTACACTAGCATTTTTAACATGGAGACACGGCAACGGATTCTTACCTTGGAGTCTGGAGTAGATACTAGTAGGTATCCAAACGAGAAAACATTTGCTTGTTTAAGATCAAATTGTTAATGGTCTTTTCACTGTTTCCAAGCAATTAGGCAAACAGCATGTTGTGATAACTTACAAAATGTATTATGTTAAATGTTGTCTTTTAAGATGCAGCATCTAAACATTGTGTTTTAAGATGCATCATTTAAGTTGTTATTACTATACTAAAGCATGTATTTCAGTAGCAAAAGAGTGGATGTAATCTTGAAAGAAGGTAGAAGAATGAACTACAGACACTCTTAACTGTTCTTCAAGGAACAGTGACAAAAGGAAAAGAATAGATTTCCTGAGTTTCTTTTTGATGAGGATTCTCCATTCTCTTGTTAGAACAAAATTACAAGACAGAGATAATATCAGACAAATCCTGAGCTGAATTAATTAAAAACTTGTGAATGTGTAGGGGAAGTTCTTTATTTTTCCTCAGAAGTATTGGCTCATTTGCTGTTAGGCTTTGTTTGAAGTTATCACTGTAGGAAATGAACAAAGCTTCAGTGCAAAAATGTTCACAAGGTCCTACATAATGCTTTGGATCATGGCAGTGACCAATATCGGATGTTTCAGAGGAAGCTGTAGGAAACCTGCTAGCAGTGAATTATTTTGCCCTGTAATTAGGAAAGAGACCAGAATGTCATCTGGTCTTCATCTCTGTCATCTTGTAAGAGGGAACAGAAAATCCCATCTCCCTTCTTTGGATTATTTCTTTACTGTGCAGGGTTCTTTTTTTTGTTTAAATTTTTTATAAAAACTATTTTAAAAAAATAGTCTGAATCATTTACTTTCTTTTCTGTTCCTCTTTTTTCTCCTTACTGTAGTAAAAAAACAAACAAACAAAAAAAAAACACTGTAGGAATATTCGTTAAAAAAAAGATCACAGTATTCTCTGTTTACAGTACAAGCAGTATTCTGTTTATTTTTAATTACATAACTGTAATATGTCAGCTATATTAAAAATATATATATTACTTATTCAAGAACTAGACAGTAGGAGAATGAATGATCTGAAATGCCGTACCACCACCACTTAGGGGCTCTGAGTCTCATTGTGCCTGGCATTTTAAAAGTGAGGATAACCAGCTGTGCTGCAGTTTCATGTGGTTTTCGTACTTCTAGGGAGGTTTATTAATACAAATGTTTTTTCCTCAGTTTACATTTCGATAACTTTTAAGCATCCTATAGTTGCTGACACTTACTGTAGATTCAGATTTTTGTAGGATTTTTTGTAAAATTGAAGCCTGCATAGTGTTGGTAGCCAGTGATCCTGTAGTGGTATTTTATTTTCTTTATTTGTTTAAGATATTTTGGTTAGCTGATATGAATGTTCTTTAGCAGCAGGTCAACTAAATACATCCCATGAAACAACCTAACCGTGTTTTGATGGTTTTTGGAGTGGCTGTTTTTTTGCCTGGTAATCTAGCTCTCATAAGACCTCTCTTGCAGTATTTTGTGCGTCATGTCAATGTCTAGGTTTCTAATCAAAAAATGAACCACCAAAACATCCTTCTTTTCTATAATTTACTAGTTCCTGTGTGTATGTGTATTTATATACATATAAAATAGTGATATTTCAGGATTCTTAAATGCTGAGAAAGTGGCTGTCGTGGAAATAGTCTAGTATCCTTTTCCTCAATGCCAGTTTTAATCAGTGTATATCAAATGATAGTACATGGGTTTTGTTGTGTGAGAGTGAGTGATTCTGTTTGCTTTGAAATGTTCTTACTATGATGTTAGCTTTCCTGTCTGCCTGCGTGTTATCAAGATAGTTTGGTTTAACAAGGTGGAGCAGTGGGAGGTGGAGAATGCGGAAATAGTATTTTACTGAGAAATTGGTTCCCTATTCTTACGTGATGCACCCAGATAAAACTGGTAGAAAGTTGGATCTTTTTTGTATTTACACTCATATGTAAGGTAAGATTGACATATGCCTCTGTGTGTGTGTAATTTGAAAAGTATTTTAGAGTAAAACACATATAAGGTGTTGGTTGAGAGAGTTTCCGTTATATAAAAGGATTATATTGCAGATAAGATTGATTACATGTACATTTCTTAGTAGCAATCTTTCAAAAAACTTAGCAATCTACATGCATTGATGTGTTTTTTTTTCTAGCAGTCAGTACCTCCTGTCAGATAAACAGAGTCATCAGCCATCCAACTCTTCCAATTAGTATCACTGCTCATGAAGACAGACACATCAAATTCTATGACAACAATACAGGTATGCATCTTTTCAGCAGGGCCTACTCATAGTAGTTGTATGACATAAAACATAAGCAGAATTTTATTGTGATTAATATTGTGAGACACTGGAGCAGGCTGCCCAGAGAAGTTGTGAATGCCCCCTCCCTGGAAGCATTCAAAGCCAGGCTGGATGGGGCTTTGGGCAACCTGGTCTAGTGGGAGGTGTCCTTGCCCATGGCAGGGGGGTTGGAACAAGATGATCTCTAAGGTCCCTTCCAACCTGAACCATTCTATGATTATTTGCACAAATGCTGAGGAATGTTAAGAACTGTATATTCTCTAAAACAGAAATATGTTTTTCACTGGAAGAGCCCCAAAATTGCCAGTCTTTAAAGGTTTATTGGGGCAGTAATAAGGAACCTTCATCATTCTCTGTTCATTCTTGTAAAATGCTTTAAACGTGGTGGTTATCAGGAATTAACATGAAAGGAAGCTTCCTTTTAGTTTTCATGTCCTTATGTTCATTATGCCTGTTGGAGTTATTTTGATCTGGGGATAGGAAGTTTGGACACTTCTTTAGTGCTTTTAAGACCTCTACCTGATGATATGGAGTTTCCTTGTAGGGCATCATTCTCAGTTTGATATGCTGTATCTCTTCAAATCTCTCTCTTCTGCAGAAACAAGGGGCAATTACCATACTTTTCTAATTTGTGGTGAGAGTTGCACTGAGCTGTATTATAAATCACTTAAAGGAAAAATTGGTAGGAATGGTAGCGTTACTCTGATTGTGAATCTTGATAATCTTCAGCTTGTGACTTCTCTGCTTCCAGGTCACACAGCCCTAAAAGTTAAATTGAGATTTTTTGATATTCTTGTTGATTGTAAGCTGGCTACTCCCCACGTGTTAAATAAGGAGAGGCCAGAATACCCAATGGAAGCTGAGAAAAAAGCTGAAAATGGATGATTTGTTTAATGATGTAGTTCCATAATATATAGTAAACACTGAGCTTTTCAGTTTTTCTTTATTATTTTCTGCAACGAAAATAACACATTTGAGCTGTGATTTTGTATATGTCATATCAATCATTAATAAACTGTATTAGAACATTAATTCTCTCTGGATTGATTAAAATTATTCTATATTCTTACTTAGTTGAAAATTATTCTATATTCTTACCTACTTATCAGTTTACTCAGCCCCCATCTCCCTTCCCAGTCAAGGTCTTACTGCTGAACTCACTTAAGTCCCTGAAGGGGCAGATATTTAACGTGCACAGTGATTGCACCATCAGGATGGTTTTGCACACACGAAACAAAAGGCAAACAAAGTTGATGGTATTGGTTCTGCAGCTTTTCTGAGACTGTAAACATTAAAATAATTTTTTTTGGGTTTTCTTCATAATTTTTGCTGATTCAATCATGGGACAAGATAATGTGTTTATTAAATGGACTGTGGTGAGTTTAAGCAATGAATACATCTAATAGTGAATTGCAGAAAATAAACGGAATCTTTTTTCTTTTTTTCCCAAAGGAAAACTGATTCACTCCATGGTAGCTCACTTAGATGCAGTTACAAGTTTAGCTGTTGATCCTAATGGCTTGTACTTGATGTCTGGCAGTAAGTACATTAAATTTCGTTTTCCTTTTCTCACAGTGGTAGCAAACATGAGAATTACAAAGAAATCTATTTCTCCTTTCTTTAGGTCATGACTGTTCAATTCGCTTATGGAATCTTGAAAGCAAGACCTGCATCCAAGAATTCACCGCTCATCGCAAAAAATTTGACGAGTCCATTCATGATGTGGCATTCCATCCATCCAAATGTTATATTGCCAGTGCAGGAGCAGATGCCCTGGCAAAAGTGTTTGTATGACAGAATGTGTCCCTTTTCAACTTTAGCTTTGTATATATTTAACCAGCTGCACAAAAGAGAAAAGGAGGGCATGATTCTCCTTATCCTGCCCTATAATTCAGAGAATGTTTGTAAGTGTTTAGTTTTTGCAGGGTGCTGTTTTCTAAGTTGAAATTTGTTCTGGTTTCTGTGAGCTCAGCTGGTGCTGAGAGCTTGGAAACTCTCAGTTTCAAATACTTTCAAAAAAAGCAATTCTATGTCAGAGGATGTGAATTTTCGTCCAGGCAGGCCTTGGGTGAAACTAGGTCTATGTGTTCTCTATTAATAAGATGGAGTACTGGAAAGAAGGGGTCTATTTGCTTCAGGGAGAGGGAAAAGAGGGAAACTTCCTGGGATGCTTCTCACTGAGGAATCTTGATGTACTTAAGATTAAATCACCTGGAAGAAGTGTCAGTTCACATGCATGTTATTTTGTCATGTGAGGCACTTTCTCATCCCTTTATCCCTTTGGTATTAATAAGTAGATCACGTTCAGAGAGCAGTAGCTGATACTTAATCTCAGCCACCTGGCTGCTAACCACTGCTTAATAGTGGTTAAGGAAAAGCAAATTACTAACATAAATTGAAATACAGTAAAGTTTTATTAAATATTCGGTGTTATACAGCAAATATTTAGTTTGCAAAAAAAAATTGTATAATTTTTTAATTGCATTAGCATGTGGCTAGAAGCTGAGCCTTTAGTGTAGTCCCAATTAACAACAGACTGAAACAGTCTGTATATACTGTAGTGGCAGATTAACTTATTCAGATTTATAATGCTGTTTATTCTTGGAGATCTGGCACAGGAAATTATCATAAAACTTCCCAAAGATGCTCTAACAATTTAATTATCATATGTCCATCTCCTCTCTCTGTTCCTGCTAAAAAAAGGTATCATTCTGGGCATTGTGTAGCCATGAAATACTTCATTTCTGTTGAAGATTAAACCTACACCTGATGCTTTATATGAGTCCTGCTAGAATAATAGGTGCCTACACAAAGGTTGATCGGTCTGGCAGTTTCTGCTACTTGCAGGGGTATTTCCAGACTTCAACATTTGTGGAACTTTTCAACATGTCCACTTCACCAGGCATATTGTGCCATTAATTAGGTTACCTGAAGAACGAACGCTTTTTTAAATTGCTCAACAGGTGTGCTTTGTTTAGGTATTCAAAGCTTCTCTGTTGATTCAAGTGACAAATAACTTTTAAACCAATATTTTAGTCATTTTATCCTTTCTTAAAGTAAAGTGAGTGAATTCTTTTCTGGTATGTGTCACCATGAGGGTTTTTACTACTCTTCTGTCTGGAGCTAGTGTGTTCCTCAAATTGGAATGGACGGCATAATTTATTCTGCAGAATAATGGATTATTTCTGGTGCTGATGTGAGTAGGAAAGAACCTAATGCATGCAATTCTTTCAAATACCAGCCTGAGGTTATGACTGGAAACTGATCATCTTTACCTTTAAACTGACACTTTTTGAGAAGGAATCATTGAAAGATATCACCACAGGATTTGACCATATTGTTCTTAGAGTGGTATTTGGAGATGGGACCACATTTGATGCTGAACTCAGAGTTTAGATTTAACTGTATTACTATTTAGAATAAAAGGTTGACCTGTGCTGTTTGAGCCTGCAACACGTTATACTTACTGCTAAAGTATCCTGGAATACCTTTTTTTTGCTCAGAATAACCAGATACGTCACTTCATGATACTGATATGCAATATATTTCCATAGAGAAAATTAGAACTTTTACCACGAAACAGATGACTACAATAGTAATTCAGAGTATTTAGTTTTTATAAAATGTTTTGGTTATGATGAAAAGGGGGAAATCTTGGCTGCAAAACTGAGCATTCAACTTTGTGAGAGTTCTGTGTCCTTGACTCATATTCTTTCAGTGTCATTATTTTATTTCTTTTTGGAGAGGAAATTACAGAGATTTATTTGAAAAATTCTAAAAGCTATGTATATTATATATGTGTATATTATTGTAAACATGTATTAAATGTGTCTAGTAAGGGAAGACTCTGTGGGTGCATTTTAATGTTTTAGTATTAAGAGTTCTCTTGAGTTTGTGTATACAAAGGATAATGGTGTGAGTATGAAATGAATGTTGTGCTTCTGCTTACACAATACAATATGTAGTTAAAGTTGTTGAAACTGCTGTACATACAACTAATAGGCCAGCATGCTTGTTTTTAAAGACTGTCATTCTGATTACAATTGGAATGTAAGAAGTGGCTGTTCAAATGTGAATTGAAAGATGTTTCCTTCTCACTGTTGAGCTCTTGCTCAAACTGAGAGGTGACTTTTTTTTAAAGCTGGCAATAGCTAGAGGATGAGGTGCCTTTAAAAAAAAAAAAAAACAAAACAAATGTAGCCTTACAAAGAGGTTGTGGAGTATATATTTTTGTGCTGGTCTTCATAATTGATGTCAATGTCTTTTTACTGTACTTGTTCACGTACTTGTAGGACTGCAGGGTATTGTGCATGAGCCTGTCAGATCTTCTGAACATCATCATAGGAGTTAGGGATGAAAAATTTATTTAGATTGCCTAGTCCATCTGTTTGCTAAAGCAGGATTGTAGACTTGTGCATTTTAATATTGTCTTGGCCAGTGAGGTTTTGTAGATGTTCTAAACGATTAATCTTCCTTTGGAAGATTGTTTCAGTGATTAAATCTCACTGACAGGAGGATTTACGTGATGTTTAGTGGTTCTTTTTTGTAACTTCATGCCAGTATTTCAGGCCATGTTTTGTGCCATTTTAAATGTTCTTTATCACCTTTGTAATTTGCAGCCTTCATGTACACACTAGTTCTAGCTGCGTATTTCCATTCCTTTCCAGTTTCTTCTGGCTGTTTTTCAGTCTGCTTCTTTTACACAACTTTTTCTGTTTTCCAGCTGTTTAGCTCATTTCTCCATATCTTGGTGCCCACAACACCATTCCACTTGTGGTGTTTTGTTGGACTTACTCTGAAGGTGATCTGTTAAATGTGGACGGTTTTGTTTTTGTTTTTTCGCCTCTACCTGATGCTTTTGGGTAGGAAGTCCAAACGTTTTGGTCTAGATAATGTCTCTCAAACCAAAATCTTATTTTTGACAGCTCTTTTATATAACTAAGCAGTGCTGCTTCTCAAGTTTCTCCTTCGCTTTCAGTATGTAGCTATGATTCTTTTGCAGCTAGATACTTAATTCCTGCTTCATAACCTATTTTTATAGGCTTTGAACTTCTGATCTCTGAGGGAACTAATCTTTTTTTTTATCCATTTTACATGCAGTTCTTTCTGGTTCAGTGTAATTGGTAACTTTCATGAATGTGATAAATAACGTCTGAAGATGCAAACGAAACAGGACTTAATGGTTGTTCTTGAAAAAAAAAAATTTTTTTGTGCAACACTGTATATTGCATTTTACCATTGCCCCTTTCCCTGTATCTAATTTACATGATACATTTTTAAGGGTTAACTTGTAGAATTTTTTTGTCTATGTTAGCCTGTGCTACTGATTTTAGTTTTGCTAACTAATTTAATGGGAGAATTTGCAATCCTTTCACACATTGAAAATTGGTCCGCTAGGTTTAAATGCTCTTATCTTTATTTCTAATTATTTACTTCACTGCTGTATACTTTCTCATGTTGGATTCAGTTCACAAAAACTCTTGCACAAAATGATTTGGAATAGCCTGGAAGAAGCTCTAGACATAATTCTATTGTGGAAAACGTTTTTTTTCACCCTTGCAAAATCCTGATGTTTGCATATTATTTTTTTCTTTGTGCCTCAGAGGAAAGTGTTTTGACATGCCAAGTAAAAGATCTTGTTTATTACTTTTTAAAAAAATGGCCCAATGATTATTTTGAGATCTCATTTATCTTTATTTTGATTAAAAAAAACAAGTTCTTTAGCAAGAAGTCTTAAGACAACAACACGCCAAATACTGTAGGTTGTTTTCTGTCTGTGTGCTCTCAAACAGTGTTAGGTTAAAGCAGTCCCATGCGTAATGCGTTTGAGTAAACGTGTGTTGTTCCCCATGCAGCTTTGTGGTCAGGCTGTGCAGCACAATTTTGCAGCTTTGAATTTAAAGTAATCAGAAACTTGTCCTTCTGAGTAACTGTGTAACAGGTGAAGGGCTTGGTTAGGCCTACACCTGTTTGATCTCAGATGTGTCTCCTTTACCCCTCACCTCCCTCCTGGTGTTTTGTCAATGTCATTTTAGGGAGCAGTAATTTCCATGAACAGCTGTGTCACTTCAGCAGTGTTCTGTTGTGTTAGTCCATCGCACGAGAAATAAGAAGTTAAGCAGGTAAAACCATCTGATGAGCAAGTTGTTGGAATGCCTCTCAAGGTGCGTCTTAGGAAGCGTTTGCAGTCTGTGGTTTGGCAGTGCCTTTGCAGGCTGTTCTGGGAGCCCACTTGACTCCTGCCTGAAATGTTAAGTAAGGGTGATGTCTCATCAATCCAGTAAAACCTAGCAAAGTAGGCTGAGTTGTGGAAGAAAATGCAGCTGTTGTGTTTGTCCCTGTGCCTGTACAAGATTGCCTGAGAGCAGTCTTCTTGGAGTCCTCTTTGCTGAAGCATCGGGCTTGCAATCTAAGGTGAACGGTTTCTGCAGCATGAGAGTTTCTGCAGATGAGATTATTGGTATTTTTACTTTGAAGGCAGTGATCACTTGGATTGTGCTGAACAGCAAAGAAAGCAGGGAAGCTGCTCACTGACCTCTGAAGGTGAAGCAGGTTAAGGCCAAAACCAGTGTGCCCTCGCTGGGACTGGTGACATCTCAGGATAATTTGGCTGGGAAGCAGGGCAGAATTCAGCCTGATGGGAGCACAGGAATTTAGCACAGGGAACACAGGAAAACCTTTAAAGGGTGGAGTAGCAATCCTTAGCGAGGTTTTCCCGTAATGATTCTCCAGATTTTTTCATTCATCTGTTGGTTGAAGGCTGTGTGAAGGACAAAACCTCGTGTATGCTCAGCTTCCAAATTATGCCCTTTTGTGTCAAAGGGGGAGATGGTGCAAATTTCTGAACGGTTCCCTTGGTCAAAATGCCACAAACAATTGCGTATGTTGCTGAACATCGCTGTGTCTTTTAAATTGTTCTTTCTCCTGTAAGTGCATGGGACCAGTAGTTCCAGCTAATTTGTGGCTCGCTTAGCACGCATATCCTTCAGCTTTCTTGTGGGTGAGCTGGAGTTCATGGAAATAACTGTGAAAACGCGATGCTGCTTGTAATACAGCATTTGAAGCACACTGAAAATTGTGGCTGTTTGGTGGAAATTGTTTTGGCCAACACTGTTAAAAGTGAAGAGATCAGAATATGGTAGTGAAATATTCACATACGGTAAATTGTTTTATCTAAAATGTTTGATTTTTGGGGGGGCATCTGCTGGTGGTGAGCATCCTAGTGACGTTCAGTTGAGCTGTGTTACTATACAGAGGACAGACAGGAAGCAAAGATTCTACTGAAAACCTAAAGCTCCAATTCTCCATGAAGGACATGAAGTAATTGAGAATGTTTTACCTAAATCCGATAATATATTTAGTTGAAGAGGTTACAGTAGGTGAACGGTCTTGACTGTTTCCTCAGTTTAGAGAATGCTGTTACTGAAACTAACGGCCTGTGAACTTCTGGGCAAAACCTCTGCAGTGTTTCTGCTGAGCAGCAAAGAGACTGATGAAAATGAAGTCATAGGCAATATTCACTCCAACGTGTCACAAATGATCTACAAGAAATAATCCACATTTTAAAAGACAGCATTAGGTACGACAGAGCAAAGGAACAAACGTCTGGGGAGTGGGGAGGGGACTGGAATGGCCTTTGTGTAAGTTGCCCTTACTCAGATGGGTGCTCAGTGTTCATCTGATGGGACTGATTCTGGGAAGGAAGATCTTGACAAATGAGACCTTTAAAATTATGTCTCTGCCTATACTAATCTACGTACCTGTTGTCTGAGTTAATTAGTCTTTTTGAAATCTGATTCTTCCCACTCAAATCTTTCTTTAGGCTGTATTTCCTTGGAATTATAATATCCCAACTGCAGTGAATTCTTATTGCAGGATAAATTCCATAAAAGGCTGTTGATTTTCTTTTAGTGCTTTTTTGAAGGGCACTGGGGTTTCAGCTTCAGCCCTGCCCTTCCCACCCCTGGAGGGCTGTTCTGTACCTCCCTGTTCCCAGTTCATTTTAGTCTGTTGAGTTCTCTTATCCTGCTCGCTGACCTAGTTTTGCTGCTCTGTAGTCTGTTGTGAGAACTTAGCGAGTGCTGTGTCGTTTAAGGTTTTTGAGAATCTGAATTCCACTACAGAAGGTGTAATTCCGGTTCCGTAGTACAATTTATGGGTCTGAAGTGGGTAGTTGTCAAGAGAGATTTGATGCTGGATGACAAGATCTGAAGCACAGCTGAACTGAAGAGGCAGTTAATAGTACACGTGCTTTAGCCCATCTTTTGTCCCAGATTGTTTCTGAGTCGTTGTGCTGTGTGTTCGACTGATTTTGCATAGCTTGTGCTGCCAAGCCTCACTGTGATCCCGGGAGATCACACCTCGGTTTAAACCCTGCCTGCATGAGCGTTTGAAGCTGCTCAAAGCCTCGTGTTGACAAGGTCCTCAAGCCCTGTCTGCTTGCATTCCCTCCGGTTGAATTGCAGGCCTTAAAATTGCTCTGTGCTGCTCGAAAGAAACCTTGGTCCTCACACCAGCGTGTTAGGCTGGAAAGTTGAGGAAGGATTTACGTAGCTGGATTTGTTCTGTCCTGCAAGAGAAGGGATAACTTGTCTCCAAGCCAAATCATTTTCATTACTTTGAATTACTCACAAAAAGCAGCCAAAAACATTGTATAAGGGAAAAGCAATGGACTAAGCTAATATTTTTCCATTGAGAATTTATTTTTTTATTCTTCCTTTCATCAAAATAGTGCTTTTTGAATGTAGCTTGTTCTCAGAGGTATGGCTCCTCAAACTGTTTCCTTGCAGTCAGGCATTTACAAACATCGTAGGCTTTGAAAACTGTCTCGTATGTGTTAGGGCTTTTTCTGGAAATGCTAATTTCTTGCACCTTTATAGCCCAAGCAGACTGGAAGGCAGTCTGGTGCTATAATTTCCTTGAATCATGCATCTGAAAAACTTGGAGAAATCTGTGATAAGAAGACTCTATTGTTGCTGTAAGACTTTTTGTTGGCGTTTGTCAGCATATTGACTACCTGCGTTGTATTTCGTAGAAATATCTTCAGCTGGTTTCTTTTCAAAGAAACTGTCAGGTTTAAAAAAAAAAAAAAGAGACTTTTATATGCCTTATGGGACTTACATAAGTCATTGAAGCAATTAAAACTGATTCCTTTTTCGGCATGGTCGTGGTTGGGATGGTTGTTGTTCGTATTCATCTGTATTCAACTATTTCCCACCCCCTCCCCAAGAAAAACGATTGAATTTAGAGTTACCTGGCAGTTCTTTCCGAGAAGATACCACAGGTGGTAACCACTTAAATGTTAGTAATTACATTTGCACCTCTTCTGTTTTGGGTCACTTCCATGACAGGTAGTTGGTAGGAAAAGGCTACTGTGACTGATGTGTGAACTCTCGCTTAAACAGCTAAAGGAAATGAAGATTCCCCTTCGGAATTGTGCTGAGGTTATTATTTTGCACGCCAGTTTTGAATGACTACTTTGAAACAGTGTTGGGCTTAAAGTGTCTTGCGAAGTGGTGGGTGCGAATGAGAAGTACCTGCTTGTCGAGTAAGGGTCTGCTTGTGGGTTTGTGTAGGGCTCAGTACCAAGCTGTCAGAATACCACCAGGTGACCTTGTTTCAATGCTACTGTTGTACAGAAGTGAATGTTATTTTACGTGAGAGATACTGTTTTCTAATTTCTGAAGGAAATGGTTTTCTTGGGAGTAAGGATCCCAAAATTTCATCTAGTTCAAGATTTCAGAAAGGCTTTTGTGGGAAATACGAAAAATGCAAGTCATCGTTCTCCAAAGATTTGATAAGCCTTTGTTATAAAAAGTGTAAATGTTTGCTAATAATGAAAGTGCTTCTTCAAACACTTAATATGAACTTTTACTGTAACTCAATATTTTAAAATCCTGGGTAAATATCTAAATTGACAGAGATAGAAAATTCAGAGGGAGATTATTTTGAAATATGCCGGTATATTTTTGAGCTTCTCAATTGCAGCCCTGAATTTTCTCTTTTTCACTGCAATTCATCCTTTGTGAAAGTTCTGGGGTAGGTTATATTTAAAGCTACATTCACTTGCCTGAATAGACCAAGTAAATATTTTGTCATTAAAACTGTATAGCTCTGTGTGTTAGTGTGCCGTTTCAGATGAGACCACATCGAGATAGCCATGCAGGTATTTATGTTGATATGGCAGTAGTGAAGTGGGATAGCTGTATACTGTACCCACATTCTGTGCTGAGCAAAATCACATGGACTTCCAGAAATAAGCAGTGGTTTTTAAGAGCAGCTTTATTTAATGTTACAGCAGCAAGTAAGTGTCATTTGTACCATATAATTATGTAAATTGGGTGCTAATAAATACTATTTTTCAACATTTTGTATTGCGTTCATAATTCTCTTTTTATAACAAAATTTGTGGTGTTGGGGAAGCGCACAGTTTAGCAGAAGGACACAGGAATTTGGAGGGGGCTTGAGGGTAACTTCACGTGAACTTCTTTGAATTGTGTCGAGTGTTACCATTTACGGTAGCGTCTCATCTGTTCTGTTCTGTTTGTCTTGGTTTTGTACTGTTCTGTTGTCTTGGCGCTGCTGGCACCCTGCGTCTTTCCGTGCGCTCAGGCACGCAGTCGCCAGTATCTTGCTAGGCAGAACAGACATGCGGGTTGGTGTGGTGCCCGCTGATCAGGAGCTGATCCATCAGCCTTCACTAATCACGGCAAAGCATGGTGCGCTTCCTGGGTAGAACATTCCTTTAAAACAAAAATAAGTGCACGAATCTGCCCTTGGGGAGAGGATGAGGGAGAGCAAACCACACATCACAGATGGTAACTGCGTTTGCTACAGGAAGATGCTCAGAACAACGCTGTTGAGGGGGTGGCATGGGAACCTACACAGAACTGAGCAGAACAATTTGTTTGCAAGTCCATCCTGTTGTTTTTTTAAGCTTGTAGGTGGGATAAGTGAAGTTCTTGTCTCCTCTCCCTCCATGGTAGGTAAAATAAGCCTTCTGACTTAGCTCTGCTTCTCTTCCCTCCTCATAGGAATCATAGAACCATAGAATGGCCCGGGTTGGAAGGGACCCCAAGGATCATCAGGTTCCAACCCCCCTGCCACAGGCAGGGCCACCAACCTCCAGATTAGATACTAGATCGGGTTGCCCAGGAAAATAGGAATTGTCGTATGAAATGACAGTACAATTGCATTCACCTGGTGTTCTGCCTCCAGAAAGGGTCAGCAGAAGATTCATGAGGTAAGGAACAGGAGAAAGAACAACGTAGGAGTAACCCTCCCACATTGGAGGCCTGAAGACTACTTTCAGCTTGAGAAACTCAGTTACACAGATGCACACTTGCGATGTTTTCAATCTAGAAGTGACTTAGCAAATGTAGGCTGCCTGCTTCCTCAAATTGAGGTGGTGATGGAAAAGAAAATGGAGCTGGCTTAATTTGTTTCTATACTGAGGAGATGGTGGCGGGCAAGGAGAAACAGCTAGAAGAGCGATAAAGGTGGTGACTGTGTTCAACCATGAAATAATTCAGTGTACGTATAGCAGAGAAGACTTTTTTGACTGTTTGGTGTCTGGGTAATATTTCTGATACTTACTGCATGCTTACATGTTTGAGACCTTTCAAACCAGTACACTCTGCTCCAGTGACCAATTCCTCTGACAGGGAATTTGGCGCTTCTTCCTCTGCTAGCTCACGTGTAGGCTATTTTTTTTTTCAGCTGGGCATGTAAAAGAAACACATCAAAACACTTGGGGATTTTTCCCACCCCTGCTAGGTCTTCTAAAACCTTCTAAAACCTTCAGCTCTGCATTTCAGAAACTACCATGGCATGGACCACATTCAGTGCTTATTTTTTTTAACCACATATGAGGCAATGTACACTTTGTGTGCCTTTGGGACTTCTTTATTGCAAACGATACAACAACTTGTACCGAGAAGCTCAAAACAGCTTGTATATGTTACGGAGGGAGTTCTGCAGCTTTCTCCAAACTTTTATGAAGATTGTTGTCTTTTATTAATAGTATTTAGAGACTTTAGATGTGACAGGTATTTTACTGCTATGAAAGGCAGAGGGCTAAAGAGGAGCGTGTTCTGTGCTGAGACTTTTGTTGAAGGAGAGTTGTAGTCTTGCAGCTTCTGAGACTTAAGTTTACTGTGTTTATGAATAAGGCATCTCTGGATGAGAGATTAACAAAAAACTGCAAGCTCATCTGAAGAACTTAAAACTGCTTGCTGGCAACTGAGCACCACAGGTGTTCTGTGAAGTGAAGATTAACCATTGAAGCAACAACCATTGAAGCAACAACAAACCCTGCCGTGCCCTTAGTAAATACTTGATGCGGAAGATAGCTGTTCAGCTTTTCCATGAAGAATGTTTGAAGACTTGTTGTTGCTCTAAGTTTTCAGTAGGAGTTAAAATGTCTGTCCCGAAGAGGAATACCTGTGGCTCCAGATGTGAAGCACAAGCACAGTGTTTGGGAGCATCTGCAGAGTGCCACCCACAGAAGAAGAAGGGGATGTTGGAGTTGCTCTCCTCCTACATAACTCTCTGGCCTTAATCACTGTTTTTTTCCAAGCCAAGGTGCTATTGCTGGGAAGTGTGGCAGCACAGGTTAGCGTTAAAATCTATGTGAGCAAAGACCTTTAATGCCTTTATTTTGCTTTTTTTGGAAGCTAGCAGCGACCTGTGCCTCCTGTGAGGGTAGTGTTATCGTATCGGTGCTCATTTAAAGCTGGAAATGAATGTTTCTTCTCAGAGAGAGATCTGAACTCTGCTTGTGTAAAACCACTGCTTCATCCTGTACTGCTTTTGGGAACAGTGGCTGGAGCACCTTGTGAAAAGACCCTGCCCCAGATCATGTTACCACGCTGGGGAGAGCATGTGGAATTGTCTGCTTGCATTAATTTGAGTTATGATTACTTCACTGGTAATTTTTAAGCTACTTCAGTACATTTTCAAACAAGGACTTGAAGGATTGCATCAATTTTGTTGACAGAAAGGAGTCTCCTTTCTGAAGGAGAAGGTGTATCTTGAAATCAATTCATAAAACAGAAGTACACCCCAAGTTCAGGTGAGGGTGCCCCCTGAGTGCTAGAAATACTGCTTTTCCCTGTGTGAAATATAGAACTTTAAGATATTTTCCTCTTAAACCCTTATAATGGCTCTTGAATAATTATCCTTGTGCTGGAGACTGCTGTAAGCTCTTCAAGCTGTGTCATGGTTTGGTGATAGAGCAGTGGGGGTCTCAGTAACCTTTCAGACATTGAGCAACTTAAACCCACAATTTTTATTAAAGGAGCCTTTTCTGCCTCTGCAGCTCTCCTTTGCAGAGGCCTTGAGTTGCATGGCAAAGTGGTGCGAGTGAGCTAAGGGGACAAGATTGTGGTTGGTTTTATTTTTTTTTTTAAACACATTTTAATGTAATGCTGTGGGAGATGAGATTCCAGCTCCTGCATGTTGACTGCTCTGGGGTTTATACTGGGACTGACAAATGGCTGCGGGTCCCAGAGCTTGACCCTGGCCACGTGCTAGTTTTTTGGTCTCTGGGTTTCGATGAATCTCAATACTTGAATTCGCACTAGTTTAGCTCCCCAGTTTGTGCCTGGGATGTCAGTGCTGACCTGGATGGCAAGTGGTGGGCAGTGTCACAGCAGCGGAGCAGTGTGGCTGCTCCCTGGAGGGCCCTGGCCACCGCAGGAAGCGGGCGGTACATCTTAAAGAGCTGGTGTGCACCCAGAGATAGGAACCACCTAAGCTGGGGCTCTGTGCTGTTATCAGCTTTCCAAACAGCTCTGTTTAATCCCTCCATGATGTCTCCTGCCTGTTTTGCTATCCAGCCAAACCAGAGTTTCTGAAGCCTGCAAGGAAAAAAATCAGCAGCCTACACAGAGCATTATTGTACATAGGGACAGAGATGCAATCAACCTCATTAACTGGAAAGTGCCAGAGGAAAACAATTCCAGTATTTGTTGAGCTTGGGGCTGGCGTTGCTCCTGTAGCATTTTGTGTCTTCAGCACAACGCCCAAGGATCCCGCCTTGTTCCACTCCGTTAGTTCCGTGGCTGTGAGTTAAATTCTGTGCAAATGTTTTGGATGAGTGGATTAACAAATTGGTGGAGGTGGTCAAATTCATCCACAAAGAAGGAATGCTCCTTATCTGGATCTGTTGCAATGGCTTCCAGTTCATCTTCGGCAGCCCAAGCAACTCCAATGGAGTAAGCTATAACTCCTGGAAAGAAACACAGAAATAAGAGTGAGCATAAAAGTTTTCATTCAGTTTGATTGCTTAAGACCAGTGCTGCAAACATAGTTACCAGGCCATGGAAAAACTGGCAGTGAATTGCAGTGCTCTCTGTACAAAAGTGGCATTGCCAAAATGGAAGAATTGCCTGGTTTGTGCTGTGGATCTTTGACAATAGCACAGCTCTGGCTGTGGTTCTGAACAACAGCTCCTTGCTCCACTGTCTTACAGTTGCCCCGGGAGATGTGTGAATATTGTGACTGGAAAGCCAAAGGAGGCTTCTTGTGTTGCTGGGACAGTAGAAGTCCTTTGTGATCTCCTAGGCATAGCTGCATCTTTCTAGGTCTGTGTGATGTTTTTGAAAGCTCCTTGTTCAGATGTACAACAGATGGTTGCTCTTGCTTAGAGCTTGGTGAGACCTCAGGTTGAGGTGCTATGCTTCCTTCCTAAGGTTTCATCCAGTGCCTTCACATCATAGAAAACTGTGTTTCTCTGACCCAGATAAGCGCGGAGGTATGGAGGAAGAGCAGGTGACAAGGGGAGAGCTTACCGTTTTGGTGAGCTACCATGGCTGGCACTCGGACATCATCGTAAGACCTGCCATCCGTAATGAGAATCATGATCTTCCTCTTGTTGGGTTTGGATTTGGTGAACAGCTGCTCAGAGGCATAGCTGATGGCTGCCCCTGTGCTGGTTCCACCACTCCAGTAGCTGATCCTTTTGATAGCACTCAGCACGTCCTGCTTCGTGCTGTACTTGTCAAAGCTGAACTCCAGTCGTTGCTCGTACGTGTACTGAATGGCCCCGATGCGGGTGTCGGTGTCTGAAATCTCAAACTCCTTGCTGATGTTGGCTACAAACTGGAGAACTGTGCGGAAGTTGCCAGTGCCAACGCTGCTGGAGCCGTCGATCACGAAACCGATGTCAGCCGAATTGAGGCACGTCTTGCTGCAAACCAGCCGATCGGTGTCGCAGACCCGCTTCACCAAGGGCTGGACAATCTTGTGGAGGCTGAACCAGCTGGGCACCGTGAGGGAATAGAAGCCATTTGTTCTGCACACTGCCTGCAAAACACCACAAGTACGAATGCAGCAAAAATTCAGTCTGCCTGTTTCTACTGGGGTTTTAGTTAAACTGTAAATTTAGACTCCTGGAGAGAGTGGTGCTGGAGTCTGGAGTGGCCTCTCCTCCAGTTGCCATCTGCTTCCCTGGGAAATGGCGTCAACGTAACATCGCATATTACGTCTCTAAAGAGCCTGTTTTTTTCTGCCCTTTTTTTAAAAGCTGTGGGATGGAGCTTATATTATAGCAGTGAAAGAAATGTAATAACCAAGTTTGCCACCTGTCAAGCTTTTTTAGATAAGATATACTGTTTGCAGAGAAGGCATTGAAATCACAGAGCTGCTGTTCGTGTGGCTCTACCCTGGCATTTGCCAGATGGCAACTTCAGCTCCCACCCTCCCAGGTCCCATCATCCCAGGGATGGATTTGCCTGCTGACAAACCCTACTCCCTTGCACTGAAACCTAGGGCTGAAGCTGGTTTCTCCCTGGCTGTACAAGCAGAAAAAAGAACAAGCAATTTTGGTGAAAATTTAAAAGCCCATCAAGATTCCAAGTTGTTCTGGCTCTTCTGTTCTTATGGGAAATTATTTTGTGGCCGAGCAATGTGGCTCAGGCGGGCATCTGTTCTCTGAAAATAGCTGATAACTCTGCCGTGCTTACTGAGCCCAGGCGAGTCTGGCACTTGGTAGATGCCTCCTGCCATAACCTCATGTCAGCTTGCCCTGAGGCACTATTGAGCAGTGCCAAATGCATAGTGCAAGGCTTGCATTTTCTTTTTTCTTTTTCTTTTATTTGTGCTTTGTTGTCATACTGCTGTATGCTCAGAAAACCTTGTATGCAGGTTTGTGCCAATGTTTGGTCAGCAAAGAGCCATTTGCTCCATGGTGCAGCTCAGATGAGAGCTTTACTGTGAGACAAAGTTTGCTGCATCTCTTAGTAATTTTCAGACAGATCCCCTTTCTGACCTCAGCATTGCTACCTGGCTCTTTCTGTGAGACCTCAAGACTGTCTCAGCAGTAGAAGTAACTGTGAGTGGTAAGAAGAAAAGGGAAATGTCCCGTAAGAGTGACTGTACTTAAATCCCCTGAACAAAATCACTTGAAAAAGGCTGAGACCAAACCAAGCATCCAGCCATAGCCCAGCCCGGTAACTACCTTGTCCACAAAGTTCGGCTCGATAACATTCTGCTTCTCATTTTCAGCAGCTGCTTCAATAGTGACAAAGAAAATGTTGATCCCTGATTCCCTGGCCAACCTGGAGGCCTCCTCCACCCTGTCGGTGGGCCACCCGTCCACCATCACCACAACCACGTTGGGTGCTCCGCCTCTGTTTCCATTAGCATCCAAGAAGAAGTTTTTGTTGACGAATGAAAGCGCCTTTCCTGCAACAAAAGAGGAAGTGGAGATGAGTTACAGGACTGGCAGCAATCTGTCTGGTGGTACCTGATGGTACCTCGGGGGGTTTGAACAACCTACTGATGGAATGGTGGGCAGAGGGCAGGCTCAAGTGTCAGGGCCATGCCGAGAGATGGGGAAAGTGGTTTCTGGGGCTATGTGAGCAGGTAGGGAGGTCACTGCTGGAGCCAGCACCTCCTGAGCCCTCCTGGCAGCTGTGCTGAACCCCATCTGCCCCTGCCCAGTGTGCTGTGGCCAGTGGAGTTAGCAAGCATCAGCAGCACCTCAGTGGGGCCTGTCCATGAGGAAAATGGTAAATTCTGGCTGCTTCTGACAAACTCACAGCAGCCCGGGCCTAGAAAGGCACGTCTTGGCTGGAGCAGTGTGCTCCAACAGCCCTGCCCTACACTGGGCACCGCTGGTTGCAGCCTTCATGCCTGGCAAGGAGGCATGGGCTCACTCCAGGCTCCGGAGCCCTCCCCAGGCTGAGGGTGTGCACACAGCCCGTCACCTACCGACGTTGGAAAGTCCACCTTTCTGTGGGATTTTCTCAATGGCGTTTCTTAGGTCCTTGGCGTTGCTGTAAGTTTTTAGGTTAAATTCTGTGGAAGGGTCATCACTGGCAGATCAAAAGAAGAAATAAGCAGTTGTCAGGTTTTTGCCTCACATACAGCAGTACACTAGCTATAAGAACTGCCTGTGCTGCTTTACTCCTAGGGGTGAGCAGGAGTGAGACCTTTACCATGCCCCAGCCATGCACATTCCTGGCGGTGATGGGAGCAGCTTGTCCCTAACAAGTGTGCTGAATGCCTGACTGCTCCCGCAGGCTGTGCCAGAAGAGCGAGAGGCAGCAGACAAGGACGAGCAGCTTTCTCAAAGCAGAGTGCAGCAGGCTGTGAAGGCAGGATGGCACTATTCTTTGAAATGCTTGTGCGCATTGCCCTTTGGGGTTCCCTGGGGGAGAGGAGAGCTGGCCTTTCCTGCAGCACTCGTTAATGCATAACTGCAGTGGAGGCCCCAGGGTGGGAGCATCATCCCTGACAACAAAATGTCCTCATGCTATGGATATGAGTGAAAAGATAAACTATCAATGTGGCCACGCTAGTGGAGTTTTAGATGGTGTTTCAGCAACAAGTGTCTCCAAACATTATAATTCTTATTTATGGCAATAACTAAAGAAACAGAGCT
This sequence comes from Penelope pileata, assembly GCA_013396635.1. Taxonomy (NCBI): domain Eukaryota; kingdom Metazoa; phylum Chordata; class Aves; order Galliformes; family Cracidae; genus Penelope; species Penelope pileata. The sequence continues at coordinate 786,709 of WBMW01003581.1, read as the reverse complement.
AGGTTTGTGGCCTGGATGCGGAAGCGGCCCTTACCCGTACTGCACGATGCCCATCAGAGGGCCAGCGCTGCCAACGCCGAGGGCGTGAGCCACGTTACTGAGGAACTGTTTCTGGAGCTGGAAGCGGCGTTTACCAATGCTCCAGCTCCCGTCCATCAAGAAGGACAAGTCCACCCTGCAACCTGAGGAGAGAAACAAAAGCAAGGAAAGTATTTTTGGTCCTTTTGACAGCTGTACTTCTTGAGAGGAGCAAAAGCCAAAAAACTCTGTATCCAGTGACTTGTCCTGCTGCGCAAGCTCTGCCAAAAAGCCTTCAGTGCTGACGTGGTGGCTGGGCTGGGCCTGTGTTGGGACTGGCCACCCCTGGGTGTCCCTGGGCCGGGGAGTGTGGGGGCCGCCAGCACATGGGGTGAAGGTGGCTGTGTTTGTCCTCCTGTTGGGCCTGGTGGTGGGTGGGGACAGCACCTCCTGCACCTCCCGCTCACTCTGTGCTTGACCTGAGCTCCAGCTCTTCCCAGTGCAGCTGTAGGTTTTACCTGTGTACATGCAGCAGTGCGCTTCTGGTGTTGCCTCACACAGATAAAAGCCATATTCTAGAAAAGCTGCACTCAGTCTCCCTGCTAGTTACTCAGATGAACCTGATCTTAGTGCCTCTGCAAGTGCTGCCTGTAGTCACTGCCAGCCTGCTTCTACTGCTCTGCACATCAGTGGGGTAACATTTGTCAGCTGAACCGTGACTGGGAGCGGGATCAGAATTTGGCCTAACTAGGGCACTAACATTTTCTCCTGCCGCCTGCATCTCTTGATTTCTCTCTGGTGATGCCTCCTACTGATCAGACTGTCCAAAATCATGTGTTTTAATCATTAGATAGCCTGAAGGCGACAAAGTGCCAATTGTTCTTACTGCCTTATGTAACTGCCTCTCATCTCATTACTTTCAATTTTTTTCTCCTGTAGCTGTCTGTTTTTCTAATTCTAATAATGCTGAATTATAGAAGCGTGACTGAGAACCGTGTTCTTTCACAGCAGATAGTGAGGCAACGCTGGGAACCCACAGCAAATAATAACTCAATTAGTGGCCAAGTTTTCCTGAATTTCCTGGCCTTAAAAGGGAAATACATCATGGGATGTATACATAGTGGAAGTTTCTTAGCCAACAGGGTCTGAGTGCAAGGATTTACATGCCTGCTCCAACTTAATTCTTGGGACCATTCCAATGGCAGGAGTGTTCATCTCCTTTTTTTCTCCTCTCCCTTACTTCTATATCAGTTTTAGGCATATCTGATGTTTTTTGATGGGACAAAAGGAGTTTTTGGTGAACACCTGGGAATATAGGAATACTTGATTCAGCATTTAAGGGTAAGAGTCCTTGAGATGCAAATGCTGTGAGGCAGTGCTCAGCTGTGGGAGGATGGGCACAGAAGGCCCCAGGGTTGGCTGGATAGTGAGCCCCCCCCACCCAGGGAGGCTTCCCATGAGAAAGAGGTGGATGACCCCTTCTCTGCACTTGTGGTTTGCTTTCCCTTTCTCCTTCTCCTCGTGGCCCCATTTCAAGATGAGTTACTGGCAAACCTGCCTTTAATTGCACAGGGCTGTGCAAGGTTTGCTTTTCAGAGCAGGGGACATCTCCATCCCCGGACTGAGGGCTCCTTGATGCTCTTTCGGCATCCCAACCAGGACACAGACCCTCTCTCCCCACTGGGTCCCTTTCTAAGGTGGTTTCTTTCCCTCCCAGCATCTGCAGCGTGAAGGGTGCCTGTGTGGCCCCAGGAGTGTGTGTGATCATCAGGGCTTGCTTGTCCATCCCTGGTTGCAGTGTGTTGGTTTGCTGTCCCCAGCCACTGGAACACCCTGAGAGGAGCTGCGTGCCCCCGGAGCTTGGAGCTGAGCTTGCCCCGACGAGGAGCAGTGAGCAGCTGCCGTCCTGCCGCCCAGGTAAGCTGCATCTCAGCTGTGCTTCCTTCCTTAGAGAAGCAAAACCAACTGCGTCTGTCAGAGGGACCAGTGGAGGGCACTCCCTGTTCCTCTGTGTAGGATAATGCATTCCTCGAATTTCTTAGGTTTTCTTTAAGACTTAACTTGTTGCTATTTAATTTGAATGCATTCTAGTAACAGGTAATTAATAAAAAGGCACCGTGTAATTATGAGATTAATTTCGGTGTACCTACTTGGGTTCCCCTGGGAGGTTGTCTCCAGCGGCTTCGGGTTCAGTTCCTCCTTTGAAGCAAAACCTGGAGAGGTGGAGGAGAGGAGAGGCTCTGTTAGGGCATGCCGGGGCTGCCTCGGCCCCGAGCGTCTGCGCGGGTGCCTGGAGGGAGCCCCTGGGCCGCTGCTGAGCACCTGCAGCTGGAGACCCGTAAATGTGAGAGGGAAGCGTGGGTGGGCAGCAAGTCCTGGTCCTCCTCCAGCATTGCCAGGGCAGCCTGCAGCCCTAGCATGGGAGCATGGTGTGTTTAAAGAGAGCGGGTGGCCAAGGGACATCAGTAAACGGCACCACCACAGTCTGGTGGCAGCTGTAACAGCTCTGAGCTCATGCACCACTTGAGCTGGTTGCTGAAGAGATGAATGACTGAGCCATACTAGTGCAGAAAATATTCAAGAAAATAGGAGAAATTCCAATTCCCATCAGTCTAATTTCCATTCCAGTTACATCTAACGATTCACCTCTCATGGGAATGAACACAAAAATACAACTGCTTCGAGCCCTTTCACCTGCATGGTGAAGCTGTGTGCAGTTCTGGGTCAGAAGAGGAGGTTTTGTTAAGGCTGTGTCCTCAGTGCTGAGCTGATGCCTGACCTGATGCCTGATGCCCTGTGGGGAGGCTGTACCACGCTGCAGTGACACTGCAGGACTGAAGGGCTGCCTTGGCTTCTCACTTTTCAGTTCAGCTGCCAGTGAGGGAAGTGTCTTCTCCAGCAGGGACAGGACGCTGGGTTGGCTGGCCACTGGGCTTGGCCTTGTGAAGGAGACCAGGTGTTTGCACGAGTGAGGCAGGAAAAGGGCACTAAGATTAGCCCTAGGTCATTTATAGCAAGTGCTAGCAAATTATTTATTTGTCTGGTTCATTTGAGAATTTATTGTGAATTGAAGTTGAAGGAAATACTTGGCAAAGATCTCTGACCAAATAAACCCAGACCCTGGTTCCCTTTCCTTGCCTAATAGTGTTTATATACGTATAAAAATATAAAAATAAAGACTTGTCTGTTTCTAAATTGCTGAGGGTCTTGTAAATAGCCGTGAATGCTCCATTCTGGGGAAAACTAAGGGTTGACCTAACCCTTTCTTTTGCTGCTTTTCAAATGTCTGCCCTTGAGTGCCAGCGTCAACCCCTTCCTGCACTTCAGAGGGGCTAGGGGCAGCAGGGCCTTTTCCTGCTGCTGTGAAGTCAGATACTAACATGTGCCTCTCATTTTAGCAGACGAACTGTATGGGGAGGTTAATTCACAGCTATCTGCCTCGTGTGTATCTGCACCCCATAAAATCCACAGTCTGTACCCGAAGCTGCCGTGAGCTCTGTCCGCATGGCACTGCTGGTGCTGGCGTGCCAGTGCCATGGCCAGTTCTCAGGCTGCGCTGATTTTTCTTGGCGTAACAATAAGGTCACCCACTGAATAACCTTCCCCGCTAATTGGGGAGGTGGTCCATGTCTCTGGGCCTCCCTGTTCTGGTAGTCCAATTTAATGTTGTTATTGCCATGGGAATTTCAGCTCGCTGCATGGGCAGCCTACTCCATGCTAATTAAAGTTCCCTTCGCTGGTTGTCACAGCTGTCCATGCTGATTAACCTCCCCATTCATTTCAGCAAGGCAGCAGTGACGGCATGCACGCCAGAAACCACTCCTTTGAAGTGACGATCTGAATTCATCAGACTTTATCACGCAGACGCTTCAGTTTCTGAGAAACTATTAATACAACATCCCTTCTCCCACACCCAGCATTTCACTGCATTTAATGCAATCTGCAGTGTGCTATCTCAGAATGCCCCTCTACACCACTGGCCCTACTGCTGTAGTTTCTTCTGAGTAAACCCACTGAAGACGTAACTATGGTAGGTAGAAACATGCTCTCTCTGGCTCAGAGTGCCACTGCTGGAGAAGGGAAATCTGTTCATGTTTAGGATGATGCAAATTTTGACTGAGGGCCCACTGCTGCTGACACTGGATTTGCATGCTAATGCAAATGGGCAATGCTGCCCGTAGCAGCCAGCGCGAGGATTAGTCACGCCTTGGCTGTGTGCGTGCAGGGGAATTAATGGTCTTTAGAAGGGCCACCAGTGCAGCACAGCCCTCTCCAGCAACAAAACTGGTGATGGAAATGACACCCTATACTGGATGGTCCAGCTCCTTGTAGGAGTACCCTGTGATGAACTGCCATGTACTTTGCATAGTCTACTTTAAATGTTCCTCAGGACAGGGAATCTCTTAAATATGAAACATGCAAGCTGTGCACTTGCTAACTGCGCCCGGTTAAGGGTTTATCTTCTCAAGTCTTTATCTTCTCAAGTCTTTATCTTCTGCTGCTTAAGCCTGCTACAAACGTAAGGTTTCTGCCTCACCAGTAGTTATAAACATGTTATCTTCTCCATATTCTCACTTTTTAAGGCTAAAATGTTTGAAAATTTCAATAATACTATTTTTAAAATTCAGTTTAAATCCTCGTTTCTCATCTGAATGCCTTTCCTTCTTAAGTACATTTGCATCATAATAATTTATCATTTTTTTTCATTGACTGCATCTCTAGACTGCTTTCCCAGCAGTGGCATTCCCAAAATACCTCCTTATTTACAAATGGATTTCAGTAGCTAGAACCCCTTTCCTGCAGTGTAGCTGCCAACTCTTTCCAGAGCTCATCTGTTCTGCTCCTGCTTTTGGCAGGAACTTGAGAATGATGAAGGCGCAGAATAATTTTAATTACTAAGACGTAAACTGCATACCTCATTTGTCACTTTAAATACTGTAATTACTTCTTAGAATGAGATTGTTATCAGCAATGCCATGGGCCTGATGAACTGTGTTAGCGTTCCCCATGTGTGACGGAAAACAATTATTCCCAGTCTGGTTACTGAATGCTTGAAATATTTACCTGTGTCAAAAAGGCTCAGTCCAGGTTTCCACAAGTCTGTTTCCATTGCTTTCACACGTGTAAAGAAAAGACAAAGTATTACTGAAAATAGTGGAATTACTGGAGATTAAAAAGCTCAATTCAGAAAAGTCAATTCAAATAGTGAATCACTATTAACGAGTAGGAGCTAAGGAAATCAGTAAACTTGGAAACCTTTACAGACACATTTCAAGCCATATTTAACAGCCTTGTGTCACTGCCTCCAGAGCACTTAAATATCTTAAATATGTCTCTTTAGATCTGCTTTGATTTTGTTCCTCTAAATTGCACTGACACTGAGGCAATTATACCGACTTCAGTATACTTTTACTTGGCCTAGATTGTTTCCCACTGAAAATCTGCCATCTACTGATTTCTGTATCACATAAATCCATTCAAACACAAAAAAGATGACTAAGTCTTGTTCGCAGCCTATCAGGCATGGAAAGACTCCATCAAAATCCATGCTTTCATAAATAAGCCCCCAAGCATCTCTATTTTTGGAGCCTACTGAAGAAGTTTTCCAAAAAGTGCTGCTTTCCTAACCAGACTACTGGCAGCTGGCGTACCCCAGCTTAGAGCCAACGGGTGAGCCACATTCTGTTTTGGAAAAAAGAAAAGGGAGCTGTGGGCTTACCAGTGTCCTCCAGCCTAGTGAAGCACCGACCTTTCTGTGAGAAAGCCTCTCATGGGGAGGGCAGTCAGCTTCTTTGGGAGGGAGACTTGCTGCATGAGTGAGATTGCCAACTAAGATGTGTGATCTCCCATTGCATAGCAGGAACCCTGGCCACGTTTCATGGCTAAGGAGATTTTTCCAGGCCCTCTTTCTTCCTTATGCTGGGCACTGTTCAGACACACTATGATGAATCTAAATAACTGAGCAAGTGAAGGGCTGAGAAGTCAGTCATGATACAGACTGAAGTTTTCTGTGGTTTTACTTAGGAGGAGAAGTAGGTTGAATGCAGGACAGGTGTGGGTAGTGGCGACAGAAGGAAAGATAGGACGAATGCTCCTAGTTTTTCATCCTCTTGTGCTGGGATACTGGCCAGAATTTTGCACATCCCTCAGCAGTCATAAGAAAACAGCAGTAAATGGAGACAGGGATGATGGCTGTAGAGCAGGATGACCCTGTTCCCAGCAAAGGTCTGGTGCTCATTTGTCACCAGTGGCCAACATGTCCCGACCTCTGTCCCTGAGAGCAGTGGATTTCAGTGAGTAGATCTTGTGAGCAGACAATCTCAAAAGGTTTGCTTCATGCTCCCAGGGCTGAGCAGTGTCTGGTGACTGCTAAAAGAAAAGGCTTTTATGAAAAAAGCCAACCCCCCACATTTATTGAGCCATCTGTACAGATATGCTGCTGCATGAGTCAGAGGGAGAAAAGGTGCAGAAATTGCACTGCGCAGGAAGTGAGCTGGGGAGCTGCGCCAAGATCTGCCCATCTTTTCTCTTCCGTTTAAGCAGGGATGCAAATGGAAGGATACAAAGCAAGGGAACGTTTCTGTCCTGTGTATCACAGGTTTGATTCTGCAGCCAGTTCATGGCCAAAGACTGTGCAAGGCATTGTGCTGTGTGACTGCAGTGTAGGCTCCTCTAGCTTGTCTGACTATATAACCTCAGAAAAGACATAGCTTTCAGCAACTCCAGGAAAAGACTGTTTTTTGTCGCTAGGACTAATGCTATACTTCTAGGTTTACTCTTCTCTAGAACAGCTTTGATTCAGACGACTGTGGGTCCTTCCAAATTGCTGTGAGGAAGAGCTCTGTCTATGGCTTCTTTGAGCAGTCTTCTCATGGCTCACATCCTTTGAAAACTTTCTGTAGTGAGAAGACCTTCACGAAGACAAGCACTAGCCAAGTGCCAAGGATTTGGAGTATCTGGCTGCAGCTATGAAGAATACACTAATTTCGGAGTGATCCAGGCAAAAGCTCTGCTCTTGAATGCAGTCCTAGACACATCATAGAGCAAGCTCTCTATTAAATATTCTTCTGAAAGGAAAATGAGTATTCTTTTAAATAGCTAGGGCTTTTTTTTCCCTTTTTTTTTCATTTGATGATGCCCATTAAAATCAAGTGTTGATTTTTAAAATACTACAAGACTGATCTTTAAAAAATAATAATAATAATGTATAATTGTCTTTAAAAAAAACTGGGCTAAGTGAGCACAGGATTTCAAGGGAGTTAACGTGCGTTGTCAAGAGCTTGGAGGAGTTGGGACCTTCTTGAGAATGGGCAGCGAGAAGCCGAGCAGACAGATGGAGTGTCAGGATGGTTGTTTTCCAAGCAAACCTTTTTGCTAACCTGAGCAAAAGAGAGGAAGTTCCTTGACAGCCTGGCCAAGCCCATAGGCTCAATAGCTGTTGTTTGCTGAGCAGTGTATGCTCGCTTTGCAGGCTCAAGAAAAACAACTCTCCTTTCCAAGAAAGCAAGGAGTTGTCCAGGAATTTCCCTTTGACCGTGAGAAAAATTGGCTGCTTGGGAGCAACACGTGAGCTGCCAGAACCTGGGCTGAAAAACTGATCAGGGCTTGTGGGGAATACGACAAGTGTATGTTTGTGGTCTTTTTCTTTCTTGTTCAGTGACTGAGAAAACAGAATCATTCATGATGGGATAATTGTGCTTTGCAATCATCTTGGGGAGATCTTAAGATGCCTTGAGCAGACACGTTAGGTGGGATCAAACTGTGACTTCGATTTAAACAAGATTGGGCTCTGCATTTCCCTGCTTTTCTGGCAAAGATTTGGATAGACTGAGGCTTAGCCAGCACATCCTTTGGTCCAGATCGCAGGACTCTTCCCATTTGTGCCCTGCCAGCAGGGCAGGCCTGCCACGTCAGGCTCTCTCCCCTGTACGTGGTGTAACATAATTTGTGTGTTGCTTTTATGGGCACCTTTACAGGCAACATATTTGCTCCACTGTTCTGTATGAGCACATATTGCCCACCTGTGTCCCCTGTGACAGCAGGCAATGGATTTTGACAAGGGCAAAGAGAATTGAGGGAGTGCAGCAAACGTAAGATTCAAAAAAAGAAAATGCTGTGATATGGGCATGGCCAAAAGAGCATGAGGAAGACGAACATGGATGGAAACTGGATGGAACAGGGTAAGACTGAAACAAGCAGAAGTGGTGTAAAAGCAAGTAACAATAAATCTCAGGAGGAGCAGGAGTGTATCCATTCTTAATATGCTGTCACTAGGCCAACTGCAGACTTGTTTTGACAGAGAGATTGGTAGGTAAGTGTGCTTGGCCTCTATTACCTCAGAAGTCCTGTTGCACGAGCATGTCCTTGATCCTTAACATCAGCAACCCCTTGCTTTCTCTTCTCCTGTGCCTCTGAGCTCTCACCAAGGCTGCCAAGGCTCTGGTGCACCCACAGGCACTGCAGCCTCTCCCTCCCCAGGGCATTTGGCTGCCTGTGCTCCATCCTTGACCCTTCCCCAGCTGTTTGTGGACAAAAGCCATCCATCCCTGAGAAGCTCTGCGATGGGAACTGGTGTTTACATGTGAACTGAGTGCTCTGGAGCCATGTGAAGTTGCCAGCAGCCTTCCAGAGTGCCCACTGAAAGGGCTGCCTGCTGATGAAATGTATGGTGAATTGCACAGCCGGGGAAGAAAAGCATAGAGGATGCTTCTACCCTCAGTGTAAAGGCAACCACTATGTTGCAATCAGCCTGGAGGCTCCTAGGACCAACAGGAACAGAAGAAAATTTAGCTTGATCGTAGACTGATAGGCTGCACGGGGCTGGGGTTTTGTTCCTCATTTTGACTAACAAATAAGGAAAATTACAAACACTGGAGTAGATGTTGATTCCCACGGCCTGAGACAACAGCTCACCAGTGGCCGAGCTGTCCTTCGCCTTTCTCATTCTGGAAGGGGCTGGTTGGCATCCAGAGCAGGAGGCTCGCCCTGGCTGTGCTCTCCAGCTGTGCCCTCCAGCACACAGAGAAGTGCTCTGCAGTGCTGCATATGGGCTAATTTGGGATTACTAAAACCATCAAAGAGGGCAGAAAACCTGCTCTTAGCAGTCTGGCTCACCCAGGTGGGCTGGAGACCCGGCAGGCCTGCGGAAAGCAGCAACAGGCTCTTGGCGCTGAATACCTGTGTGGTGTGAGAGAGAGCTCAAGGTTAGGTGTCAGCTGGCCAGGACAGAGAAGTATGACTGCAAGGGACACTGGGGCCCCAAACCATCTTGCTGCACATGTTCTCAGACCACAGGAAGATGGATATAAAAAAAAGGAAAAAAAAAAAAAAGGAAGAATTTAAAGCTTAAGGAGGATGGCAAAAGCAGAAGAAAGGAGCCTGAATGTTAGTAGGTGCTGCAGTTCTCTTGTGCACTGGAGCAATGAGCATTGGGTCCTGAGATGCTGACCATGCTCAGGGACTGGAAATTGAAAGCACTTTTCAGGTTGCCCAGAGAGTTGTGGATGCCCCATCCCTGGAGGTGTTTGAGGCCAGGTTGGATGGGGCCCCAGGCTGCCTGATCTGGTGAGTGGCAGCTCTGCTCATGGCAGGGGTTTTGAACTGGATGGGCTTTAAGATTCCTTCCAACCTGAGCCATTCTATGATTCCATGATTCCTCCTGAGGTTAGGCCTATGGACCCCAAACTGACACAGGCACAACGTTCTCCTGTCATTTTTCAACAGCAAATATTATAAAATACCTATGTAAATGGGCTTAGTATGTTGTTCCGAGAATAACTCAATGTTTAATCGTTTCCACTTCTTTATTTTGTCTTTCCTAGAAGTTATGCTATTGCCATGCAATAACCACTGTGATATCTGCTCAGTAGAGGTGGGTGATGGGGAGAAATCAGATAAGGGATTGGTTACCTGCATTAGGTTGTAAAATATTCCTGTTACTTGCAGAGGTGGAAGTGCCCCTGAATGCTTTGAAAATATTATATTGGTTAGTAAATAGAACTGAAAGACAATGTTTTCTAGTTTTCTAGCAATAAAAACTCTGCGAGATGTTGTTAGTTTAATACATACCTGTACTCAGTCCTCTTGCTTGTGAAGCCTGAACCCGTCCTGGGTAAACACCAAAGTGAAAAAGTGTAATTACCCCATGTTTGGTGCAGGACAACTGCTACCTGAGTCTCATTTCATTGCTATCTGAGTTAATGGTTCATAGATAGTTTTCATTAATATCCTTTTTCAGATGTCAACACTCTATATTTTAAGTCAACTTAAAAAAGAACTGCCTTGTTCTGTCTGTCACAAGGGTTGGATTAGTTGACATTCACTTCAGTTATGGATATTACTTGTACTTGCCTCTGGTTTGCATTTAAGATGTTTGTAGTTACTGCTGTGATTTGCTTTCCCTTTCAAGGTTCGTTATCTCAATTGCTCAATTGCTCACTCTTGTTATCTGCTTTTATTTCTGATTCAGTACTATCCAATTGTGCTGGCTGTGTGAGGAATGTTAAAAACAAAACAAAACAAAATCCAGACCAGATACTACACTTCCTGCGGGGAGCTTGCGATCTGAGACAGGAGACCGTGAGTGGATACAAGCAAGCAGGCAGACTGTAAATAATGAAACAATGACAAAAACAATGTGGGAGAATTCACGTGTTTGAAATGTCTTCATCACTGTCTATACAAAATACTTCTCTAATGTAATTGGGATAATAGATTAAACTCCCACTGTTAGAAAATACTGAAGGCTCAAAGCATTTGCAGATAAAGATCGTCTTCAATCATGCTTTTCTTTTCATTAATTGTTCTTAAGAACCTTGTTAACATTCCAAAACCTGCTGAAATCAGTAGGAATATTCTAGCTGACTTCTGAGAACAATGGGTGCATGAGATGTACTTCTCAATAAGATATCATAAATGAGACCATTTTTAATGGTTGCCTGAGAAAACAGGAACTTGGGGACTTGATATTCCGAAATTAGGTGACAGCAAGTAGTGTATGGGTGACCCGAACTTGAACATTCTCACACTACTGGAAGCTCTTTGATGGGATTTCTATGAGCTGTCCAGAGAGACCGTGAGAACTTTAGAAGGCAAAGAGATCCTGTTTTAGGAAATTACAAGCTCATCTGCTGGGCTTTTGAACTTCGTAGGCTTCTAGCTCTGGCTCTGGGTGATCTGCAGGTAGCACAGGCTGATTTTTGGGATTCTGGAGAGCAAGGTCTGCTCATGCAGCAGTGTTGTACAGAGTTGGGCATGCTTTCCTTGCCCAAGATTGGTATATAAGAAAGAACTGGAAGAAGGATAACATAGAGCCCTGAGAGCTTGCCTTGCTTTGGGATTGCTGCAGCTGAGCCTGAGTGTCTGTGTTTGCAAGGCCAGTAGAAACAGCGTACATGAGGGTAAGAGAGAGATGAGCCCGTAAGTGCTGTGTGCCACAACTTTTTTTCTGTCACCACACCCATTAACCACTGGGTTTGCTCTCTGTGCTTCTTTTGGTGGTGCTAAGCCTTACAAATTACAAAAACTGATATGAGAAGGTGGGCACCTACTGCGTGCAAGTAACATGAATGCCCTCTGCGACTTAGTCAGCACCCCTGGTGGACTTGGTAGCCAGGCTTAACTTTGGGGAAAAGGCAGCATCCAAAACCAAGCTCCAGCTACTTCCCCCTGTGTCAGGATGTAGCCCTTATCCAGTGCTTTCCATTCGTTTGAGCCCTGATGATTTCGCAGTGTTGGACGAGAGCCTTTAATGCTTTCTACATCCCTTATAATACTGTTGTCTCCCCAGTCTTTTTTTTTTTTTTTTCCCTTTTCTTACTACTCTTACTACTATGATAAGTCACAGCTGGGGATGAAAGTGCAGCAGTGTGCGTTGTGGCAGGCAGCACCCTGCTCGGGGTCACTGGCTGAAAGGAAAAGAGGTGAAGCTGAACTGAGCTGGGCAGAGTGCAGGGTGGGCACTCATTGCCTGCTGCAGTTTCCAGCTCAGTGCTTCAGCCTGGCACAGATGATGGGGACTTGTGATCACAGTGTTCACAGGAGCCCTGGATTCATACCCAGCCTGGGGTCCAAGTAGCTGTGCAGGAAACGATTGCTAGAAGAGCTGGGATGGGAGAGGACAAGTGCTCAGCACAGTCCTGTCCTGCATACTGCACTCTTTAGTAGGGCAGATAAGGAGAAATAAGATGTCATATGCCGTACTAGTCACATTGTTTTTTCATTTAGCAGTTTTGCAACTGTTTTGCTGTATTTTTTTTTTCCCCCACAGTCTTTAAAGCAGGGATCTTGTGATGGAGCAGTCTCAGAAATTTTGGTGATTCCACATCTTTGACAAAAACAGAAGATAAAGAGTAATGAAGAGGAAGAGCTTGCATGGAGTTTTGTGCCTGTTCCAATGTGCTAAGCTACAAGTTGTGCTTTGCTTTTGCTGTGAACTTTTGCCGGTACCTGTGGCTGGAAACAGAAACATCTTAGCTAACAGCAGCCACAGCCGTGGTCCTCTGCCTGTGCTCTATTTCAGTCATTTACTTGTGAAGAGTCTTTTGCAGGCAAGCTATGAATGCCCTGTGAGAGGCAGATCTGCAAGACCTTGAGAGCCAGGGTAGGCAGAACATATGTTTCTGTCTGGCTAAGACAAACTCAGGTTAAGGCCAAGAGCATCATCAGAAACTTCAGTCTGAATAATAGGAGTGAGTTCTAAAGGCTCCTCAGACAGAGAAAACTTTAACAGCTTTGTATGTGATTGTACCTTCAAAAATACTTTGTTTAATGATTTGTTTTGATTTTAACCGATTGTTCTCCTTCAGAATCAGGAAGAGATTGGGAAAATTCAAGAAGCCAGATACTGAGTAGTTTGGTCTCAGAAATGAAGTCTGTGAAATTAGAAGTACATCTCCACCAGTCCTCCAGCTCACAGTAACCTGTCCTTAAATCTCATCAATTTAATCTTTTGGGAGTTTTATGTCTAAAACTTCAGTAAAGAAAATTGTGAAGAAACAGATCTACAATGCAATGAAAAAAGACTTGGAAAAGTAAGTAACTTTTTGAAATTACTTTTTTTACTTTTTGACTAAAAGTTTGGTCTCTGAAAGAGAAGCACAGCCTTCCCGCTGACTTCAGTGTTGCCAAAACTTCACTCTCAACATGCATCTCTTACTGACTGAGGAATCTTAAATAGGTTTTCACAATTGTCAGTGAAAACAATAATGGTCTCTTTTGCGCTCAGACTGAGGGAACACGAAACAGAAAATAGAGCAACAAGCAGGACAGGTTTACAGACACATTAGGTACCAAATGGTGCAGATTCCTACTGAAATTAAACTGCTTTGAATTGTGTTGGCACTTGTGTATATACTGCCATACACATACCCACACATTGAACTCTGTAAGATTAACTTCCCAAGACCCTGTCCTTATCCCAGAGCAGGGCAGGTACATGGTCTATTGGGTGTGCAGGGGTCACGTGTTCCTAGCCCTCCAAGCAGGAGGGAATTGATGAAGAGAGGTGCTCGTGTTGCCTCAGGTGCTGGCTGCCCCTTCAGTGTGGGCAGGCGTAGCGGAGTAGGAGACTTCTGGGCTAAATTTGACATAATGGCGCTTTATCTCAAGACCTGAATTGGCCAGAAGATGCCTGCCATGTACTTCGGCTCTGAATTACTTGGCTGCAGGGACAGTCACAGTTACGCGTGTGAGAGCAGAACCAAGCTCAAGGCACTCACAAATACAGAGTATGAGACCTCCCAGCTCCCTTTTATACAAACCCAGTCATATTATCATGGTCAGAAACTTGCAAACAGTTGAAAATATTCTCCCTTTCTTGACTGCACAGCCGAGCAATTACACATTGTATGGGAAAACTCCTCTACATATTTGCATTGCAGCCTGTGGGCTAGAATGGAGGCAGGCTTCTGGATAAAGATGTAGAGCTCTGAACAGCCATGAGTCTGTTGTCAAAAACACGAGTGGTGTGCCAGGAATAATACCGCATTTATGCCAGGCTCAGAACCGCAGCCCGAGGTTTTCAAAGGAGCATTGGTCTCACTTAAGTCGGCATTTCAGAGCTCTCAGCCATAAGTTTAAATAGCAATGCAGCTGTCTGTACTGTGTATCTTACAACTAAATCAAAATTTCCTTTGAGAGTAAGACAGGAGGAAGCAATAGGAAAATACAGCAGCACAAACTTTGTCTCGAATGTTGTGAAATCCAGCATTTGTCAAGCCTAAAATGTGCAGCTGTTCACTGGAAAGGCTTCTCTAGAGCTCTGGGTGATCAGCATCTGTGACAACCAGGCCTAGCATCTGTTTTTCAGTTTAAACCCAGACTTATTCAACCACTGAGTTTGCTGAGGCTTGAAAGGTTGTTGAATCATTGATGCCTTAAAATACGCTCTACTACATGCCTTGTGGCACATAGCTCTTTACTGCACTTACTTGATGCTGCAGCTGCCACCGATGAATATGCGGGGTGGACACTGCTAGAACCTGAAAATAAGAGATTTTGATTTTCATCTATTGAGCCATAAAAAACCCCAACCAATGTTTATAGAAAAGAATAAATGAAGGGAAGAAGAAAAGGTTAGAGAAAACCAGATGTGCAAAAATTATATGGGGAGAATTTCTTCATGATGTTTTTGTCTTTAAAATTTTAGAGCTGTTAGAAAATATATTATATATATTACAACTTCATTCATTGAAAGTTATCACAGAGTTAAATCTAAAATGAGTCTTGACCTACTTGTTGAACATTCAGTCTAGACATATGAACCAAGGAAATAATTGTTGACTACCATATCTGAAAATTGTGACAACATTTGGAGATGAAAAGATTTCTCCCACATAAATCAGTTTAGATGCATATATATTAGATGTAAAGAACTAGCCATAATTGCTTTGCTTACTGAAGACGAACTCTTATCTTGAAGAATCTAACCAGATTTGAGTTTCTGTGGGACAAACTGTTTCTGTATGTGTTTCAGAGGCTATACTACAGCTTTAACTCCAGACCATCTACTGGAACTAATTTCTTTATCCACTCTTAATATGTCTACATTGAACTGCTGAATTAATGATCTACTAAATAATGGTATATTCAGCTGCAAGGCTTGTACCTTTAATTTCAGGAGAACTGTTACTCAGGAGGAAAGCAATGAAAACATCCGTGCTACTGACCTGTATCTCTGACTCTGTGCAGTCCAGGTCGAGGCTTGGCAGCAGCTGCATCTGTTGTGGTTCTTGTTGTTGCAGGTGTTGTGGGTGGTTTTGGTGTTGTGGTGAAAGGATCTGTGGTTGTGGTCGTTGGGGTTGGTGTTGTGGTGGCCATTTGTGTAGTTGGTGTTGGTACTGGTGATGTCTGATACACCTTGCGGACTGTGTCCCCTGTAGGAATATCGATACAATTACTGTGTGCTGTCCTACGTGACATGGAAACATCATTAATGACTCGCACTGTTTAAGGCAACCAAGACAGTGGTGTTTTCCTCAGGATGTCTATAAGCATCCCCATCTGTGGACCCCATTAGTGCCTTCATCGTCATGTGGACATACAGCACATATGCCTGTGTGTCGCTGTCTGGAGGCACTGACAGCAGCCTGTTGTAGACTTAGTGTTTCCCCTACGCTTTCTCTGCTTTGAACGAGAAAAACCTCATTGCCTTACAGATGTCTCAGACCTATGCAGTGGTTCAAATAGCCAGCTGAAGTTGCAGTTTCTGTTTTGCTATCGTCTTTTCTCAGTGTAATTTAACCTTTAGAAAGTCCATATAAATGGAAATCGACCGATATCTGGTTTTAAAAGATGGCAATTCTTAGTCATAGACCAGCATGAAATATGCATTGCCTACCAGCACTGAAGAGCTGTTGGCAGGGGGACAGCTTTTAGGGCATTCAGGAGCGGGTTGGAGCAGGACAGTGAGGGCTTTGGCTGAGGGGCATGGTGAGAGCACTGCCTGGGGGATGCTGATTTCATCTCACTTTGACTGAGCTCATAGTTGTTACTGCTTTTAAAATGCATCATCTGTCCTGAGAACAGAGACAATTCTAGTTGCGAAAATGTGTATCCCAAATAGCCTTATACAAAATTGTTAATGTGCTTTCCAGTTCTTTCCAGTCACCGTGTCAGAAAAGAGTCTTCAACTTTAACTTCTCTACCTCTCTACCAAAATCACCCTAAAATGTATTCCATGCTCACCTCAGCCTTGTTCCTCTCCTCACTGCCTGTACCCCTGGGGATGGCCTGACAGATCGTGTGCACTGGAAGGGAATGATGTCCCTTTGTGCAGCCTATTCATAGCAGCACAGCACAAGCTTGCATTTTACTGCTGGATGTTCCGCCCTTTGGAAAAGCATCATCGTGAAGCTGTCTGGTGGATTAATTACCACCTGATCCTAGCCAGTGAAAAACTCAGATCTCAGACCGTTTTAATGGGATAATGCTGAAAGAGAGCTCAGAAGTGAAACAAAGCAACTCAGCTGAAAAATCAGTGTGAATGGCTCTCTTTGGGCTGCGCAGTGCCCTGCTCCACGCTGGCACACTCAGAGAAAGAGGAGGGAGGGCACAGGGATACTTCTCATGTGAGAGACAGTTTCTGCAGAAGCAGGGAGCACATGGGCTGTCTCTGTAACTGAGGCTGCATGGAACAAGGAAGCTGCAAGCTTACAGTCCCAGGGTCAAGGAAGTGGCATAAGAGCAGATCAAAGGTGCTGCCTTAGTACATGTTGGCTGGGTTTCTGATGGAGCTCTACACAGGCTTTGGAAGTTTGTAATATCTCAGCCAAAGCACAGGCAGAAATTAAACCAAGAGGGTGCACTTTCTTCTCTGAGTTATCCCCAGGGAACTGCAACCCTTCAGACAGTGGTCACAGGTGCTCACGTGATGGGATTGTCTCAGAGGGGAAGGAGGCTATGAAGCAGCAGCTGGACAGGGGCAAGGCGGTGTGTGTTCCCAGTGTCAAACTGCTTCCTGAGAATGCTGGTGGGCAGCTTAGGCTGGGAGAGAGAATGTAACTGAGCTTTGTTAGGAAAGGACACTGAGATCCCCAACCCCTACCTTGTTCCAATGGTTTTCCTGATGTGTCAGATGTGGCTGCACCCTTTGTAGCTTTTAGGTCTTGCTCTGGCTTCTTAGGCTCTGAAGCAAAGTCAAACATGTTAAGAAATGCAGCTCTGGAATAAAATAATTTTAAGTTTTCTATTTAGAGATTATTGGTCCCAAAAGGGAGAGATCCCACCACCTGACATTATAAAGTTTAGTCAGCCTAATCAGGGCTTCCTTGCTAGGAGAGAAAAAGTGATGGATGGGTGCCTCTAGACAGCAGTCACCACAAGTTTTTGGTGCCTAATTTAGGCATCTGACTGCCCAGAAGCTCCTGCCAATGTCAACAGAATTTATGAAGTGAGCAATAAACACAGGGTTTTACCACTAATAAACCAATCCTCCTAAGACTAATGTGAGTCAGGGTCTTGGTGTGTGTAGGCTGCCTGGTGAATACCAGCTAGCGCGTGGTATTTCAGTCACTAATTCACATTCAGATGTTGTTCCTTCTTGCTTGACATTGTCACATCTTCGTAGGGACAAATCCTGAGTGCCATGAGCTCACTTAGAAAGAAAGAGGTATTTTTTTGTCTTTTTGTTCTTCTAAAGCCCAAAGTTGTCAAAGTACTTGGAACATTTACTACAGATCATTTATTGCTACCCTGCAAACAAATCTGCCTGTGCTTTTAGGTCTGACTGAGTACTGGAGGATTTTGATCTTCCTATTTTTTTTTCTCTTCTCTAGATATTTTGGCAGCATCGACCTGTTTAAGAAATTACTCCAGAGTTAGTTGTTATGTAATAATTTGTATTATCTTTTAAAAGTTTAACTTCTAGTTGTTTTTGCCACCTGTGAACGGTTACGGCTTTGGGAAGGTTTTCCTGCTCTGTCCATTAGTTGAGGGGCACTGTGACCACCAGAAGCACTTAAAGAAGAGGACGAAAAGTGCATCTCCAACAGCCAGCTGATCCGGTGTGAAGCAGGTTGTTTCTCTAGTCTGGTAACAAGTGAGTGTAATCCTCAAAGGGCTGTTTTTAGCGCCTAGAGATAATGGTTTTAAGTATCCAACTGTGCAATATGGTCTCTTAATTTAAATCAGAAGAAGAAGGTAGCTTTTTTAAAATTAAAAAAGAGGTAATGCTGTATCACAAGATAGCTCTAGCACCACATTACAGAGGTCTTATCTCAAGAACAAGCTGAGATGGCTGTGCAGAGGCAGTGGGGATAAGCTGGGTTTGGGGAAGACCATGTGTGATCTGCTCTCTTTTCTATTTGTGGGACATGGCTGGGCAAAGCAAGGCGGTGGACTTCTCAGGCATTAGGTTTGATGTAACTGTTATTATTTGTTGCTTTAATCATCCTGGGTTTTCTCTATGTGAATGCACAATTTTTGTTGCTAGGATCCCAACACTTTCATTCATTCAATTTGATTCAAGAACAAAGTGAAGGATGTCACTTGCATCATTGGTTTGCTGCAGGAGCAGTCTTCTGGTATTTTGTGTGTGTGATTGAGATGGGACTTGATGATGCTCCCTGTTTCTGTACTGATTCTTGTGTAATGTGGATTTTAGCACTGATGGAAGAAATCGTTGCTTACAGCCTCCTAAACTCTACCCTGGATGAGACTTCCTGCTCTGGTGTGACGCACTTGGGCTGATACTTCAAGTGTGGATAGATTTGGTAACAGAGAGATGTGGTTTTAGTGAATGTTTCCCAGAAAAAGCCAAAATTTCTAAGGTATTGCCCCCTTTGTAGCAGTGCATGATATTTGAGTCAGTGATTTCTACATCAAGACATATGTACAAATCTGTACCTAATGGACTGTAAATGCAGAAGAACTACAAGCTAAATGCCAGGATTTGAGTGATGCGTACTCAGGCTGAATGGCAGCGTTCAGATGCCATTGTATATGTGAAAGCCTAAAAATGGGGAAAGAAATCTGTACTTTGCTTCTGAAGACCAAACAAGAATATATAGGAGAAGAGCAAAACTCCAAGTAACAACTGTGCAACCTTGGATGGATGCACCCGCTGACAAACACTTGAGTGTGTGGGCTAGATGCACCACATTTCCTTATATCAGTATTCATAGTGGATAGGCTCAGAAAGACTTGAGCTCAGCAAAGAGCAAACGAGCCATGACAGAGACAAACAAGTGTCATTTCTGTGATGGAAACACTTCCTGTACACTTGAATATCAACTACCACCTAGTGTGAGCCTTGATCGAAGACTTCTGAAAAGAAATAAATTATTTAAACTGAATCGAGTCTGGCAGAATAGGATGCAGGCTAAAAGAGTCATGCAGAGTAATTCCTTACCATATGTTCCTTAGCTAAAGCTGCTGTGCATTGCCATCTCTGCCGTTAATATTATTGTGTATTATTATACTCTCCACATCAAGTGTCCCAAAAGATAACATGAATAGCACTAGGAGAAAGCTGACACATAAAACCTCAAATATAATGAGTAAAACATCATACTCACAGATATAAAGCAAGGGAGAAAGTAGGTGGGAACAGAGGTCTGTGAATCTGAGTATGACCAAAAAATAGAAATTGTCTGGGATAATTCTGTATGCTTAACATAAAAAATACCATGAGAGAACTGAATGAGATAGTAACATTGATGAACATAAGGGGTACATCAGCTTCGGAGTCTCAGTGATTAAATCTTTGTATTATACAACAGAGATGCTACAACAGATAGTTGTGAATAGATGTAAGTGAAAGTTGGTCATAATTACTTGCCTGGTTTAAGAGCTGTGCTCTTTGAGGAAGTGTATTCAAGAGTTGATGGATATGTCACACCCTTCCTTGGCTTGCCCTCTACAAAAAACATCATTAGAAAACATCACAGAAATTTATAATGAACAAAACAAAACACTCTCCCATCTTACATGTGTTCGGAATCAGACCCTACTTTTTCATTGTCTGACTCATTTTCTTGAGGATTTCTCTCATCTGATGGCAGAATCGCAAAACTATTCCCCTAAAAATACCAATGCCTAAACCCAGCATCGTAAAAAAGATAGAAAGCATGAAAATACAGGCCTGGGAAGGGTTCATAGAGGTCAGTTTATTTGTTTGCTCTCACATAGAGTTAAGCATGAGGGGATTGTTCCTGAAGAACATCTGTGTAACCACCACTTAAACCCACCACCTCCCTAGGTAGCCTTTTCCAGTGCCTAACTATGTAGTCGAATTAGAACGTGTACTTGATGTGGGATTCATTTTGTCAGGCATGCCACATTCTTTTCTGACCTCACTTTTGCAACATGCCATTTCTGGCAACAGTCTTTTGCAGTAATAACAGTGAGAGAAGGCTGTGCTTGTGTGTGGGAACATATGGTAGCTATATTTAGATCTCAAATGAGGGTCCTGTCTTAAAACAATGAGGTATGTTTCCCAGTTAAGCATTAAACCACATAACTTTTAATGCCACACCAGCTGCCCTCTCTATTGGCACGTGTGGCTGTATCATTCCGTTTCTTGGGACAGTTTTTGTATGCATATCTATATCACTGAATGAAAGATGCTGCAGAGAAGTTCGGTATAGGTAAGACTGCTCTGTTCTTTAGGAGCTCGAAAAAACTTATCTGTGCGAACTTGGATGTGGTGGACTTCAAGACCCTGGTGACTCTCTCTATAAGATGATGCACTGTGTCATGCGTCTGGACCACCTCAGGTTAGACCTACCTCCACTTCCTGCAAAACCTGAGTCATGATGATAGGTTTGCTTTCTCTTATGTCCTCGATGAGCGTGTCAGTTGTCATCCTGGGTAATTAGAGACCAACAGCAGTCGACAGAACTCATCTGTACAGACTGAGTGCTGGAGAAGTCTGTCCCTTTCATGTCCCTTTGCACGTCTCTAGCCCTTTTGTTTTACTCCTCTCTGAAACTTTAGATGTCAATAAAAGGCCCTAGATGAAGTTAGTTTAAGTTACTAATGAGGTGATGCTGGAAGGATCTACTCCATCTACTCTCATTTACAGGTATAGATCGGGAGTAGCCCCACTGAATTTAATGCAGCTCCTGCAAAGACCAAGCTGGCAAGTTAGCATGCGTAGACAAGCTAGAAGGAGCTTTTTCCATTTTCTTGGGTCTCTCACAGAAGCTGAAGTAAGTGAAGGCCAGCAGGTCTTCACTTCCACTTTCCTCTGAGGTAAAACTGGCCTCAGCGGCTAAGCAAGACTAGTGAGCTCTGTTGAAAATCTGTCAGAAAGCTGAAAAAGATATATGACTGCAGATGTCATCTAAATGCATTTCTTTATCCCCAACAGTGCAGAAATATCAGGTAAATTATTGGTACATGGATGTCACAGAATCACAGAATTGCAGGGGTTGGAAGGGACCTCGAGAGATCATCGAGCCCAACCCCCCTGCCAGAGCAGGCTCCCTACAGCAGGTTGCACAGGTAGGCGTCCAGGCGGGTCTGGAATATCTCCAGGGAAGGAGACTCCACAACCCCCCTGGGCAGCCTGTTCCAGTGCTCCGTCACCCGCACCGTGAAGAAGTTCTTCCGCATGTTGGTGCGGAACTTCCTGTGCTCCAGCTTAAGGCCGTTGCCCCTTGTCCTGTCCCCACTGACCACTGAAAAGAGGTTCCCCACCTCCATTTGCCTCCTGCAACTAAGATACTTATAAACATGGATCAGGTCCCCTCTCAGCCTTCTTTTCTCCAGGCTGAACAGACCCAGCTTACTGAGCCTCTCCTCATAAGGGAGATGCTCCAGGCCCTTTATCATCTTTGTGGCCCTCCGCTGGACTCTTTCCAGGAGGTCCCTGTCTTTCTTATACAGGGGAGCCCAGAACTGGATACAGTACTCCAGCTGAGGCCTGACCAGGGCAGAGTAGAGGGAGAGGATCACCTCCCTTGACCTGCTGGCAATACTCTTTTTAATGCACCCTAGGATCCCATTGGCCTTCTTAGCCACCAGGGCACACTGCTGGCTCATGGCCAACCTGTCGTCTGCCAGGACCCCCAGGTCCCTCTCTGTAGAGCTCCTCTCCAGCAGGTCATCCCCCAGCCTGTACTGGTAACCTTATCTTAATTCAGAGTCTTTCTGTGCTAATCTGATCTCTAATGAAATCCTGAAGCCTGTCACTATGCAAATAAGCTAGCTACTGTGGGGAAGCTGGCAACTCCTGGACTCTGTGGTTTTTGACAAACATCAGCGTGCATCCCGTACGTTGTCAGAAGGTAGGTCTGAATGTGCCCTGCTTTCTGGAGCTGTGGTAATGTGCCTTTTCCACTGATGTGTCATCTGGAAAAAGTTGCATCTGGGTTGGAGTTTGCTTAACATACTTAAAAATGGATTTACATGTGAGTTGAAAACCCCAGCTTCTGGCTGTTTGAAGTAGAAGCCATGGAGTGGTGGCCACTCACCCTCTTGTGCCTATCTGCAATTAGCAAACCCAGAGGTTTAGGACTCTATTTTCTTAACCCACTAGCTACAAAACTCCCACTAAACTGAATGGAGCCATTCAGCTGAGTGCCAAGGCATTTCAGTGCTTGAAAGAGAATACCAGTGCATTTGCATACCTCCTGGTGCGCTGGCTGCTTTAATCCCAGAGGACAGACCTTGTTCCCCACTGCTCCTAAATCATACCACCTCTTTGCCAGTGTCTCCCAAGGATTCCTCCCCCATGCTCTTTTGTGTGGATGCTTATTCACAATTTAAACATCACAAACTCTTGGTGACGATATCCTAACTGGAAATGAACTGTTGGCAGAACTGCAGGCAGGGTACAGCATCATGTACGGTTTTGGTCTACTGAAAGGGAGCTTGGGTGGAGAACGTAGGATTTAGCTCAAGCTCTAAAGATGTCCTAAAATTAATGCCTTAGGTGACGTTGTATTTTTACTGGGAGATGCAACTCTGTGTTTTTATTTAAAACAAAACAAAACCAAAACCCCACTAAAAATGAACCACTGTTTTTGAGAATATCTGTCTACATTCAGCCTCAGGCTGCTGAGATGAACAGCACAGCCTTCCTGGGATTTTAGGCTTCTGAGTTTCTCTCTAAAATTCTAAAATCACCACATTTTCTGCAGGTGCAGTAAGAATTTCCTTTCTATTTGTATATGAAATATGATATCATACATACTATGTTATGTTAGATATATGCTTGAGGCAGTTATAATGTAGTTTCACTCATCAGACAGACTGCTCAACATGCTTGAAATTAAGTGCATGAAAGACAAATCTCATCATGCCTGTATGTATGCAGATTTTTCATCTTCTCATCTTTACATGCATTCGTAACTTTCTCCTGCGTCAACTTTCACAGTGATTCATTAATTAAGAGTAAAGATTTGTTTCTACTCATCAAAAATTCCTGCAGTTTTATAGGATGACAAGTGAGCAGCTGCTGAGGTAAAAAGGTCTTATTCTCATTTATTTAACAGAATTACAATGTGCTGTTTGTTGGAAAAAACAGCAACAAGTACAAGTAGCAATTCAGCTATTCCAGGAAAGCTGTACTCATCCAAAATAAATCCTTCTCATAGTGTGGTGTACCCATGTTAAAATGCTGTAAAAAGTGCATCCAAATATATTAATGCAAACTCCAGATGGCAGTTCATTTTGGTCAGCTTCTGAGACCTTCTTTACTGTCCACAAATTTTCACATGAAAACATTTCTTTATTTTCAGTGGCTGTTCAGTTTCTTGAGCTGTTATTTTTCCAGAAATAATGTAGTTAACTAATTTCAGTTGACCATACCTATCTCAAACCTTCAGAAGTGTGGGCCAGCAAGAACTGATCCGTTGCCTGGATGCAGCAAGAAGTTAGATTTAGGAATTGCATGTTAAGTAATGTAAATTAGACCTTCCTTTCATATGGGCAGAATGAGTTCAGGTGGGCTTGAGATGATCTGAAAATGGTGTAAAGGGGATCTAACTTACAAAAACATCTGTGAATTTCATCACTGAAGCAAAGTGAGCTGTTGTATGTACTATGGGGGAAAAAGGTACAAGGGGAGACCTACCCATCATTCCCAAGGCTTGGATTTTAAGCATCAATAGCAGGAGTTGGGCTGCCCTCAGGCAGTCAATGCAGACTCACAATGGGCTGTGCAGTGCACAGCTGTGGCAGTGTGTTTCTCTTTGCTGTCTCCATAGGAAGCCCAGAATAAAAACTAACAGAGGTGTTCCAGCACGGTACCTGAGACAAGGAAGGACTCCCTCCAGCGTGGCAGCGACAGTGACCGGACTCCATTGGAGAAGCTCCCCCGGTACCCAGCATGGCCAGCCACCTTCTGAACGAGGATCTTCCCACCCGCGTTGTCGATTACACCACTGCAAGGGGAAAGCGTAGTGACTGAAGGTGGGAATTCTCCTCCAGAGCACAGAGACTGTTAAACAGTGCCAGAGGTAGGAGGCGTTCGCCTCCATTTTTAAGCCAGGAGTTACAATGGATCTATGAAGCTACTGGTAAGTCTGCTGCTGAGAAAAAATTGTACTTCATCAACACAGAGAAGAGCAGTCTGCTACACAGCACTGTCAGGCTCTGTTTGTTCTTCCCATTGATTTATGGGGTCAGTGTTCAAGGCTGACTGAGGCACAGAAGGACAAGTTTCTGCCTTCATTGCAATTCCTACAAGCCTGACTGCATGAGTGAATGTGGAGATGTGCTCACAGGAGTTTGAGGGCCAGCCATGCAACCAAAATAATTTAGACAAATATAAGGCAAACCACCCACTCATGTGACTTGTTCTTTTGTAAAAACTAATGTTTTCTTTGATTTTCAGTGTGTATTATCCACAGAAAACTGAGCCTGGTTCTGACCTCAGCCCAGCTGAACAAAATGTTACTGGGAGCTGTAGAACACCTGGCTGGCTCTGTGTCTGGTGTGCGTTAAATGCCATTTGGCATGTGATGTAATAAGTGTCTCAAGACAAGAAGACAAGCAGACAAGCAAAACACTTGTGGCATTATTAGGAAAAGACAAAAACTAGGAAGCAACTGCTACTGTAGAGGACTGGCATAACTGATAATAATTATGCTGTGCATGACAATAAGTAATGAGCAGCCAGCCATGGTAAAGAATATGCTAGTCCTTTAGCTTCCTTTGATGACTGCAAGAAGCTGATGGTAAAATAAAATAAAATAACAATTTAAGGAAAGGAAATTTGCTGTCTATGGAGATGCACCATGTAAGCTTACAAAGCCAAACCCAGCTGGCAAATGAGGAAAACTGAAGCCATCACTCCAATAATATATGGAGCCGGCATTTGGAGTATAGCAGAGCCATCAGTTCTGCTATACTCCAGTTCTGCTAACTGAAGATTCACCATCAGTATTTTGTACCTTCCCACTGGGACAAGCTCTGGTTGCAGAGACACACACAGTTTTCACTGTGTGCTAATATTGGAAGGAAGAACTTGTTAGGTGAAAGGTAGCCACTTGAGGGCCATCTCCAGAGCATGGAGCTGAGCAGTGGCCACTGCAGCCAGGATACAGCAGTGCTTTGCCCAGCGGCACCCAGGGGTGCAGCCTTGTGGTGAGACTTGCATCCATGCAGTCCTTCATTGTGCAGTGGTCCTCAGTGCTGGGAGGGCTCTGCTGTCCCCTCACCCCTTATAGCAGAGCTTTTGTTCTCTTACGAGTTCAAGTAAAAATTCATCCCAGGCAGTCTGAATTAAGAAAGCTAAATGCTTTGCATCTTATCAGTTTAGAGACAGTTTCACATGACGATTAAAAGCTTCACATGAACACAGTTTTCCATCTCATACTGAAGTTTGGCTGTTGCAGGGCCATAGCAATTCACAGGATGGGACTGAGAAAGGAAGGAGGGCAGAGAATTCCCACCAGCGGTGCAGCTGGTGTCACAGAAGATTCATGAACACTTTTCCTTTCCCAGTGCTTCTACAGTTCCTTAACATAGTATCAAGGGAAATTGTTTTTCAAATAAGTTACAAAGTCTCAAAGTCTTAACTATTCAAACTTACTCAAGTTCCCAGATATTTCTCAGAACTGGAAGCACTGTGATAACTCTTTGAAGGAAGCCAAGATGTCAATCAGACTCTACAAGTTCTTCCTGCATTTTCAGCTGAATGCATCTTGCCTTTGTATCCTGCCTGCAATTACGGTGTGTTGGTTGTGAAGTTACTCTCCATTAAAAATATCTGCACATTTTTTGCATGGCAAATTAAACTTGGAAAAATTAGCACTATAAAATCTGTATTATACATTTCCTTCTCCAGTGTTTCCATATTACTCAGCCTTCGATATCAAGGATAGTTAAATTCAAATCTGCAGAATCAGAACCAGCCCCAGAAGCATGTGAGCTGTATGTATTCATTGCCAGTGATATATTTATTTTTTTCTGAAACCTTATTAGTAGCAGCAGCTCCATCCCACTGGAATAAGAATAGTATAATAGTCATTTGTTATGCTTGAATGAGAGATCAGCAAATCTCAAGACACTTCTCCTAAGGATGAGAAATGCCTGCAAACAACTGATCATCTCACTAGGAATAGAGGATTGGCAGCACCTCATAAGACAGGATCCGTAGTAACACACATGGTCTTTCTCACATGCTTTCCACTAGAACTGCAGCCTGCAATCAAACCTGCAAAGCACTGGGAACTTTGAAGGATCTGAAAAGCCACGAGTTCCCCACGCTGAAATGATGATTCTGTCTGTATTCCTGGCTCAGTTAAACTCACTCACCTGTGAATTGCAGCACCACACACGCTGGAAAAAGAAGCATAAATGTCTGTGCCATAAACACGGTATTTTACATCTTGGCATCCAGGAGGGCACTTTGCGATGAATTCTGGGTTGATTATCTTTCCGGCCTTGACATCGCAGTCAATCTGGGGTATGTCTGTGAGAGCAAAATCTTGGTAAAGTGGAATTGAATGTTTCCGTAGCTGAATGGTCTTGTCATCAAAGAGTAACTGAGTGAAAGGGAAGCCCTCCTCTTAGGCTCTTGCACCAATGCATTTGTGATACAAGAGATGTCTGTGTTCTCTGCATCTGCAACATAACACTTGACAACCTCTGCAAAGGATTGGGGCCATAAGTAAGGATAGACTGAAGAAGCCTGAGGATATTTCTGATTTCCAGTGTTTATTTCTCTGATGGAAATATGTTTTATGACTCTGCTGGAGAGTGAAAGAAATGTAGTCACCCAGGCTTTGTACACGACTGGGGAAGGGGGCAGTAGGGGAAAAGGTGGCTGTGAGTAGGGACCAGGAATGACCATGCACACAGGAGGCATGATGATTCCCAAGTCTCCCTCTGTGTAATTGGAACTCTGTGCCATTTATAATGCCAGACTGCAGCTGCATCCCATTGTCTTCCCTTTGAGTTTTAAAACTGTTTGCTGGGTACAGTATACTTTGCACAGAGGGGCTAAGTGTAAGTTGTAACCTCCAAGCAGACTTGTATTTCAACTAACTAAGCCAAATAACCTGTGGAGAGAAATGCTTTTATAGAGTACAGCTGAAAGTTGTACATCCCAGTGTGCAGAACATACACCACATCTCTCGTGCTAATTAACTACATATGCTTTATGTTATAGCAGGCTCGTTTCATATATTTAGGTCTCTTTCAAAAGCCTTATGATGACCCTTGTATGGTACCTGGTGATCAATGAAGATACGTTTTCATGGTGGAATACACAATATCCCCCTAATGGGGGGATGCACACTAATGGGACCACTTACATAGCTTAGCCCTTTTAGTCTTCTTTGTAGCTTCCTTAGCTGCATACGTACATGTAAGAAATACACCTAGAACAAAGAAAACGTAGCATCAGGAAAAAGGGGGACTTCCAGCATCAGTCACCACAAGCTTCTGTGCATGGGATTTCCCAAGTTTCAGTCAACTGGTTGAAAAATGAAATGGGAATATTTGCAGCCACAGCTAGGTTTCTACTTGTTGATTAACTTCGCAGTCAAGATGTCATCTACTGTTGGGGAGCTTTTTGAAGGGGATTCAAGATCAACTGGTCACATGTGTCTGTGGAATTCACTGTCAAAAGATGCCATTGAGTCCACGTGGTCCAGAAAATCACAAAAATGCCAACTATTTCCATGAGTAGTGGAAACTTTGCAAATGATATGTTAGAGATCCCAGTGCATTCACATGCTCTGTGCATAAAATAACTAGGAAGCTAGGGAAAGAAAGAGAAAAGGCTGCTAGGAGAGAGAAAAGAGGACACATATATGCCCATTTTCCTTTGGCACATTCTAGGCCACAGAAACCTCTGTATACTTGGAGAACTCAGAGGAAAATGGGATAATTCCACAATATGAAATAAATAGCTAATTTTTCTTTGTAGGGAATCCTTAAGTTGCAGATATTTTTCAGCTTCAGTGGCACCATCTCTTGTAGACTGTGCAGCTATGGTCAGGTACTTAGAGATCTCTTCAAATAATGCAAAAGTCAAGAAGTTTGGGTAGCCCACTTCTGAAAAGCTATGCCAAGGCTTACTTCACCTTCTACAGAGAGCATTGTCAGCAGTGGAATCCAAAGGGAGGAGAACAAGCCAGCAGCCACTGGTGAGTCAGGACCAGGGAGTACGAGCCCACTAACTACTAATTGCAACACATCAACTGTACTCACCAAAGAAGGTTGTGATGACTGAGGCCTTCATGGTGACTAAAGTGAAGTCTGGATGTATCAGTAAGGAGCACTGAAAGGAAAACATGGGTACAGTTGCATTTAATGGTGTTGTCAATCATACTGGAATGGTAAGGGAAGAAGGAGCATGCACCATTCATCAAGCTTTCACAGTCGTCGTATGCTGTGATGTGCCCTTTTCTCCTGGGCTGCATTTGCTTTGCAGAGCAGCTGGTATCCCCAGAGGAGATGGCACTCGAGCTCTGGAACAACCATGGACTCATTTTTTACTTATGATGTACAAGTTTTGCCTTTTACCTCAGCAAAACCAGGACTTCATTCCACATACTTATTTGAGAAGCGAGTGGTAGCAGAAGGCATGACAGATATGAACATGCTCTTGCAGTTATCCAAGGTAATTCACTAGTTTTATAGAGAGTACTCACAGATTTGCGTGTCCAACTGCACCGTTTAATCCTCACAAATGTAAGGGGAACCTAAGTTAGCTCATTCTTGAAGCAGGTTGCACAAAGTATTTTTCTGTCATGCCATTGATTGTGAGAGAAATTACCAATTTCTTTCTTTTTCTGAGGATGTGTGCATGTGTGGGCAAGCCTGAGATTAAGAAGATACCATCAGGCCATCTGGACAGCATTTTTCTCTGGGTCTGCATGTATGGTTCCTCACTCCTGCCATCCCTGAAGCTCTTGGCTAGCCCACAAGACTACAGACTTATCACAGGTATCCTCCTTCTCCTGAGCATCACCTCCCATGTTGCTTTTATTGCCATTTTTCCCCTCTATAACATCCAGGGGATGTTATATGGAGGAATATTTTTATTTTCATTCAAATCCATTTATGCATATGCTTTCCATTTCTTTGAATATGATAGAGTTAAAAGTGGGCTGAATAGATAGTGCTTGAGCAGTCAATGGATAAAAATTTAGCATGACAATGAATCCATAAAGATCTGTATTTTTATACTGTCACTTTAACGAGTTATGGAGCTTGAGATATGAAGCTTTTGATCTTAAGCAAAGAATAATTCAGAGATTTTAATTGAGGCACAGGAGGAAACAAAAAGGAAGAGGAAGTCATCATAATATATGTTGATCAGTTCCTCACCTGTAGTAGCATGAGTTTGTTACTTGGCGATCACTGGGGAAATCCTAAGCCAGGTGTTCATAATTAATGAATCATTAAAACAAAACAAAATGCCTGACAGGGTAAAAAATTCTGAGAGCAGGAAATTTGTGCAATTTAGAGGAAAATCTCAAGGGTCAAAATTAAGTTGATGTTCAAAGAAATTGGTTACATGCTTACAAATGTCAAGATTTGCACTAAGACAAAATTATCTTGCTATCAAAGAAGAGTATTCATAGAGTATTAAAGCTGGAAATGATCAGGAAAAGCAAGTTATTTGCCTCCTTGAGAACATGACAGTGGCAAATTCCACTCAGAGATTTGTGTACTTAGATCAGGACTTCATCCATCTCAGGAAGGAAATTTAGAGTGACAAGACATATATGGGGGAAAGGGAGAGAAATCTGCAATCTGTCTTCATAGGCAAGGTTTTCCTATTTTTTATTTTAATGGCTCTTCTTTTTCAAGTAATTCACATGTTTTTTTGAGTGAGGATGACAAAAACAGCATGCTAGACTAAACTGGGTTCAGCCAGCTGGAGGCCTATGTAATTTATAACCATTTTTATACAGGCCAGCTACACCTCTGGTTTCTACTTTGGTACTATGGTCAGGGCCCTCAGACCTTGGGCTGTGACATGTGAGAAAGCACAGGATTGTTTACATTGCCGGGCATTTTGTGCCTGGCTTAGGGCTCCAGGGGACTCTGTTTGTAGTCATGGTATTTGGGGCCTGGGGGTCACCTGATGGAGGTCCTATGAGATCTCCTAAACTGTGCTAATGTGGCATCCACTACTACAGAATTTTAAAGAGAGGAAAAGCATGGAATAAAATGGTGCTTTTTTGCTTCTCTGGGAAGGAAAGGGAAGCTAGAGCAAATCCTGCAAATGGACCCATGTGTACAGTAGGCTCTGTAGTCCAATGGCAGGTTTGGGGATGTTTTGTCTGCAGAAGATCAAGAATGACACTTTGCTGTTAAACACAGAGAAATTGTCCCTTTATAACTTTACAAAATTAATAGATCCCATTAGAACCAAACCAGAAGTTTCTGCTTTGTGTTAGTCTATAGTATCAGCTTTACTGAGATTTCTCGTTTTATTTTACTGTTGTGAGTCTCAATATGATTATTTTTTTAATGCTATTTTTTTCTTGAGAACCTGAAATTACCACTTCATGCACGCAGCTGTCAACCCATCTGTGAAAGACAGAGGTTTACACAATGAAGTCATCAAATCTTTCACTTTTATTCAGTAAATGTGCAGAAAGTCCCCAATTCACCTGATTTTCTTTGTCTTGTTCTGAAGCAAGATATGCTTCATGTAGGTCTAGTATTGATCTTCCTTTTTGTTCGCAGATCTTATTTTTGTTTTGAAGATTTGATTTTGTATGCTTCAAATGTGTGCTATATGTAATCCAATCTGCCTTCTGAGAAATATCATTTAGATTACCACAAACTTACCTTCATGTGGCCACATGAATTTACTCCTCATTCTTCTGCAATTCTTTTCCTGACTCCCTACTATTGAAGTACACCTGGCTAAGCCA
The DNA here is from genome assembly GCA_013396635.1 of Penelope pileata. Taxonomy (NCBI): domain Eukaryota; kingdom Metazoa; phylum Chordata; class Aves; order Galliformes; family Cracidae; genus Penelope; species Penelope pileata. The sequence goes on along the minus strand of WBMW01003581.1, from coordinate 755,399 downwards.
CCTGTCCTTTAGAAATGTGATATAAGAGGGCCACATGGATACGTCAGAAAATAATTCATATTTCAGTTAACATTACAAAAGACAAAATGAGTAATCTTATGTGCCTGTGAGTCTGTTATGGCTCCATAGCCATGACAAATTACACCAAAACCTCACATGGTCAGCGACGCTGGGAAAGGAAACACTTATCCTGGACCAGAACCTGGCACCTTATTTTCTGAGCTATGCTGTCTCTGGTGTAAATTGGATTATGCATATTTTTATTCTTCCAGCTTCATGAAATTCTTGTCATACACACGAAATGGGAAAAAAAGTTCTGATGCCCAGTGTACTGTTTTTATTTGATATGTCCAGTTGCTGTGGCTCCCTTCACTCCCAGCACTGAGATGCTAAGGCGCCTTTTGAGTTCACATCTCATTGGCAAACCAGAAAAATGGATGATCTGGATGATATTTTAGAAGCCCTGATTCACTGGCATATTCCCTCACTTTTCTGTGACATTCTTCATGAACTGAGTGATAATGCCAGCTATGCTTACCATATTTCCATCAATTATTTGCACTCCTAGTCAGTCAACCAAAGTGACCATTTAGTATTAAATCTCCTGTGTCTGAGCACATTTCCTCATCTGTACCCTCCTGACTGCCATAGCAGATGTTACTCCTATGCCAGGAAAGCAGTGTATATGCATTATATCAACATTACTTAAATCCCAGTCAAGTCAAGCACAAATGCAGTAAGAAGCATCTCCTAAGTAAGTCCTAACCTAAACTTTGGTCAGATTTCTACTTGGAAATAATGTTAATTCCTTTTTCTCTACCACAAATACTTTTAAAAGCTTGAATGCCAGAGAAAAGACAGAAATAGCAAGCTATTCTTCCAGTATATAAAGTCAGATTTTTATACTGACCTTTTATTATATAGGCTTGGCTTTCATAAAGCTCTCAGAGAGCTGCTACATGAAAGAACCTCTAAAGACAGATGATTTTTTATCCATGTGAGTTGTCATTGTATGGAAACTGTACATTTGATGGTTTTTTATCCATGTGAGTTGTCATTGTATGGAAACTGTACGTTTGATGGTGAAAGTGCAGTCTTTAAGTAAGTCCTTGATGTTTGGTGTAAGGCATTGCTGTCCATCACATGTGCAAACAGAAATTCTTTGCTGGTGCCACGTGCTTTGTCTCTGCAGGCATAAGCAGTTTATTTCCTGTAATCTCCTGCTCTGCAGAAATTAATTTCTATACTCTCTTTGTACCATAATAGTGTGTGCTATTGTTCTCCTTCTCAAGGGGCTGTAATATAGCAGCAGCACTGGCACTGTTAAACAAACAGAAGTGGACTTTGTTTGAGATCTACTCAAGCAAGTAGCTTGAAGTTAACAAGACTATCTTTAAGCACTGTGGGTTGAGTTAAATATGTGCTCCTTACAGAAAAATCAAATGGGTTTAGTGTAGGTGTGAGTACGCTGGTTCAGATAAACAAGAGCTGATCATCATCATCTAGGATAAAAGATTTTGGATTTTTTAGATTTTGTTTCTTTTTTTTTTTTAATGTATTTCACTCATTCTTTATTTCGTGCTCGTATTCTGTCCCTTTGCTTACCAGTATAATAGCCATGCATTTTGGTGCACACTGAGTAAATTGGCCAATACCTGCAATTTAGTTTCCCCTCCTTTCTACTCAGAGGAAAAGAATGATGCAAACTCAGTGCATTAAATTGCTCTGAGAGTCTGTACATTAAAAAATTCCAAATGCTTTTTTATTTTAAAAAGGCAAGTAATGAGATATACTGAAAAGCACAGTTGATAACTATATGATTCCAGAAGCTTAGATTGCCTTACAGATAACCCAAACCAGGATACTGGGTGCTGAAAGGGAAGACTCATAACATTAGTTTGCAAAAGTGAGTTCATTTGCATGGGATGCTGGACTTTTCTCTTTGAGTGGTCTGAAATAAAATATATTCATCCAGGAGTTTAAAAATATCACAGAACCCATCATCTTCTGCTACAAAAAACGCTCAACTCTTTACTTTCGCATATAAAGGAAATTGCAAGAAACTTGCTATAACTGAAGCAAGAAAAATTTTGATTCTGTAGTAGTATCATCTGCAAGGATAGGACATTTCATACCTTAGCAGATCAAAGAGAAGAAAAGAAATGAATTGCTCACACTGTTTGTGGGAGGTATCATTAAGAAACTCAAAGTTTTCTTTACCATGTGCATAATTAATCCTTCAGCTTTCAGAGGAGCCTAGGCTTTGGTTACAAACAGCGTGTTTTGACCAAAAAGCAGGAAGAGCCAAAAGCATAATAGCACTGTCTCAAAGCCTGTTGCCTGGTTGGGAGCAGGTGCCTCTGTCTGCGCAAATAGGACTGAGAATGCAGAAGTTCTTCCTGGAGGCGGTACTTGGATTCAATTTACTCAATTATACAGTGCCTCAGAAAGAGCTGATGAGGAAGCACAGGCTTTTATGGCCGCAGTTGCTGCCACTGCAGTGGTGAGAAGCAATAGACGTTGAATGTTAGACAATTGTGTGTGCAATAAAATGAAGAACCAATCAACTGCTGGATGAGTTTCTGAGCCTGTGGACAGCTTGCTCTTTTACCTTTAAGTGTTTTTGCGTAACATGCACAGCTAGAATTAGGATTACAGGCAGAGCTATTCATTTTTGAGTAAAAAGCTGTTACTACGCAAGTAATAGCTGCAGGCTCTTTGTCATCTCCTTCTGTGACCACACAAATTCCACAGAGGTCCACAGTGGTCCTTCCCACCATGGGTCATCACACCTCCAACAGCAGGGTGGTGGTTGCTGCTGTTCTTGCTTGGTATGCAGGCCTTTTGCTTCAGGGATGGGAGCAGGGGCTTGGACACTGCTCTGTTGCCTGAGGATGTGCTGGTTTCCTCCGTATTGTTATACGGAGGTAGCTGTCAACTTTGTTTTTCGAAGAAATTCAGCTGACAGGCTTGTCTTACTGGTGCCAGCATGTGGTAACTGTTCTCACTCAGCTTGGGCAGTTAGACTATTTGAGTGGTCTGTGAGCTGCCTGAAATAGACGTATGCCTGTTGCTTCTGACAAACAAAACTGAAAATCTTTCCCTGTGCGACCCTCAGAGAGCAGTGCCTCTGTTACAACTCAGCCTTATTTCCGATGCCTTCTTAGATTTTGCCACAGTCTATGGAGAAACCCCAGGAGCTGGAAATGACCCCGTAGAGAGCAGAGGCATCACTTCTTCCAGGCCCTTTTTATAGTGAAGGAGATTTAGTGTTTTTTTGAGAGTGAGGTTGTGAGGGTACTGTGCATGCCTGAGCATGTTGTCCCCACTCTGCTGAAACTTGGTGGCTGTGTGGTTGGGATCATTCTGCTACCAGGAAAGCAAGCGAGCACCAAGTCAGGCCCCTTTTCACTTGCCTTTTTGATCCCATATTTCTAGTATTGCTGATTGCACAGAGTCCTTCTTCATCACAGAGAATGGGGGATATCCCAGTCTTTCATGATCTGGAGCCTGATGGTAGGGACATCCTTGATGGTAGAAATGTGGGCTCAAACTCTGAGGTTGCAGACAACCCTGAATACAGTTCTTTCTGATGAAGAGTTTTCACCACTTGCCTCTTATTATGGATGCTTTGATTGGCTCCTATGTTGTGCTTTAAATGGTGCCTGATCTGTGCCATGAGATCCCCATCTTAGGAGAGGCCTAGTGGGGCTGCCGGCACCCAGCACTAGCAGCATCCCGCTGGGTCCCTGCAGTCAGATGTCCCAGTGCTGCCAGAGCTGCACTTTGGAAATGAAAGTCCTTTATTTTTTTTTTTGTGTCAGAGCCACTTCAGGAAATTTTTATGTGCAGATTTTCATGAAGAATTTAGTATGAAATAGCTCCAGTCAGGCAGGTATAATGAAAAGATGCTATACCTGGCAATTTAGAGCCAAATAAAAACACCCAAGCAGTCCTGTGCTACTCATTTTATATTCATGCAAAGACCTGAAATTAAACCAACATAAGGCTGAAGTAACAGTGATGAGTGCTTTCTCTGCTTTCCAGAGCTCTTTCAAAAGAAAGTAATTTATTTAAAACTATAGTGTGATTTAACTTGCCAGGCCTTTCTCAAGGCCTAAATAAAACTGCAGTGATTATACTTTCTCATCTGTCTCAGAGAGATAACTGCCAATTACACTGGTCTAATCTGTTCCTCTCAGCACAGGAAGAAATACATTTAGGATATGTCACCCACTCACAGAGAAAACATAGTTTGTAATATCCAGATGACTATTTCTATGATGGTCATTACACTGTGCTTTCCTGCTTTCTGTTGTATTATATATCACATTTTTTCATTTCAATGCACAGCTTTTATGGTTCATTGGGAAACACTGTTCAGACAACTACCCTCATCTGTCTGTCTGTCTGTCTGCCTGCCTCTAACAGCTCTTGTGTCTCGTTTATCTGTCCCCCTTGCTCCCAGGCTTGAGCCCTGTTTCCTTTGCACTGGAGCTTGCTCACTGCTGGTGACAACCTCTTTCTCTTTCCCAACATAATGACTTCTGCTTAACATCAGCCAGGCCCCAGCCAGGTTCCATCAGTCCTTGCATTGCTGTGTCATGTTGGGATCAAAGGAGTGACACAAGGGAAGTGGGCAAATCTTCAGTCCAGTAGGGCCCAAAGACTGCGCTAAGTATGGAGCATAATATTTATGGCCACATTTCCTATGATCTTTATAAAACACTCTGTTTTCTATTTTCGACGAAACACCTAGTTCTAAAAAGTCAAAGTGACTTTTTAAAGTGCAGTACGTGGTTTCTCAGATTGGATGCACAATGAAAAAACAACACTGAATAGCCGTGCTATTGTGCTGCCTGCAAACCAAGAATTATTGCAGTGTGTCAGAACTCCCCCGAAGGTACATATTTGGTCTGAAAGTGAAGAATTTGTGAAAAAGGTGCTGAGGAAACTGCACATCACTCTGGGGATGGCTTTTGGAATTTTGTAGCATGTTCAGACAAAGCTTGACACCTTTTTGTGTGGTAGAAACTTAGAAGCAGAAATTTAGAGAAACTTTAGAATGTTCATTCTCTGCTTCTTAAGGCTACATGTATCCCTTTATTAGAAAGGTGAGTTATGTGTTTAGGTTGAAAGCAAAACTGATCCTTAAGCATGTTGATAAATTTATACAGTATCTTACAGAAAAATAGAATGGAAGCTTTATTAATCTGGTCAATACAATTACTGATGCCTCGTGCCAAAGCCATGGATTGGTTGGATAAGGATTCTCAGAACATATGCAATTAAAAAAAAAACTACCTGGAGCTATCCTGACGTGTAGCATTGACTTTAAAGAATGCAGTAAGTGGCTGAAATTACTGATGTCTAGTAATGGTGACTTGATCAAGGAAATCAAAATATCTTCAGAAAATGAAAAAGCACCAGGAAAACTGTTGAAAGCATTTTGAAAAACTAAGCTTCTTCTGTGCTGGAAACCACCCTAGGCCATGCCCTGCAGGCGTAGCCAGCCCTCCTCAACTCCCCTTCCTTAGGCCACTGAGATGTTCAGAGGAAATGCATGAGCTGTTGAGGTAGCCAGGTGCAAAAGGCATGTCCCTGGATTTCCTGCAGACCCATGTCCTCACAGCCCTAACCCTAACGCTAACCCTGACTCCACAGGTCACTCATTAGCTTTTGCTTTCTTATTCTCCTCACAGAGAATGGCAAAGGCTAGTCTTTGGTCGTTAGTATGAGAGCCCTGGAGACACTTGAAGAGCTAAAGAAGGTGGTGACAGGGAATATGGCCTCCAGAGCCTCATCATGGATACTGTGACAGTGTAGGTGCAGACAGAAATTGTTGAGAAATCCTTCTCAGGACCAGACTGATACTGATTTACTGATTTTGCCTATTAGAAGTTTTTAAAACCTGTTGTTTCAACATAGAGATGAATCACAGCATTCTGTTTCTGAGAATCCAATATCAAAAAGGAAAACTGTACTTATTGCATGAACTAGGAGCAATCAGGCAATCACAGAGCAGGAACTTGTAATTTATAGTCAAAGTTCTGTTTTAAAACCCAAACTAAGCCAGCAGATCTCAGTATTGCATAATACAGTTCCATGCTTAGGAAATTTGTTCTGATCTTTATCTTGAAGAGATTACCATATTATCCTATGAGCTTCTAGTTCTTGCCTAACTTACAGATTTTTTCCAATGCACAGATTTCACCAGTGAGAACAGAAGATGTAGACCATGGAAGCCTGAGAATCTACATCAAAAGTTACCACGTATTTTGAGAAGCAGTTTGGTAGAAAGACTGTCCCCAAAACAGGGTGAAAGATCTGTTTGACCTGGACATGGTGCTTACCCTATGCTTGCGGAAAACGGCAGGTGCCTACTCTCAATCCTGGTAGATTCATGGGTGCATGTTTGATACCTATATTTGACCTTGCAAGTGGTCCTATTTGCACCAGATTGTTCCAGTGCAATTACTCTAAACCTCTGTAACTGTTTCCCTCCCTCATTTGGACACTCCTCTCCTCCCTATTTAGACTCAGCTCCAAGCAGCCTCTCTTCCTTCACACTCTTCATGTCCAAACAGTTCTTCCACCAAGCCCAGGAGAACAAAATGTTGGTGTGCTGCAGATGCATTGCCAGAGGGGTGAGCGAGATGGGCTCCCACCAGGGTGAACAAGACAGGCTCCTGTCATCCTCAGCTGGCTGGCAGCGGTGCCTACCACCACCGGAGTCACGGAGCCTTACCCTTGCATAACTCACTCTCTGGAGGTGACCAGGGCCAGGATACACAGTGCTGCTGCCAGTTTTCCTCTGTGTCTCACCCTTGTTCTATAAGGCAAGGTAAGCTACGCATTTGGTGAAAATAGAAAGAATGAAGCCTTCTGAACCCTTAAAGGAACCTGGCAGAGAGATCAAGAGGTAAAGACGTGGTTGCATTCAAACTTCCCTGTAAACAAGTGTTTTTGGAGAGGTAAAAGTTTCCACAGTTTTATGTACAAGCCTGGAGGCAATGGAAATCCCCAATGCATCCTGCTGGGGACATTAAAGGATTGTGTGAAGCTACACAAAGATCATTCAGAATTTTTCCAGAAATTTTGGCTCATGTAAAACTGTCACTTGGCAATTATGCATTTTTTTCATAGGAAACCAGCTGCCAACTGAGAAACTGTTGGCTGCTATGTTACATGTATTACATTTACAAAACTATTTTATAAGGTGACAGGCCAAAATACAGTTTGCAAACGTAGTTTGCATATTTAGAGCTTTGTCTAATACCTATATCTATAAGATGTCCTGTAGAGTGAGATACATTATGGATAACTGATATAGAAAGTGCTCTTAATGTACAAATGAACTCCTAACACACCCTGCAGCTCTGGAGATGATGCAGCGGTAGGATGGCCTTAATGGATGCTAGAAAGCCAGGTCAGTCATGGCAGCAAGGGTTGGCAGGTTAAGAACTGCTTAAACCTAAGCAATTCGAATGAAGCAAAGGTGGTTATAAGTACTCTTCTGAATCCAAATGTGTTCCTGATTTGGAGGATGAGCTGTAGATTTGGATGCTTTCCTTCAACAGTGAAAGCAAAAGCTGCAAATTGATTTAATTTATTTATGTTTCTATTAATATATTTTTATGTACGTATGTATTTTTATTATTATTTTAATTAAAATGCATTTCCAACTTAAAATGCTGTTTCCAACTCACTGGGAAATATTCTTTCTGATCAACACTTTCTGACTTTTTCCAGGGCTCATTTGCTGAAAAGAAGGCCCAGCCCAGTCTGCTGTGACGGAGAGCAGAGATCCCAGCTCATCTGATGCAGAAGGTGGCAGGAGGTGAGTGTGAGCAGGCTGTGGGAAGAGGGATTGGGCATCTCTGCTGCTCTGCTGGCAGGGCATGTGGCAGAGGGTGTGGGAGCAGCCCTCAGACACCACGAAAAGTGCAGCTGTCCCGGCACAGAGCTTGGAGGGCTTGTTTGCAGGGACCTGAGCCAACACTCAGGTAGTTAAACGATGAGGGCTGTGCTGTTGTGAGTGCCTGCTTCTGATTCATCCCACTGTCTGCAAGGGTCAGGTATATTCATACAAGCTGCAGTCATCACTGGTGATGCAGTAGTTACTGCCGTAGATGCCTTAGGAGCCTACACCACATCAGAAGTCTCCCCAGTATGTCTGTGGGCCACAGCACTGGAGAAAATTTCATCCATAATATACAGTCTTGTGTTACCTGCAGCAAGCCCTTTCACACCCCACGTTTCACTGCAGCTTGCTCTGTAGGGCATTATAGGGTGTCTGTAAGTGGCAGTTTCACTGCTCCCTTCCACAGCACTTGCAGCCACAAATGCAGCCCCTTTGGTCTGGGGGCTAAAAGAGCTCACCCTCATGATGCAGGCTGTCATGAGCCAGACAGTCAGAGTTAAATTTACAGCCTGAACAACTATAGATTTTCTGGGCACTTCTGCAGCACTTAAACCATCTTCTGTGACACGGGGAGGCTGCGCTGCTTGTGTAGCATTCACCCAAGTTTTCCAAGTGTGAAGTGTGCAATAAATAAAAGAATTGGGATGCAAAAGAGTGACATCTGCTCCAAGACTGTTAGAGAGGCTCTTTTACAGGCGAATGAACCACCAATTTGTAGTAAGACATTGTTTTCTAAACATAGAATAAAAACTGTTATCTTGCTTGGCTAGTCATTAGAAGAGAGATAATTATAGTCTCAGTGTGACAATCGGCCCCGAACAGTGGCTGCATTGTCCCACTCCCCAGCTGAATCCCAGCACAGGCACCCAAGGCCAACAGCACTGGGAACAACGGGGCTCCTTGTGCACAAGCAAGTTCAAAAAAGTGACTGAAGTGCTTAAGTAGGTGCTAAGCACCTGTCTCTCCCTATGCCTCCAGCCTTAAAAACTACTCAACGCGGGCAAGATGGGAAAAAAATTCCCTCAAATTTCAGTTTAACATTTATTTCTATTTTGTTCTGTGTTTCTGTTTTCTAACACAGATCAATGAGCCATGTATGATGGACAGGCTTTCAGAAGGAAGGGCATGCTCGCTGGTCAGTGCTTGGTTTCTGAGCCCTGGATGTGAGGTAACACTGCAGCACACTGTAGATCACATGGATCCATGGCTTCAAGAGGCCAGAACATCTGTCTGGGCTCTCAGGAAACCCTGGACCACCCATCCAGAAAACACCTCACTGCAATGGGCCAACACTCACCTCATTTATCTAGCACCTGCCCATCCCGGTCCCTCTGTGCAGCGATTTCATGACTGTGTGCTTGAGCATTTTCTCTTCATTTATCCTTAAGACTCTGAAGGAGGAATACAGCCATAGTTTGGACAGTAAGCTGATCTATCCATTTTATTGCTCATTTTGGCTGTGTGCCCTGAGTCTATCATCATTTAGGAGACATGGTAGAATTGAGAGTTGAGTATGTGTCCCAAGTCTTGAGTTAGCATGCTGAGCTACTGAGCAGTATATCCTTTCTAGAGGTGCATTTGTAGCACTGAGGTGAACAGGAAAATTTGAAAATTCTCCAGGTAGACCAGCTATAATCAAGTCCTTGATACCACCGTTACTGAAACTTCAGGTTTATTTTTAACAGTGTTTTCTAAAAAGCAATGGCCAGAAATAATGATTCCATTCTTTCACCTGAAGTGATTATCTGGTTTTCCCATCTTCTGTGTTCACTCTGTCTCAAGCAGTCCTCTTTTTAGAAGTACTCATATTTATCAAATTTGACTAAAGGGATTATAAAAATTAATTTCCTACTACTTTTGTGAAAGTAGGTAGCTGAGTGAAGGGTTGAACACCTTGTTAATGCTCCCACTAAAGGAGAGACTTCAGTAGGATCTCATTATTAGGCATTAGAGAACCCACAAGGAGTCTCTTTCTTGCATACCACGTGTGAGGAAACCTGGTTTCCATGGTGGTGTTGCTTACAAAACTACTTGGTTCAATCAGCAGTAGTGAGTCTTGTGCAAGAATACTGCCAGGGAAGAAAGTGTCTTACAAAAAGTAGTGAGCAAGTTAAGAACTTCCTGCTACAGGTAGCACAATGCAATACTCAGTTATGTTGGTGAGACAGTTTCTATTTTAGTTATTTATTGAATATTTCTTATGTAATAGGACGACAGGAAGTCTTTTCTGTCATCCTAGTGAGACAACCCCAGCAACTCAAAGCACTACATAAAATATGGAAGCAAAATAAGTCAGTTTGCAAGAAGATACTGATTCAATACTCAGAAAGCAATGTGCTTGTGCAATGCAATTACTTTTCCTTGAGCTCTGTTGCTTCTCTTAAAGAGCCCAGCCTTACAATCATCACTTGAATTCATGTGATGATCTGAATAAAGACTCGAGGACACAGTGCTATATATATAGAAGAAAGATCGACAGTCTTTGAGCATAGTCAGATGCAAGGTGTTTTTAACTTTAGCATGCATACAGCAAAATACAAAGTATAAACATATGACTCCATTGCTGTTCTCAGTCAATGATTTTATAAGCCATCTAAACAAAAGTAACTTTTTCTTAGTGTATTCTTGCTTGTTTTTGGTCTTTTGATTAAATTTTGGAGAGATTAGAGGAAAAGGAGTGTGTGCTGAGAAGGATTTGCCTCTGCAGCCTGTAACTCCTGTATTGCTCTGGATGTGGCGTAGTTCCCATAAACTCTAGGAACAAGATATTGAGTAGGGTTGAAAGTTTGCTTGGGGCATTTGGTTCGTGTTTGTACTAGTCTGACAGAAATCACATTTTGAAAAGACTTATCAAGACTCTAATCTCTATGCAGAGAGCTGAACGGCTGTGGCAGGCTTGACAATGCTATTCATTTTTGGAGCCTCATAAGCAAAATAAGCACTCAGCACAAAAGGATACATAAAGGCTAGGCTACTGTACTGCTTATACATCTGTATCTGTCCAACTGGAAAGGGAGTTCACACTGTGTAAGTACATATCATTGGAATAATATCATTTTCCATTTGGTGTCTTGGAGATCAGTGTCCCCAGAGTCTTGTAGTGCTAATTAATGATACAACACGTACCTTCCTAGTGATCAAAGAGGCAAAGAAAAAGTCTTGAAAGCAAAACCACTTTAAAGACAGGGAACAAGTTGCATTACCTATTACACACTATTTGAACAACTGACATATGTCTATTCGTGTGTGACTAATACACACCATGCTTTATGAAGCAGTTAAGCCCTTGCTATTCAGGCAGTGAGTATATGTGTCCACTTTAACAGTGGGGGTTTAATGCTTTTATAAATGCTTAATGAAATAAATGTAAAGTACAGTTTCATTTTACATTGATGTCTTCATCTTCTTAGGTGTTTGATCTTATGCACGCAGCTGGAAGGTTAAACAAAAAATTACGTCCCTACAGTTTCTTAGCAGTGAAAATATTTAACTATTATCAACACACACAAAAAAGCAATTCCCCCCTCTCCCCACCAAACCAGTATAGCAGAGAAATGACATCAGAATTACCTTGTTTGAGATGTGCAACTTTTTATTCCTTTTCTCCACACAGTATGAAAGTGCTATTTTTTCCCAGCTTTTCTGTACCACAAGCTCCAGCCAACATTATTCTAAAGAGTCAGAGGCAGGCGGCGAAGGGAGGCCTGGACACCTTTTCTCTTTCAAAGAGGAGCTAATCAAACATTCCCGTCGAGCTCCCTGCTCTGTGAAAGGCACGTTGCCCTCCCTCCCTCCCTCCCTCCCTCTGCTCCTCTCTCCCTCTGTCTCTCCCTCTCCCTCCTGCACACACAGACGTATAGAGCTCCTTACAGTGATTTAGCAGCTGAATTAGGCGGTCCTATTTTAAATATGTGCTCCCTCCCACATGTTTTTGGTAGGGATTTCTATGCTCCTTTTGCACTAGTTTGTCAGATGTGCTGAGTTTTTCTCTTTTGGCAAGTGAAGCTTTACTTGCATGATGTTTTGGTTCAACTTTTTTTTCAGTTTCCCCATGCAGTTCAGCACTGTATTAAAAGGACAACATCTAGTAGCCTGGAGTAAGCTAAGTGGCTCTAGAGATCATAAATACCAGATTAGTTAGGCGAGAGTTAGATTTAAAGAGGTAGAATAGCTTCTGGAGAGACAGACTGTGATGTCTTTATTCATGTTCATGTTCCATAAACAGTTGCCTTGGGGTTGGAGGATTAGTGACAGAGCAGGTCTGTGGGTCTGACCATGGAGAAGCAGCAGCTGACATGAGCGTTAGCACAGACTCCTTTCTGATCAGGTTGGGTGCGGGAATTTAACAAGAAGCTGTTGGAGGCTTCTCAACCAGCACTCATTTAGTGTGACCTGGTGAAATGAGATGACACTCAAAATGACTATTTTACTTAAGTATCTGTACATGGAGTTCCTAAATTTCTCAGGTAACATTAAGAGGAAAGTTTTGTCTAGGCTATCAAGATCACAGCATTTACAATATTATCGCAGAAAGGGTTGGTATCATACCCTAAGATGCTGAAACACAAATCATAATTTGCAATTCCACCTAAGTGTTCAGAAGTCTATGGGTAACCTAAATGAGTGAACTTAAACTGTTTTATCTAAGATCATTATTAGTGAAAATTGTGGAGCTGTTGGAGAGGGTCCAGAGGAGGGCCACGAGGATGATCAGAGGGCTGGAGCACCTCCCCTACGAGGACAGGCTGAGAGAGTTAGGACTCTTCAGCCTGGAGAAGAGAAGGCTGCGGGGGGACCTGACAGCAGCCTTCCAGTACCTGAAGGGGCCTACAGGAAAGCTGGGGAGGGGCTTTTTACAAGGATAGATAATGACAGGACAAGGGGTAATGGTTATAAACTGAAAGAGGGTAGATTTAGACTAGATATAGGGAGGAAATTCTTCACTGTGAGGGTGGTGAAACACTGGAACAAGTTGCCCAGAGAAGTCGTTGATGCCCCCTCCCTGGAAGTATTCAAAGCCAGGCTGGATGGGGCTTTGAGCAGCCTGGTCTAGTGGGAGGTGTCCTTGCCCATGGCAGGGTGGTTGGAACAAGATGATCTCTAAGGTCCCTTCCAACCTATGATTCTATGATTCTATGAAAATTCATATACAAAAATCTATAATAAACACGTTGAAGAAAAACTGATTAAATTCTAAACTGACTTCAAAAAAGAGCTGTCTATCAGGGAGTGAGAACAGAATAAATATGACGAGAGTGCTGATGAGCAAACCAAGACCTGGTCAGGCAGCAAAAGGCTCAGGCTGTGCTGGCAAAGCGCAGAAATAGTCAGACTGGTGCTGTGCAATGGAGCCATAAGAAGTGGATGATTGTGATGCACATGTGAAAGTCCTCCTAAGGTTCTCTTTCTGCTACCTGCATCAGCTTGTTCAGGGCTATGGATGTAGGCATGCTGAACTTGATGGACAAGGTGATAAAGCAACAGCTGCAATGCCTACATCTAGGCCACGTTCTATCTCTGCTGCTGTTGCAGAGTTGCAGTTTTACAAGAGAATCAGCTGATAGATGTTTTTCATTTTCTATGGCTGAATTATCTAATTTCTGGGTAAATGATACCCAGGGCTAAAAGCCAGCTTGGTCCTTGAAAGACGTAGCTCAAATGCAGTGGTGTGTGAACATAGTTCTGTTGCTTCCAGAAAGCCAGAAATGGTGCACCCCATCCGTGCTGCACCCACCTGAGCTATGCTCAGGGCTTGGGGTCAGGGATGCTGCTGTTGGGCTGGCACATTTCTGCATTGCTGCCTATCGGCTAACCCTGCATTCTGGAAACGAGCATCTTGGGAACTGTGGAGCAGGAATACTGAGTGGGCAGAAAAAGAAAAGCTCCCTAAGTTTGTCATTATTCAGCCTCTCATTATCGTGTGTAATGGAGAGCTGAAGAGTATAAAAACAAAATGCTGCAGAAGCCAGTGGCTGTCTCTTTTTATCACAACATTTCTGAGCGCTGCCGCCTGCGCTCTTTCCTGACAGAATTAGCTCCCAGCCACCCGAGATCTGGCAACACAAAGCGCAGGAGCAAGAGGTGAGCCCTGTTGTGTGGTTCTGCTTTGGTGCCAGGATTTGCACAGGGAAGGATCTGCTCATGAAAGAGGTGACTGCGCAGTCAGGAAGCCAGTAGTCTGAAGACAATGGATCTTGAACACTATTATCTGAGGGATGGAAAAATGCTTGCTATCCGTGTGTTCATGCCTCCCACTGTCACTTCTAATCAGAAGACTTCATGTGAGTTTTCTGTTAACTGGTAGTAGTTGGTGGTGGTAGTTCTTAAGTTTTACTATATTTTTTTTATATTTTTTTATGTTTTTTTTAAAGTTTTACTATATTGTGTTTTCATTTGTTTGTTCAATTACAGCAGGATTTTAGGTTGTATAGTCTTTCCTACTGCATGACATGTATGCAGATACATATATATATATATGTATATATATGCACATATACCTAGTAAGTGAGGCTGAGGCATATCACAGCCTCACTCCCACACAGCAGCAGCTCAATGACTCCCTTCAGTAAAATATTTTACCAAAATCACTGCCTTATTCCTTTCCGAGCAGGTAGCACTGATACATGGAGTGGTTTTGTTTCCACTGTAATGTGAAGCCTGAAAGCAAAGGATGTCAGACCTCTGACATGTCCTCTGAAAGCATTAACGAAGCAGTGAGCCTAAATACTTTGATTTCAAAAAGGGCTTGAGAATATTATTCATTCTTGAGGAAAATTAAGTAACCACACTGAATTACGATCTACTCAGAGATTGCCAACAGGCTGGAAGATAAAGAGAAAACAGATAGAAATGATACGGTGCGTGCAGGCGATGCCAGTGTGGTAGGAGGAGACAACTCAGTCGAGACTCAGGAGGGAGGTTTGGTGTTTTCAGATAGTTACTGGCAGAGATGGAAGACCAGACACTTGCTGACGTATCTTAGTCACAGACCCTTAAATAAGTCTTCATTTTGAGATCATCGCTCACATGGAATTTTTAAGGTATACAATTTTTGTTTAAAAACCATTGCTGGAATAACTGAAAATCCAACTTCCCTGAAGGGAAGCTCACTTCACTTCACTTAATCTAAGCCTTACTACAAATCTAACTTCAACATTTTTTCATGAAGCTTTTGTTTATCATACAGCTTGCAGGTTTACGTGTTTCAGCCAACACAGAAAAGTAAGGTCCCTTGTGTCTCCCTCCCTCTGCAGAGATGTACTGGTAAATGAAAGAGGGAAAATCTCACCTATTTGGTAGTGGCAAATAAATTCACCTCTTCTAGGTATAAGCAATATAACCCCAGGCCAAGGCAGGTGATGATGTGGCCATACATCACACTGTTTTTTTCTCTGTGTTGCATTGCATGGGATTTTCTCTCTGCCCAGCACCATGCTGGCCTGCAGGCATGGTTGTCCCAGCCCTGGGTCTGGGCCTGCCTGGGGATGCCTCCCAAAAACAGGCTCCTCCTTTTCCATCTCAGCCTGATACTCTGTGAAATAAAATACAGACTTCTGCACTACTACGCTTAAGGTAATCTGTGCTTAAAGACCATTTCTACATGAAGAAAACAAGGCACAAGGATGTAGTAGAAAGTTGAAAGTGTAATTGGGAGGGTAGGGCAACTAGGGGGTTAACATTGTTCGGTTTTTAACTGCTTAAACGACTTACATCTAAATTGACCTCGGGTAAATAAAATAACCGATATCCTGAAAGGCTTATATAAAATACACTGATGTGTTTGTTTTGCGTTTGGGAAAGGTATGGAGGCTGAATTATGCATGCTGGAGCTGTTGCCAGCATCAGAAACTTCTCTAAATAATTAGAGCAACTGGGTAGCCAAGCATCTGTTTTTTGTTTTTATGAATGGGGAGACATCATGGGCCAAATGAATGCATAATGTTGGCGTGCCTGGCTTAAATGGATGGATACCAAACTCACATGGTGTAAATTTGTCCCAGTGGCTGTTTGTTAACGAAGATGGTAATCTTTTCCAAGACTACAAAGAAAGTGGGCTCTGTCAGTAAGCCCCAGGCTCCAGGTTCATCTGCATGCTCCACAAGGAAGCGGCAGACAGGAGATGCCCAAATTAGCATTTTTGGATGTGCCAGGAGGCAATGTTCAAATGAGAGCTGTCAAATTCCCTACCCTGGGTCCACTTCAGCATACGGAGTGGAAATGGAATCTGCCTGGGAGGCCACTGTCCTGGTGGGATGAGCTCAAACATGGAAGCTCACAGCAGCAAATGTGAAACAGACCCTTATTCTAATACTGACAAATGGATGAGTTGAGCATCACGTGCATGGTGAGGCTCTGGAACAGGTTGCCCTGAGAAGCTGTGGATGCCCCATATCTAAATGTGTTCAAGGCCAGGTTGGATGGGTCTGTGAGCGACTTGGTGTAGTGGAAGGTGTCCCTGCCCATGGCAGAGAGATGGAACCAGATGGTCTTTAAGGTCTCTTCCAACCCAAATTATTCTGTGATTCTATGAATACTGACCATTTCTACCATCACAATGTTGAATCATTTTTTTAATTTCCAGGCAGTCACTATGGAAACCTTTGATTTCATCTGCCTCTATAATAACCAAAAAACTTAACAAAAAGTGAACTCCGGCTTGGACAGAGAGTATGATAAGGTATTTGAGCAAATCCATACATTATTACTGTATTTTTGTATACTGTGAGAGATATTTAATGTGTAGTGTAGTGTTGCTATGGGAATTAAGACAATAGCAGCTAGGACCAAGAAGTCAGCTGGGTCTGCTTGTAGATCCTGGGCTGTAGCAGAAAAAAACAATGCTCACTATGCAGTTGAATCTAACCCTACCTTCTGTCTCACATATTGCCAGATTTAGACCAGAGGCTGCCACAAATGCTGTGTTGAAACTTAGCTAAAGTGAGCAGTGAATTCCAGGGCTGGAACAGCACCCAATATATCTGGGGTCAGGAAATTCTCTGGGCTGCTGTACGGGAGGATTTTGCACTGTTGATGGCCACAGGCCTTTGAATCTGAAGGGGTGCAGTCAGCTTTAAAAGCTGTTACAGTATGGAGGGGGACTGAGATGTTTGCATCTCATCACCTTGCTATCAGAAACCAAGCAGTCACCACAATGGAATCTCATTTTTAAGAATCGTTTTTTTGGCAGTCTTTCCAGTTATTGCAAGCAAAAATGTATAGTGACTGAACAGAACCAGATCTGTAGGAAGTCTAGCATATGGATTTTGTTCATCTCAAATCCATTGTAGGTGGGGATTGAGTCTTCCCAGAGTAAGTGGGTTGTATTTTATAGCTGTACAACCATAAAAAACTGATTCATTGGCATAAAGATCCTTGTATGAAGAGTAAAGTCATCTGTTTAGGAGAGCACTCTTTCTTGATGAGAAATTTCAGCGCTGCTGAATTCAGTGCTGGAGCCTGCAGGTGAAGATGACAGCTCTCTGAATACAAATGGCTTTTTCAGTGTGCTTTCCCTATCTAAGAGCTTTCAGTGTGAGCCATGTGCTATCATTGCCACTGTTAATTCAGTTTGCCAAGAATACCAGGTCTCACTCTGGATCCTGGTGCCCCTTACCCTGGCAGAAAATCTCAACCATCCACTGCAAATTGGGCCTGGAAAATGTATACCCAGTAACAGTCTTCTGACTGTTCTTTCTGACTGTTTTCCTGATGTGTTTTCTGTTTACGCTCTGTAGGGCATCAGGTGTCAGAGCAAGTAGGTGATGCCAGTAAAAGCCACTTCACAGCAGAGAGCTCGTGGCTGCCTCCCAGAAGCTGAATGCATCCCCTCTGTGGTGCCCTTATCCTTGTCTTCTCCAGCTTTGGCTCTCGGCACTGAAGACTATTCAAAATGCAGGTTTTTTCTGGAGGCAGCATGCAGAAATCATAGTGCTGCTCTGGCAAGCAGAAGTGTCCAAACATGCAGCAGGGCCAGAAATGCCAGTGTGTTTAATGGGTAGATTAATGTATTTGCTTTGCTTGTATGCATCTTTCAAAATGGGTATTTGCCAGAGTCCATGAAAAGCTCCTCTACGTACAGCCCCTGTGCAAAGGCTCAGCGTGTAGGGGCTGATATCTCTCTTACCAGTCTTGTGGCAGTGGCTGGGTTCCCCCCAGTGTATCCCTGCTTCTGAAGCCTCCTGGACTTGTGGAGGTCCATTTGCCTTTAGGGAGGCAGAATTTCTAGGATTCTAGGGGAACACAGGCTTTAAAGAGTGGAAGAACCACTGTGACTCTTTTTGCTGCCCTTCTATATATGCACACCATTGAATTTCTTCTGCCTGTACAGGCACAATTCCTAATTCCTCACTTCCTAGAGACCAGGGTTAAGGGAAAGTGATAAAAAGTATTTGCTACCCAGTGTGAACGCAAAGCAAGCACTGTTCATCCTCCTACAGCTGCTCTCCTTCAGCACATGGTCTCAGCCAGCTGCTCAGCACATTAGCACAGTGTTCATGAACAACCTTCCCTTTTCCACCATTTTATCTAAGCACCAAGCTGTTTGGGGCATTTCCAGCCATACAGAGCTATGGGGTGTACCGTAAGGGACAAAAGGTGTAAACGCAAGCTTCCACAGAGTGCTAGCCTGCATCTGTACTTTCTGTAAGTCAGTAATTTCTCGTGATTCTTTTCAACTTAATTAAAAGGGAAAACAGACAGTATGCATAAATATCAGTAGGCTGCAGAAAGATTCAATGCAATTTTAAATCCTTCTTTGAAATCAAGCCTTGAGAAGAAGGGATGTTCTTTTGTTATATTTAAAAGAAAAAAGTGAACTTTCAAATCTTATTAGAAAAAAAATCTCTCTGAGTAAGCTCTATCCTCCATTCCCTGCCTCCAGTACCACAACCATATATTGTAGGGTAAGCTCTGTGTTTCAATCCCCAAATTAAGTAAATTATTTCTAATAAATTGCTTTGTCACAAGCACAGTTAAGCTGGAAATACCATGTGCATTCTTATAATTGCCAGCATTAAATCTCCACGAGAATTGCAAGAGGAAAACCCTCCGCATTTAGAGCTTTCTAACTCCTTTGTGTGTTTTCTATTATGAACAACACTGCCAGTGCTTTCAAACTTTAATAACCAACGTTTTCCACCTTAAGTTCTCAAAGCTCTTTGCAAAGAAAGGCATGCAATGAAAGAACGTGAAAAATGCTTTTGGGAGAGAGAAAATTAAATTACACTCATGTTCTTACAAAATATCAAAAGAAAGGAAAGGCAAGCAGGTCCTGCAGAAAAAGAAACCTGACGAGCACAACACTTACAGAACAGAGTTGGGAAGGGTGTTTGGGTTACAGAAGATGCAGACAAGGACAGCTACCCACAGAAAACCCTCCAACCTGTCTCCCAGCTCTTGCTCCGCCAAAGCTGTATAATAGGTTACTGCTCACAGCTGCTTGCTCCCATCCCCACCTGTCAGCCTCAGCCCTCCCATCCCCTAACCCAAGGCAGCTGGTGGAGCAGGACCCTGCTCTCTTCTCATTGATGGGGGCTCTTCCACAGGAAGATGACTGAACATTGGTGATTTTGAAACCTGGCATCTTCTGGCTGAAGAGGTAGGAATGCATGTGGAAAATTGCCTTTTTTTTTCTTTTTTTCTTTTTTTTTCTTTTTTTTTTTTTTATATATAGTAATGAAAAAAAGTGCTGTAGACAGATTCTGGGTTTCACAACCCTTTGAGAGGTACATGTGATCTTCATGGCTCCTTGAAAGAATTTGAGGTCTGCAAATAGGTGCTGCAAATGCAAATGTGAAAGGAAAGAAGGTGCTCAGGACTCAGCAAAAGGGAAATAATTCATGCTGTTGCACCCACAGCTCTGCAATGCCACCCTGCATGCTTGGGTCTATATGTGCTTTGGAGCACAGTTTGTAAAATGCTTATGTCTTCTGCTGCATCCCAGTAGGAGACTGGGAGTCCCAGGGAGAGAGTCAGGGAATAATTAAGCTCAGGGGGAGAGTGGATGAGGCATCTGCTGTGTTAATTTTGCTGAGTTATAGCTGCTGTTATACCTTGGTGTGTCCAGATCCCAGTTCAGTTTCTGCATTTCCTCAAAGAAGAAGAGCAGTGCAAAGCTGGTTTAAAATCTCCCTAAAATCTCCTTATTGTAGGCTGCTAAGTTCTGGTGATGGTTTCTGTGTCTTCCTTACCATAGTGAAAATATATTTATGATCAGTGACAAATGTGGATTGTGTGTTGTGCATGTCTAATGCAATTGCAGTGAGAACAGAAGCAATAATCCTGATTCAGGCCAGTATAAGAGAAGGAGGTATTAGGCCTGTGGAGCTCTGTTAAATGGTGTGTTCCCCTCCTCAGTGAGCTAATAAAGGACAAAACCAAGCAGTGTCAGCTGAGATGTTAAATACTATGTGCTATCCTGTGTTACAGCTCACTGAGCGCTTTGGCTGTTTGCTTTGGTTTGGTGAGGTGGTAGAGCTGCTGCTGACAGTGCATTAACAACCCAAATGAGTTGTAAATATTCACAGTTGAGGCCACTGGTACATCATGCAATGTGCCTGCGTTCAGCCCCAGCTGTGCTTGCTGAACACCCCTTTCACCGTGTCCTCAACACACGGGCTTTCTACCATCAAGTTATTTTTGCCATGGGTTTAAATAGTCTGTATTTGCATTAATACTTGAAGGAATTCAGATGCCCAAACCCCCGTTTGTCTCCTTTGTGCCACTGTATGGAAAAGCTTGTAAATAAACCTGCAAGTGCTGACAATTTCCATCCAGTTATTTCTGTCCAGTTAAGCAAACACTGATTTTAGAGGATGACAATTACATCTTAAAGCCTCCACTGTTCAAAAGTGAATTGCCTCACCCTTCATAAGATTAATACTTCATAGCGCAGTCTAGACTCAGGTAAAATAGAAAATCCAATCTTTTATAAAATTTCAGAAATTTAACTGAAAGTTCTTGGCCCTGTTGGTAGAGCTCTGGCATGAGACCTCTCTCTGGGTACTTTGTCAGAGCATGCCTGACATCAAACAGAGCGTGCACTGGCAGTTTGAGAGTATATGCTGTTCTTAAATGACAAGGCAATGTAATCTGATGACGCGATTTTACTCATTGTCTTCCTGAGAAGCAGCATTACGGGATAAGCAGACCCATTTTCAATGAAAGAGAACTTAAAATTTTCCTCTGTCCTAATTCATTGCTTTTCTTTGGCTCTGGGAAGCACATTTTTTTCATTTCTCTGCAGGGAACCTCTTCAAGACTGATGCAGTCAAAATTCTGTTGGGAGGAAGGTCGTCCCATCCCTTACAATACTGGCTTTCTGCTTTCTTCCTTTCAATATGTGAATACATTTCATCATCTAGTAAAAAGCCACCTTACAAGAATGAGTAAGAAAATTAAAATAGGTACTGATTTCATATAATAAATTGGATTAATTTGCATCAAGTGTTTGCTTTTAGTTTGCTGTTTGTCTGTTTCTTTTCACATGTAAGGCAGAAAAGGGAATTGGTGTTACTATGAAGGCAGAGCTGCATCCTGGTTATAGGAAGTTTTCAGTAAACTCCCAGATTAATTTTGCATGTCCGAGGCTAGACTTCCTGAAGGTGACGAAGTCAAGTGCATAAAATCAGGCTGATTTTATTTGATGTTTGAGAGATGCAAGACGAGACAAATGAACTTCAAAGAAAAACTGAGTACTGCCCTCTGTAGATCTGCTTCTTCCATTATCACATTTGTTCTTCTACAAGAATGGTGTGTGTACACAGCTTACAAACAAACATTGTTCAGAAAATGGGTGATCGAGAGCTCCATGAACTTAGCAGCACCTAGAACTGAGAAAAATGATGCTGGTTTTCCCTTCTCTCTCTCTCACTCACTCTCGTTTTATTTCTTTTTCTTTCTTTTCTTTTTTTTTTTTTTCTTTTTGAAGAGGTAGCTTTGGTGTTTCATCTATGGAAAGCTGACAGTGCAAGTGAATCTCTGTAGAGTCAGTTGCTATGGAAAAGATAGTTCCTAGAACCTAAGTATTGATGCTTGATGCTTGGGCTAGTATTTCAGATGAGATGTGCAACATCACCTCTACCGTCAACTAACGCATAGAGTGGAAATGAAGAGGTTTGACCAAGAGGGCCCCCAGAGAACACAGCAGTGGGATGGCAGTTGTGGTGTATGTGTGTTTCATGAGCTTCTGTGCCACAAACGTTGTTGGAGAGTATCATAGAATCATTAAGGTTGGAAAAGACCTCTAAGATCATCTAGTCCAACCGTCAGTGCATCACCACCATGCCAACTAAACGATGTCCTTAAAGTGCCACATCTACGTGATTCTTGAACACCTCCAAGGATGGTGACTTCACCACTTCCTTTAGCAGTCTAGTCCAACACTTGACCACTCTTTCAGAGAAGAATTTTTTCCTAATATCCAACACAAACCTCCCATCGCACAATGAGAGGACATTGCCTCTCGTCCTACCTCTAGTTACCCCTGTGAAGAGGCTGACCTCCACCTTGCTACAATCTCCTTTCAGGTAGTTGTAGAGAGCAATATGGTCTCCCCTGAGCCTCCTCTTCTCCAGACTAAACAACCCCAGTTCCCTCAGCCACCCCTCATAACACTTGTGCTCCAGCCCTTTCACCAGCTTGGTTGCTCTCCTCCAGACACGCTTTAGCACCTCAGTGTTTTTATTGTAGCAAGGGGCCCAAAACTGGACTTGAGTTGCAGCCTCACCAGGGCTGAGTACAATGGACAATCACTTCCCTAGTCCTACTGGCTACACTATTTCTGATAGAAGTCAGGCCTTCTTGGTTGCCTGGACATGCTGCTGACTCATGTTCAGCTGGCTGCTGACTAGCACCCCCAGATTCTTTTTCACTGTGCAGATTTCCAGTCACTCTGCCCCAAGCCTGTTTTTGTGACCAAGGTGCAGGACCCGACACTTTGTCTTGTTGAATCTGTTTAAGTTTCAAAGCTGCCATGATCACAAATATTGCAGCTGTGCTGTCATGTGGGACTAGGAGAATTTGGCCCTGGATTTGCAAGGGATAATGTTTTTGATGGCTCTTTCTGAAGGAAAGCAGAGGTGGGGGGTTTGCTACAGTCACATGATTTAATCACAAGGTTTTACACAGTGAGGGTCAGTACTACAGTAGCGTTGTAAGGAATGTGGGCTGAAGCCCTGAATTTTCATCACTGCATGGAGGCAGAGGAATTATTTCTCTCTCTCTCAATGACATTTAAGGATTTCTGCAGCTGAATGCCATTACTGACTATAACATTTCAAATGAATAGCCCTACACAGATAATGCACTGCTGCAATGTGAATAACTGCGAACGCACCCCAGTCTCCCTCTTCCCACCCCCCTCAGCCTAAGCACAAACACTCATTTTGGGGCCAAAGATACACTCATCAATTGCTTCTGACATTTCTTTGTTGCTGCCTAATGAAGACTGGTTTGGTGGGCTATATAGAAGGGTTATATAAGCATTTGCTGAGCTTTTATTGTAGGATCAGAAGTGGGCAGCAGTTGCAAATGTTAACATTTGTCTCTGGAGCTTCTTTAATGGCAAGCCTGAATGTCTGTATGGTGCAAGGGGCCTTGTCCCCACCCCCGTCAGGGTTTTCTGAATCCCAGTGAAATGTCACTGTGCAGAGGGCTGCAGAGCTGTATCTGTATTTGGTTGCCTTTCAGCAAGTGAAGTTGAGCACTGGATTGTCATGCAATATGATGACAATCCAGTACAAGCAAAAGCCCATTTCCCACTCCCTTTAAATCCACATACGGGCTGCATGCTGTCCCAGGAAATGTCTAGCTTGTTATTGGGTAAATTATCTTTGTTCATTTCATGCAGCATTTTCTTCATAGTGTAAAGCATGCTGCAAATCTACTAAGTTTCTCTCACTTTTCTGTATGAACATAGTATGATACAAATCTTTTCAAAATTTATCTCTGGTGTGTGGCAAGGCTTTGCCAGGTCTCATTACCAAGACCTGCTTGCACTGTCATCTGTACTGCCAAACATTATTCTTGACTTCATACTTCCTTTTGCAAATACTATAGTGAATATGATCCACAGATGCCTGCTGCTTGGGTCAGCCTGCATTGACCTTGCACTGCATCCAGCAAACGTGCCTTTAGCCACATGTGCACCCTCCGTGATCATGTGAACTTTGCTCAAGCGGTGACTCCTCATAGTGGTCAGGATGGCTGGTGCACTGTGTCAAAGGCTACTGGAGGCTGTCAAATATCAGCAAGGCAGAGAGGGCTATTGCAGTCATCTGTGGGTCCCTCCACTCCTATGTTGCTAGGATATGTCCTGTTACATAATTAAATGCTGTGTGTTTGTTATCCCCAAAGGGCTTTTGTCTCATTCATTGAGCATTAAAGTTGATGATTCTTGGCACAGACTGCTGGTAGATGGTTCTTTTTTCATTTTTATTGTTAGAATGTGACCCTGAATTTTATTTTTTTATATCAGCAATAGAACTATTACTTTCCGTTTAGTAACTTTCTGATGTTTTTGTTGTAATACTACTATTTGGACATGCTTTGAATCTTGAATTTATTCTTGATTTTCCCTTGTATATCAAGAAGGATGCATTCCTTTCACCCTTTTAGAATAAGCTATTGCTATATAGACAGAGTACAAAAAGTCTAATCCAGAAAAAAGGGTTTCAGAACTGAATTAAGTAAATATTGTATTTTATATATTCAAAACTGTAGGTAAAAACATAGGCCAGATGATAAGCTCCTGGTCCTCTACTGCAGCCAGTGCAATTCATTTAGAAACCCACATTCGGATTGAGAGAGGTATATTTGACTGCACCTATTTGATCAAGCTTTACAAGAGACGTCCAGGTACAGAAATTCTTGCTGGTTTTATGCATGTCTGTATCCAGTTGTATCTGTACTCTGCTCTTCTGGAGAAGGTTGTGTTTTTAGCTTTTAGCCATCTTCATCTGGAATCACCTGAATTGCCTTCTCCAAGAAAGCAGGAATGCTTCTGTCATTATTTTTATATTTTTTCCTCAAACCAGAAGCAGCTATTTTTACTTGTAGAAATTGAACATAAGTAATCCTGACTTAACTTTATTGCTAGAGCTGTGTAGCCGAAGTATAATCGTTCTGTCAGCAACAGGGATACTGGCAATCCGCCTGCAAGGCCAAGTTGCATGTACAGGCATTAACAACTGCAGTGATTATGGTGTAATACTGATATGTTGATTATTAGAGATAGTAAGAAAAAAGAGCTGATGAGATTTTGATACACGTGTAAATATATTAATTGTGTAGCCATTAATAATTTACCTGCTTGAGTGTATTAATGAATATCTAATCAAAATAGTTAGGCAATGTTTGGAAATTAATATGCACAGTAGTTAAAGGCATATTTAAAGGGTGGGTTAAGTGTTTCAAGCTGTTTGCAGAGTGACTTTTGCTGTGCTGAGGCATGTCATCTTTGCTAGAGTGCTTTAGCAATGCCAACAGAGCTGTGAGAACAGAGATGGATAACAAATAGCTAGCAAGGTTTGCTGGCTGGGTTCCTTACATCTAGCAGTGAGAGAGAGCTAACCTATGCCTCACATCCTTCTGGAAGAAGCCAGTAAATGCTGAGAGCATCCTTTGGAAATGGTAGGATTGCTTGTCCTACCACATTCAGTTGCAAAATTTCACAGTAGTATCCAGGGCTGAGTAAAAGATGCAGAAGGAGCCTCCATGTTTCTATGCCAAAAGGAGGGAGGGAGATCTGAATATGGCTCTTCTATAGCACAACAATAAGTTTCTGGCCATTTGGCTACTAGCAATAGTCATGAGATCCATGTGAGCTGACACTACAGCACTTAGTGCAAGACACTTTAAAAGGATGCCTGTAGAAGCCTGGGTCCTATAGACAAGTCCGCACTGCTTGCTTGATGTTGTGCCTTCATACGAGGTGCTATGTCACCGTGAGGGCGGGATGGATGTCCTCTCTCATGGAGATACAATATCTGTCCCCACCTTTAGCACACCGCATGCTTTTAGCATTAGAAAATGTAAAATTATAGCAGATAAAACAGATAGCACAGGAGCAAGTAGGACTTTGCTTCAGTAAGGGGCTTGGGACCATCCTTCTAAGACCATCTTGGACTGAGAACATTCATAGCTGCAGTTTCCCAGGAGAGCATCCTTGTTACCAGAGCATCAGTCATGACATCAGCCCTCTTACATCTCTCCTGATAAAACTCAACCACTGTAAAAGAAAATCCAGGGTCTGGGGAGCAGCAAGGTTAGGGAGGGATAATTTGACTCCAGGCCTCTGTATGCCTTTACGCTGTACTTCATTGTTGTTGAGTAAAAAGCATAAGGAACAGAGCCTAGAACTCCATCAGGGTCCCTCAGCATACCCAGACTGTGTCTCCCCTTGCTGATGGCCTCAAGCCCCTGCCCTCCCTGGGGCTCTCTGGCCAGTGATGTGGGCTCAGCAAGTGTGGGACCACAGACGAGGAAGAAATATAGAACAGGAAAGCAGGATGGAGGCAAAGTGTTCTACAGATTGAGCTGTGTGGATTTGCACACTTGAAAACCTGAAGTGCATCCCCTTACCTGCACTTGACCAGTGACTGGTTCTGGATGTATTTTTCTGCCTTCAGGCACTTGCAGGTGTCATGTGTGCAGCTATGGAATGCTGCAGCTTTAGGGCTGGGAGCTTAGCAACCTGAGTAACTCCAGTGACAAATGAGCTGCTGCTGTTATTGGGCCTGGAGCACACGTTGGTGCCTGCAAAGGCATTCATCCTCTTTTCCCCCAAGTAACCCGCAAAACCAGATGTTCTGCTCCACAGTCATGCAGTCTCATGATACTACCCTGTATCTACAAGGACTGAAGCCTTAGGCATGGCAGGGGGTGGATCTGCACAGTCCAGTCAAGGCTTTTGCTGCACTGGCAATTTCTAGTTGTCTTATGGCAGATATGCATCCTTCAGCTGCTGGCCTCTCACTTCCCTGCACATCTGCTTCTTCCCCTCCTACGTTGTTCCTCTGCTCTGCTCCTATTCTGGTTCATTTTAACTACTCCCCCATTTCTCCCTTGCTGCTGTGTACATGCGCAACGGCACGTGTACTTTTCCTAGACCTCCATAAATTAGCAGAAAGACAAATTAAATGCTAGTTGGACATCTATGGCTATCAACAGTGCCCGGTGTGCCTGTAGCTGCGGGTCCCCCTGTGAGCTGCATCTGAGAGGACGCCTGGCACACTGCCCTGTGAGACCCCTGGCTGCGTGTGGCAGTGGCAAGGCTCAGCCCAGCGGGGCTGCCAGGGTGCATTTGGGGTTAGACACAGAAGCTTTCAAAACTGAGTGCCAGCTTTGGCTAGTCCAGCCTTCACCCAGCTGCGACAAGGTTTTGCCCTAAATGGCTTCATCTGTTCCTGCAGTTATGACATGTGCTTTTATCTGGAAGTCAACAGTTTACTTTGTTTGCTTTTAATTATTTATGGTAATGAAATAGCACTCATATCTCAAAAATTTCCGTAACGATGAATGTCCTTGCAGTTCAGATCTGCTGTGAAAGGAAACAGTTCCCGACTGTTGCTTGTAATGTTTATTTCTTTTTAACTTCAAAACACAAGCGATTTTCTCAAAACAAATAGAGCAATGGAGGAAATGAAGGTGGGCTCTCTTTGATTTTCCAAATGCGTTTCTTGGGGAAGTTACAAACTGTTGCAAAACAACTAATTTTTTAGCATACCCAGGGGGTGAAAGATTCCACAAGGTCGTAAATATCGGTGAGATTAGCAACAAATTATTTTTTCCCACCCTTGTTTAGCATGCAAATGGCACTGAATGAACCTACAAAATTTCCAGTGCTAGCACACCGACATTTTTATGGAAGTACTCAGTTAATTACCAGGATGGGGAATTAAGAACATATACCTCCTTGCTTTCATTCTGCAAAACAAAATTGATGGAATAATTGGATATTATAATATCTGGTTTCCTCACTGCTGATTTAATCCTACAGTTTTGCTGTTTAAATTGCTATCCTTTGTTGCTACTTA
Organism: Penelope pileata; assembly: GCA_013396635.1. NCBI lineage: Eukaryota > Metazoa > Chordata > Aves > Galliformes > Cracidae > Penelope > Penelope pileata. The sequence continues at coordinate 727,442 of WBMW01003581.1, read as the reverse complement.
TTTGCATTTGTGTGCATGGTGATTCTATCCCTGTGCCCAAGGAGCAGTGCTGGAGCAGCAGCTCCACAGCGATCTCAGTGGGGCCCATCTTCTCCTATGGCTGGGAATTGTGCTGCAACACAGAGCTAGAGAGATCCTCTATGGCTGGGACTGCTGAAGAGTAATACATTTGGAAATATTATCTCCTAATTAATAACTTTTGGATGGGAACATGCTAGTGACTTTTTGCTAGCTAATGCCTATTCTTCACAAGTGAGCCTTCCTTTTCTTGTATTTATGTGAAAATGGAATGTTTCTGGCACTGGCTGTGCTGCCCACGTTATAATGGGCTTTGTATCATTCTGCACCTACATAGAAGGAAAATATCACTTTGTGGTCTGATTTGCTTGACTTGTGTAATTGTCAGTGCCATAGCAGGAAACAGGTGGTTTGGGAGTGGGGAAATCACTCAAACAGTGATCTGAAGAGGTTCTTCCTGAATGCAAGGTGGGTGTGTGTGTGTTAAGTGGCCACAGAACTTACAGTCTATCGCATTCAATGTCAGGGTTATTAGATGGTGTGTCAAGAATACCAAAATACTCTTCCCTGTTTGCTGGAGGTGGAGTGTTGGTTGGACTTCCCACCCCCGAATCAGGGCTTGGTGCAGGGTGCATTTCTGCTGCATCTTTCTCTTCTTTCTGAGAAGGCTCTTGTTTTTGCTTGAGGTTTTTGAAACGTTTGAGCTTCACAGGGTCCTTGACTTCCTTGGCACAATGAAACAAGATAAAAATGTCCCTCCGAAATTTGGAGCTCATTCCAAAGTAGATAATAGGATTGTAGAAACTGGCAGACTTAGCAAACAAGCTGGCAAGGATGCTGGTCAGGTTGGGCACTGGGTGACCATAAGCAGACCATATAGAGATGACAGCATATGGTGACCATGCAATAATGAAGGCTGTGCAAATGACAATAGAAACCTGAAAGATAGAAGAAAAACAGCCTTAAATCTATTCTGGAAGACTACATTGGGGATGAAATACACTGAGAATAATAGCGTAGAATCTGGACTGGAAGGGGAAGCATCGAGGTTCTCCTATTGTACAAATAAACAAAAGTTTTTCTTTGATGGAACCAAGCAAGCCTAGAAGCTATGTATATCATTTTGGCATGAAGTGTGCTTCAGCAATGACTCATCTAATGGAACGAAAGTATCTACAATCCACTGTAAACTTATATGAATTCAGAAGGTTTAGGGTAGTTTTCAGTCCAGGATAAGTGATTTGAAAGCTCCACTGTGACTTCTGTGTATGCTCACTATGTCTTTTGAAAGAAAAGAGAATATGTCAAGCCAAACTTCTGTTTTTGTGCTGTATAACCCACACAAATTATATTTAAATTACTTTTTTCTTGTGACTTATTGCCAACTATTAGCCTACCAAGAGGGTAGCAGTTTCAAACAATTCTTATGTTCGCTTCACTGAGTTTGGACTGTCGTTAGTGATTACAAACAAATTAAATGCAGGTTTGGGGCTTTTCCCACTTCTGTCCTAGTTGAGACCAGATTTTGGACAGATAATTTCACTGAGATAAATCTCACCCAATGAGAAATCCAGACTCACCCTAGTGACATCCCGCTCCATTCTTCTCTGTCTGTCTGTGGGATCACCAAGTCCTGCTAATGCATGGCTTAGTTTGACAGTATTGATAATCGACACATATGAGAAGACCATGACAGTTACAGGTAGGAAGAAACAGCAGATAAAAATGGAGACAATGTAGGACTTGTAGATTGTAGAGAAGTTGGCTTTTGCCCAGTCTATCTCACATGTGCCATACATGCGATCTGGAAAACAAAGGTAGATTGGTTAGCAATTTTAGAACATTATCTGATTTTGTATGTTAAATTTATCACTTTCAATGCTACGTTTTTCTTCTTTTAAGTAGCAGGCACATTTCTGATTTAATGAGCTGTGACAATTTTTCAAGACCAGCTAGACTCTAACAAGTTTTAATGCATATTATCATCCTGTCTTATTTAGATCTCCAGTGTAAATCTGTAATGCACATAGTGCTATTTCAGGACAGGAAATCGTGACATTTATTCTAAAAATGGGTATTAATTTAGTAGGTTTGATACTACTGAGTATTATCTTCTGTTGTTTGACATCGTCTTCTACAAAGTGACTTTCTAAGATGAGCACAGTAGCAGCATAACAAGCTATCATAAGGAGACAATGTGCCGCATGGAAGAAGTCATTACTTACATCGCAAAGTAGGTAGGAATTAAAAATGTTGAGTGCTTTTTTTGGCTTGTTTTAAATACAAGGAGAAAGGCCATGAAAATTTTACTGTAGTCAGAGAGATGAAAGCAAATTAATACAGCTGATAGAGATTATGGGAAGATGAAGCATATAAATTCGTAACAAAATGCTTCATGTCTTTCTAAATGGAAAGCGTACAATTCTGACCTATGAAGAAGCTACAAGCTCTTAAAAACAGTGTGAGGCAGATTGCAGGATCTGCAGCCAGTGGGATTTACAGAAGGTGATTGGATACTTAAGGGAAAGGCAGTGGGAATACAGAACGGTCTCTGCTTAAGAGGTTTTATGAAAAGCAGTTGGCTTATTTAGACCCTTTGATGTGTTTGTAAATGTGTCCTGACATAAAACTTGAGTTTGATAGCATTAAGGATTGTCTGTAGTTTGGGAATTGTTGACTTTTAAGAGAGAAGGCAGTTTGCTTTTTTTTCCCGACAGCCACAGCAGTAAGCTGAATTATAAATAAGTGAAGTATGAACAAAAATTATATAAGACAAGTATTAACAAGTCCTGGAAATACGGTGCAGGTGAAGCTTGCATGATTTAACAGTGCTTTCTCACTGACATCCAGTAATAATTTTGAAGAAAAAAGATCTCTTAATTCCTCAGTGGTGATAGGAAGTTTAGATAGAATGAATTAAAGGAGCAAATGATTAAGATCTCTTTTGAGTCTCATCAAAAAGAGCTCAATATTTTTGACACCAAAAGCTTTAGGTTTTGCTCTCTGGATGTGCTCAGTAATAGAAACAATTTTTGTCTCCTTTGTCTTTTTCCATCACTATATCCCAAGATATTATTCAAAAAGATAACCGTAACATCTGTCCTAATTTTTGGTTTATGATTTGTGAAAACTTTTGACTGAAAAAAAGAAAGCAGCTTCCAAAGACATGAAAAGGAAATCCTACAGATTTTCTGAGTCAGAATTCAGAGCTGTGTTTCCCCCCGCCTGCAGGGACACCAGCAGGTGGCATTTCTCAAAGTCACCGGGGTCCTCTGCAGCTGCTGTGCAGAAATTACAGATCAGAGGCAGTGATGTGCCATGTGCTGTGGTCTGTTGGCACCGTCGTGCTCAGCTGCAGGACCTGCCATTGCTGGGCTCCCAGGTCTGCATGGGTGTCCTCTGTGGAAATGTGTTTGCAGTTGGGTAGACCAGGAATCCGGAGCTGCCACGATTCTCATTGGGGAGAAGTGCTCAGAGAAGCTGTCTTGGAGACTATTGTTAGGGAGCTGAATCCAAACTACAGGCAGGATCCATGGGGGCACATGGATGCCCTGAGCTCCCTGGCTCCAAGTTAGGGCCAAAACTGGATATTAGAAAACTTACTAATAAGAAGCTAGTAAAATTCTTATAAAATGAAGGCACAGATTGCTAGAAGATGCACAGAAAATGACAAGTCTAGACTCCACAAGTTTTATGACATATCCAGAGTGCAAAAACATGACATAAAATTAGAACAGTTGTCCTGTCTGAAACAAAAGATCCACTGAGCCTAGTGCCCAGTTTGGTTTGTGAAGAAGGCTTCAACAATCATAGAAATGGGTGCTTTTCTCACATGCAGAGATACAGAGATACCTAAAAGCTTATGTACTTAATAAATAGGTATTGACATGCTGCAGTGCTGATTTTAGCCTTTTCTTAACACTTGCCCTGGCCCTAAACCCTCACTAGCTCTAGATCTTGGAGTCTTGTGAGCCTTGGTCCCCAGATATTGTCCCCATGATTTCTTCATGGGAAGAAATCTCTTCTCCACCGGCACTGTCATTCTGCAAACTCTTTTCAGCCATGCTGAAGATCTAGGATTTTTGATTTCAGTTAGTTTCTGGATGGTACCCTGTTTTCTCCCTATTTGTTGAGCTCTGAGCATCATGTTTTCATAGACCTATACAAACTGGCTCCATGTTTTCTTTTCCAATTGGTAATTCCTATTTTAAATGCACTGTTTTTGTTTATGTTATTTTTTTTCCCCAAATGTATGACTTAAGATGCCATAGCTCTGAATTCTCTTGGACATATTATTGCCCAGTGTTCAGCGCACCAAAACATCAAAACTTCACGTTCTGGCAGTGAAACTTCGTTCTCACTGCAAGGTGAAACATCACCCAAAACAATACTGTGTCCTCAGTCATATCATTTTTGCCCCTTGCCTCTCATCCCATATTTATGAATATGTTAAACACCACAGATGAAATTTCAGTCATATAAATTTAGTTGTTAGGACTCCTGTATCGTTACTGTTTGTTCCTAGGAAATTTACTGGCTTGTTTAGAGACTTAATTTGGGACAATTTCTCCAACTTTTCCCCATGAAGAAATTTTCCAGTATGTGAATAGCCCTTAGCCATTTAATTACCTCAGTGATCACTAATCAATCTTTTTTTTCACTTTTTTTTTCACCTCCTTTTTTTGCTGTGGTCTTATCTTGCACCCTAATCACTTATTGGACTGACAGAGCTTCTGGCATCTTTTTCTCCTGCTGTGTTAGTTTTCCTACTTTCAATAAAATGTTTCACCAGATCTTTCTGGTTTGTCTTACTGTAGTTTCAAGCTTAACTTGCTGGAACTTGTGTTGTTTTCTAACTTCCTAATCCTGACAGGTTTTGAAGGATGCCTTTTGATAATTTCCTTTATCTCATTGCTTAACCATGCCAGATATTTCTGGCTCCATTTTTTTTTTTTTTCCCCAGAGGTAATACACATTCAATCCAAGTCCTTCCTGCGATATCTTCAAAGCATCTCTTTATAGCGGACATCAAATCAGACAACACCAAGCATCCATCATGCACGATGAATGATTTTCTCTGTTGTGCTGAAGATCAGCCAGGTTTATCACAAACAGCAAGAAAAAAGATAAGTATCTTTAACCGGTTAAGTGGAGAGGTGCCAAATAAGTACAACTGAAAGATAACTGTTACCTGTATAACTGCCCCAGCCAAGCAATGGCGCTGCTGACCAGAAGAAAGCCGCTATCCAGATGAGGACCAGAGCCACCGTCATACTGCTGTTGCTGATGCAGTGAGCTGAAATGGCATGGTTTAGCCAGAAAACAATACTTAGGAGGGTGATCATACTTCTGAAATCTCAAGTCACTACTAGAACAACAGCTAATGAAGAAAACACAGCTATTTGAAAAAAATGCTAAGGAAAAAAAGTATTTATAAGAAAAGATTAAATTCCACCTATGGAGCACTGGAACTGAATGGCTGTTTATCAGAGACAATGTTTGCTGACCACTGCAGAAATAAAAAATTTTACGTTGAAGTTGTGTTTTGCAATTTTGTAAAAAGCAGGAAACAATTGTTTGTTTCATGCAGAAACAAACAAGATTAGTCTAAATTCAAGGGATTTTCTTATTCATTTCAAAGCTTTCACTGTTAAAAAAGAAAAAGCAAAAAGAATAATATCAGGTCAAACTACATTAGCTGTTTGGTACAAATGATTCAATCTGTTCCACTGTTGCCATACATTGTGGTTATTTCTTTGTCTACCCAGAAAATATTTAACAGCCACCAATCTATGTTCCTCAACATTTACGTAAACATACACTGAGTACTTGGTCAGATTTCCTCAAGAGGCAAATACATTGTGAATGATGAATGTGGGATACAGCACAGCAAAAGACAAATGTGCATTTTTAACATGGTTTCATAGGATGCATATAGGATGAATATAAGATATAGAACAAATCATAGCCAAATTCTAACAGGTTGTATTGAAAATGAACTTCAACAAATCTATCACTACAACAAACTGCAAAAGAGCCTCATGTAGAAAAAAAACACCTCCCTGAAGAAACTCTTCACAGCTAATGCCGCTCATGCTGTTAGAAAGAAAAATTTGTATGATATATCCACTGTTTTATGCATGCTTTAAATGCAGATACTATTAGGTTCTTGTTTGAAAGATGGTACAAGCCAGTCATAGTAAGGGCAGGAAAACTGGTAGTATATTAGCTAAGGATGGTCAAAGGTAGACTAGGGAGAATTTATAGAATATATACGTAGGTCTCTCCAAAAGTAATGTCTCCTATTTATTTCCATGGAAACAACAATCAGTATGAAGAGTACAATAACACTATTTGATAGAGCAAATGCTCAGCTACAAAACACTATTTTTCAACATAGTTACTGCCATTAGCTATACGTTTTCATCTGCAATCAACAAGAGCCTGCACCAGTGGAGGTGACCTGCTGTTGCCACTGCTGAAATGCACCACCACCATCTCACTGCACTCACATCCACTGTTTGGTCTCCAGAAACATTCAGCAAGTGTCGATGAATGTCACTGGGTGCAGTTTTTTCTGCACGAAGGAATTCAGTTCCACCCCTTTGCTTCATGCACACTTCTATGTCAGATGCCATTTGGTTAGAGTGCCCCCCTGCTGCCATCTGTCACACACCAACAATGTGGAATGGGATATTGGCAAGAAGGTTCAACCTCTACTGCCTCTGATGTTGTGAGCCAACATCGTCAAATAGGAGGCATTGATTTTGGAGCAACACTTTTAGGTACGAAGAAGAGAAACAAAGTAAGGCTGTGAGTGGAAGTCAAAGTTTTCAGCAGATAGGAGGTTTGAGATGAAAGGTAAGGAAAGGTTTCTAAGGTCCCTTTCCCTGTGAAAGGGAAGATCTGGGGTGAGTGTGGTGATATGAGGAGTCATAAAGGGAAAAGGGTAGATGGTGATATTTTTAGAGAGACTTGCCAATGAGGTCTTCTCAGAGCAAGAAACATGTAAAGGATTAGGCTGGAAATTCTCCTAAATATCATCTCACGAAAGATGAAAATATATTGGTTACAGTGAGGTCCAGGCAAAGATGTGTGCATCACCTAGCAGTCATTTAACTTGCACTTCGAGGAATATAAACGAATGGAAGACTCTGTAATATCTTTGGCACAAGAGTGAATTTCACTCATGGTAACCAAACTATTAATAATTTAGAGTTTTTTGAGTTTAACTCTTGAAGAATTCTGTGCTAACATGAGTGTAATATACCAGACTGCATTAGGTTATGGTTTCCAGTGCACTTACTTAATTTCTATTTGGTAAATTCTGTGACTGAAAGGAGAATATAACAAATTCAAAGAGAGCAGAACTGGATCTGCGTTCACTCCTTACCTCTCTCAGGATGGCAGCCTTTTATGTAGCGAGTCACACTGATCACAGTAAGAGTATTAATGCTAGCCAGGCCAAAGAGAAGCGTCAGGAAACCATCCACCTGAAAAACAAAGCAGTGAGGAGTGTTCTCTTACTGCAGAGTGCCTAAGGGGAAAAGAACCATAGGGATTGCTCCTGTCATTTTCATGTTAATGCTCTCAAAAGTTTTTCCAGCAACCGAACTAGCAGGGAAACACAAAATGTCAGGAGCAGTTGTCTTCTATAGGATCAGTGAGCAACTAATGTTCAAAAATTAGAAAAGTGCTCTGTCACGTATGTGAAATAAACAAGCAAACACATCCTCACATGCACACTTCCCTGAAATGACTTGCCAAATGAAGGAGAAAAAGTTTGAACTGAAATGAATTAAAACTCTGAATGTGCAAAAAGGCACTGGGTGTAGCCACCCCACTCAGGCAGAGTGAAAATACAAACTGAACCCATGAATTTTAGGCCAAAGAGAGAACACACGAGATAATGGGCTTAGCTGAGTGAAAAAAAGGTTTTCAAAACTTAAAATGAAAACATATAAAGCTAAATCATCCAAATAGATGGAGACTCAGTGCTACTGATCACATGCTATTTACCAAGCACTAGGTATAGGAATGGAGTTGCTGCTGTCTGTCGTGAAGACGGATGCAGCCATCTGCTAGGGAACACTATCTGACTAGGAAATGACCCAGGCAAAATGCTGAAGGCAGTCCTTTTTTTGAAAGCTTGCATTGATGTACCAAACCAGCCAGAGCAGAGGAGCTCTTGGACATGACAGTTCTACGGCCAAGGGAGGCAGAGCAGCGAGTGGTAAAAATATGGGAGGGGAGGCACACCATTATTCTAAGGGAACAAATGCTGTCTTTGAATGCATGGGCATGATTCCCATGGAGTTTAATTTACCCTAGAGTTGAATGTGGGGCTTTAATCCAGGCTTAAAGAGGTCACCATGGCAGATTGTATAAATTAAATTCAGTGAAGGGCTAGGAAAGGGCTGCTTCATCATTTCTTTCACTGGTGTTTTTTCTTACTACCAACATCCTTATGTCAACCCTGTATACTTTTTAAGGCCAACTTTTACATTTTTAATGCACACAAGTCTTGCTACTGCAATAATGCTATGTTCTGCTTGCAATCAACTCATACTTGGTGTATGAACGCAAATAATGTTTACATGAGAAAATAGACTTGGGTACTTTGGCTACTTACTACAGGCTGCACTGGGGTGAATTTTCCCATTATGTGTTGTGAAGTTTAGTGAAACACCTGAATACAAAAATATGTTCTGCATTTCATGAACCTTATTGATGCAAACAGCTGTCACTTCTCCGTATGTTCTAAAAACGCATCATGAAAGCAGAAAACAAAGCATAGCCAAGAGCTACCGAAAACCCACACTACAGAGGGTTAACCAGTTGCATTAAGTTTTAGATTAAAAAGGAGGCAGTATTTCAGCAAGAATGCAAAGAAGCACTTCTGAAATTAAATCTGAAGAGCTATGAGATCTAATAATAAAAGTATGAGGACAAACAATGTGTATCCATTAGTCTTGCCATATTGAAACTGGTTGTTTTTTTCCTGAAATACATCAGCGTATGTTTTGTCACCTGCAGATGTGACTAAAACTCTTCCATCCCCCATTCTCTGACATCAGAGAAAAGAGAGAAAATTACATTCAGTCACCACTTGAAATAGCCCTTGGGCACACTTACAAGGGAGGAAAGCGAGTCTAGAAGCACACTTTTGCCCTTTGCCATTTAAGATAAAGCCCCATTACTGTAAGAAAGAACAAGACAAAATGTTCTTTTTGGTATTGCTGCTCTGATAAAAAACAAAACAAAACAAAACAAAAAAACCCAAAACAATTCTCCTTAAATCAACACAGTTCATAGGACCAAGCCATTGTCAGAACTAGGTGTCATTCTCATATTTCACAACAGCATTTCAGCACATCAGAGCAATGTTGTTTCTACCAGTGTATGGCTATAAACAGAGACTTGACCAGGGCCACAGGTTATAGGGTCTAAGCTAGCAGTAGTCCCCGGGTGCTAACCAAGAACTACACGATGGAGGAACAGCCGACAGGGTGAAATGGCAAGGAGGAGAGGCGAGCTCTGGGCAAACAAGAGTGCTGGGACACAATGAATAAAGAAGGTAAATGAGACGGCTCTCAACATGCAGAGCAGCCCATGCAGAGGCTATGGCATTTGGAACATGAAAATAAGAGGCAGCATCCAGCAGGGTTAGGGCTGCTTTGGGAGGGGGGGGGTCCTGAAACCCGTGTTGTCCCTTCCAAACTTCTGTAAACCTCTGAGGGATGAGATGGCTCTTGAGCCTAGCAATGCACGTGCCGTTTCCTAGCAAGTCTATCAATTCTGCAATGCTTTTGTATTGGTATCACTAAGACGTATGTCTTCAGAAGAAAAAGAGGAATCTTATTCAAGCTATGGCCACCCTAGTTCAAGTATACACCAAATGGATATGGAAGAAAGATCTCTGTTCCTAAACAGACAGCAATGACAGTAGGTAGCAAGCAAAGAACTGGTTAGAACACAAAGTAGTTAGCAACAGAGAAACTGCTTTAGCATAGGCTTGACCTCTAAAGCCATAGCTTTCACTATGTGTAGGTAACAAAAAAATTAAGGTAATCACAGCTTTCTACTAGCTTAAAAATGTATGGAATGACAACCAAGGAAATACCCAATCAGTAGATAACATATCTTGTTTTGACAGATTGATGCTCTTTCCTCTGCTGGTTCTGTTTTCCCGTTTTCCCTTTTCTTTTATTCTATTCCTCACCAGCTCCTTCCTGCACAGTCATGTCTCCCATTTTTGTGTGATGCAGTTTTGCCCTTCCTATTTATATTTATGATCAAACACCAACAGTGTTGATAGGTAATAATGTATTCCAACAGAAACTGAAAGCTGATCATGTGGTAATTTTTTATCCACCAGCTTCTCTTTTTACCCAGTAAGAAAGAGGAGTAAATTAGCAGTTTTAAAAGGTTTTTTTCTCAGTGCTACACCAACATTTCTCCCTTGGCTATGCAGATATTCACAGAACTTGCTCATTATTTGCCTGGAAGCTAGGACACAAATGAAGAGAAGACGCTATTTTTTCTGCTTTGTACTCACTTTAAATCATACTAATATTCTTGGTGTGCTATTTACAATCCACAATACATAAAGCTCATACCGCATGCAAATTCATTTCCTAAGCTTTCTTTCAAGATAGGTGGAGCCAGGAATCCCCGGTGCACAATCAAATTTTTAACTGTGAGCTTGGGTGTGCCCAAGTTTTACTACCTTTAAGAGTTATGTATCCCTTTTGACTTCATAAGCGTTGTTTTCATTTACAGCAGACAGAGTAAAATATAGGCTATTTCTGGATTAAGCAAAGTTTGATGGCACAAAAGCAGATTGCCCAAGTAGCTGTTACATTTCTATTTAGACAGAAACAGTGATCTCACTAGCCAGAGCAGCTGCATCGCTCCCTCCTCTGGCCAACTGGGGAATCTGTTGCAATCCGCGCGTTAGCTTCCCCTCAGAACCACATCTTGACTTTCCCTTCTATTTGAGATAATTAATATGTAAAGAAAAAGATTAACCTTTAACAGGGATTGTTTTTCCACTCTATATATTTAAATTAATCACAGTAAGATATCTCAAAATAATTTTAGAAATAATACAAATCAGATTATTCCAAGCCCATAATGTAAAGGTATTCAAAATAAACCTCCTTCAGCCTCAAAAGGCAAAAAAGTACCTAATCAATCTTTAAGAAACACATCTTGCAAAAAAAAAGTAGCGGCTTTAGAACAGAGAATGTTTTAAAGTTTAACAACTTCTTAGAGTTTGCACTAAGTGAGAAAATTTCCACTCACATCTAATGACAACAGTATTTTCCCATCCCTCCAGTACATCAATAATATGTCAACTATTTTTCCTTATATCAACTCTTCTGTCAAATGGAGTAACAGCCAAGCTTCATGATAAAAATCAGTCTCCACAGTAGACTGCTTAAAACTCCCAGTGCATAGTGTTCCTAAAGTGCTCAAATTGATCCTTTAAGGTTTAGTCAAATACAGGAAGTAGAATCGATTTATGATCTACCACCGTTCCTACAAAGCCTTCTGCTCAAACCACAGTGCTGTGCTGTGGTTGCATTCTGCCTTTTTAAATGCCTCAGCAGGATTCAAGGGTAGCCCTATTTAGAGGTGATTACGTTAATCCAATCCATTACGTGTCTCTGACACGAACAGTAGGTAATTTCTGATAGGCAATGAGAACTAACGTAACAGGATTAGATGGTTTAAGCCACTAAGTGAGAACATCAGATGCCCAATACTTTGCACTCACCAAGTGATTAAATCTTTCTGTTGGTGGCATATATTTTAAAGATAGGAAAAATATGGATGCATTATTTAGGCTACATGGTTACATGTACAGATATATAATTTTATTAACTGTACTAGGTAGACAAATGTACAGTTGGTGCTAGCTATTAATATATGCATATAAGGTTTTGGCTTTATTAGTATCAGAGAATTCAAAACAAGTCTATTTGTTTGCTTGTAGCTATTTTAGCTTCATGTAACAGCTTAATGAGATTCAATTTATACTTACTTTTGGGTGACTTTCAGTTATTAGAGTCGTAGCCCTCTCTGGTCACAATTTATACTCATAGTAGTACATGCCCATATAAATGTGTATGGTTGTGGACATAACAACTACACCAAGTGCACATAACAAAGACAAATTTCTTTCAGAGTTTCCTTACAGAACCTCATCAGATCACAAGCTTACTGCAAGTATCACATCTACACATGCCTGTGAGCAGCTGCTTTCTGGCTCTGGTTTGATGCTGTAGAACCATGGCAGGTTTCATGCCTCTCCAATCCATACTTAAGGAATGAATGGGAGGGAAGTGGCAAAGCACATAGCTCATGCCACCCAGATCCAGTGGAAAGATTCCCATCTTCAGGTTAAATGCTGCATTACCACTGTCTTTCTGTGGATTACTGTACAGGGGGATTAAGAAGCACTAGATAAGAAACTCCAGCATTGTCCTCTGGGCATGTCTGTGCTATGAGGCATAAAACTCTTTTCAGTGGGTCAGAGCCAAAACTCCTCTTTGCTTTGGTGATGCTGAATCAGAGGCTGCTTGTGCATTGTTAGCAGCACCGTTATTATAAATGTGTAGACCAGCCATATGCAGACAGATGAAAGAAAACAGCCTCATGAGTCACCTCTGTTGTCTTTACATTTCTGTGGAAAGCAAATCTTGGCTTTATGGCCTATGATAAAACTACCCTAATGACTGAGAACATTTAACATCAGATTAAGCCACACTTTCATTTTCAAAGTAAAATAGTATTAGCTTTGTCATTTCAAAAGGTCGTGATAAATGTTTTTGTAGGCTTACACGTCTCTCAAGGAAAGAAGAGGTCCTGTAGACTGTTCACAGGCTGTGTCAGCACAGCCCAGAGATGACAAGTGACCCTCCAAGTTCTCCAATGTACAATTGCCTGTGCTGTTTCCCAGCAAGAAGGAATCTGCTTACGTAGCTGCCACCAGGTTAATACAAGGTCACCTCTGATTGCTGGCTGAATGCCTTCCAGTGAAGCTATGCTGCTCATAAAGCTCCTGGGCACAAGGCAGGGCAGCTAGAGGTGGTGCCAGTTCAGATATAAGTGGCTGAGATGAGCATTTGCTATGTCCCTGACAGCTGGAAAAATCAGAACGGCTACTTGGAGATCTCCTCTTACATTAGTACACTTGAATCCTCTACTGAAGCAACCAGAGAAGACAAAGATAACTGAATTATCCCAAGAAAATGGGTAAGGCCTTTAAGGGTCCTCACATCAAAACTCTGTATGTTAAGCTGGACCTGACAGCTCCTACAAGGAAGATCACACACATTGCCAAAGAATCTTAGCAGCGTGGAGAAAGCCTGGAAGCAAGTGCAAAAGCTACAGATTATTCTTGGCCTCAAAGAGCTATGTGGAAACCAACAGGTGGAACTGCATCCTTTCTGCTGGTACAGAGGCGTGAGAATATTGGATGCCATACTGTACAAAGCCCATGGTGAGCAACGGTCCTCTTGTCATTGATCCAGTCAGCATGGGGTCATGGTCAGGACCCAAGCGGGAATTGCCTGCTTTCTATGTGTGAGCAGTACACTGACTTTACAGAATGTATATTTGTGAAATAGAAGATAAGTGTGAAGTGAGACTATTAAAGACATTTGGAAATTCTCAGAGTGATTTTTCAGTTTCACACAAAGTTTTGCTTGAAAGTCAGTGAGAAGATGTGGCACACAGGGAGGAAAGAGAAGAAAATTAATTGTTCTGTCCTATGGTGAGAAGATCTTGAATAATGAAATAAGCGATGAGCAGCAGTTTTTGAAAGAAGACACTCGTCTCTCAGAAATGCATGTCGGCAGAGAAGAATGATGAAGGTTATCAATTTCCATGTTAAGGAAATGGAAACAAGAACAGGATGTTTCAAAGCCCTGTGAGAGGAAAGCCTGCTTCAGGAATAGGAATCCGTGCTTTGGAAATTCCCTGCTCTGTCAATGAGTTCCCTTTCCAGGCAGCACCGTGGTTTGGTGCAGTACTTGGGTGACTCAGAAGGGGCTGTGTCTGTCTTGTTAAAAAACACCGATAGTTTGAGCAGTCACAATTTTTCAAGTACCAAATATACATCTTCCTTAATTTGCTGCAACTGCCTGCAGAAATGATCATTTACAGAAAAACAGGTGAGATTTCATAGCTAATGAAAACTGGCATAACTTCCCTGCAGTCGCATTAGTTACACTGAAATGATCTTCTATGCTGCAACAATTCTGTTTGTGCAAAGGCAGTTTTTTCCCTCTTCCCTTCAGATGAAGTATTTTTCTCATTAAAATTTAGCTCACAGCTGTCAACACGAGTAGATTTTACCTCTTTGACTGCAATGTGCACACTCTGCAGATTACATCAAGACAGACCAGAAATAAACAAGTAGGGAAGACTAATATCTCTACAACTTTTTCCCAGTAATCAAATCTCAGTAATGCAAGAAAAGGCTCTGAGAATGAAATAACTTTCTAGTATTCATGATATTTTAACTATAAAAGTTGTGCAGAAGAGCTCATCTGGGTGCAGAAGAGACTGTGTGGCACAGTACAGGCGAAGTAAAGGGCATCAGTTTTTGAATTTGCTTTATAGTTTCGTCTCCACATCCCACCTTTCACAGTGGATCAGTGTGTTAGGGTGAGCTGAATACAGATCTAAAGTTACATAGCTTTTCTTCAGCACCTTTAACACCTATTTTATCTCTTAATGCTCTTAGCGCCAGTTCTATGATTTGACTTCAGGTTATTTTCATCTTACTGAAATGTCAGGAATGATAAGCTATATATAAATAAAATCCCAGCAATGTACTAGGATATTCAATAGCTATTTTTTCACTCAATTTTTACACTTGGTGTAATTTCTTTTACATCTTATAGGTAGATAGCTGAGCACCTATCAACTAAGCAGACACATTCCTATCACATTCCTGTACCATTATGATTTGAGAGAAAAACTCTGGTTTCTTCTGTCCCAGCTTCAGTCCAAGAGTTCTTGGATACTGGGACACAGACTTCTGCACCAAGCAGTGCTGAGCTAGCTCAGTCTTTGGCTGGGAAATCTCTGCCAAAGCCAGTCTGCTGAGGCTGAGGGTGCTCACGCAGCGTGCGTTCTGACCCCACTGTGTGTGTGCAACAGTGAACTCAGGATGTATCTGTGAAGACAGTTTCCTACTGTTTTCTTCAGTACTGAGTAACCAAGTACCAGGAGCTGAAAGGAAATCTGTGATCTTTCACTTTTATCCTCTCCATTTGCCATTGCCTTTACCACCTGGCCACATTGGCTACTGAGGTACTACCACTGGTCAGTCATTCCACCCAGAATGTGGAGTAACACCGTACCACAGGCACTAATATGTAAACACCGACTCAACTTTTACAGACACAAAAAAAAAATCACAGAGTCAACAGAGTCAATAGTCTAGCTAAGTCAACACATTGGTTGGTTATACTGGTATATTAAATGGACAGAAAGCTATGTCCTCCAAATGCGCTCCATAAAAGAACATAAATGTCTTCAGGGTTTTTGATTTATGTGATCATTTACAGAACTTTTTGTTGAAAAGAAAAGATATTAATCTTCTGTTTTCCCCTCAGACAGGATTTAGTAATATTTTACAATCATTGCGCAGGAAAGAAGATAAATGTATGTTCTGAGAAAGAAAATGCAATCAATAAGATATAGAAAAAAATATTCAAGATTAAAAGCTCTTGCCTCAAAACTTCTGAAAAGAGCCCATATATTTTCATGTTACTGTTTCAATTTTCCTTTCAGTGTTTAAGGTGAGCATTATTCCTTCTCTGAAACGTCAGATTAGACCTTTTAGTATTTAATCGCACCAGAAATACTAGATGTGTTAAGTGTCAGCTGGAGGCAGTGACTGGAAGCTGAATGGGATGCTTCATGGTCCTTGGAACAAGCAAATATCAGGGCTAGAGAAGAGAAACTATAGCGGGAGAAGGACGTCCTGTATGAGTGAGAACTGTCCTTGTCCAAGAGCGGCCTTGTTAATGCAGGGCTATCAAACAACCAGCTTTTCTTAGAGGCCCATGTTTGTCCTGAATTTCAGCTGGACACGTCATCAGCTACAACATCACGACTCAAAAAACCCGATTAAGGTGTGAGAAATTGTAGACATTTCCATCGGGCGTGCACTCCTCAATGCACATGCACCAAACCTAGAAAATTTTGGACTTCAGGCCAGGCAGTGCCCTTTCAGGATGCACATATGCCACAGGGCAGGTGCTGTCAGGCACCTTAATGCCCATCCAGTTTCAACTCTTTGCCACGGGTAGGGCTGCCACCCACCAGATCAGGCTGCCTAGGGCCCCATCCAGCCCGGCCTTAGACGCCTCCAGGGATGGAGGGCAGCTGCGCCAGTGCCTCACCACCGTCGAGTAAAGAATTTCCTCCTAACATCCAACCTAAATCATTCCTTTTTTAGTTTAAAACCTTTCCACCTTGTCCTATCCCTATCTGCTTGTGTAAAAAGTTGGTCCCCCTCCTGTTTATAAGCTCTCTTCAAGTTCAGGAAGGCCACAAGGAGGTCTCCCTGGAGCCTTCCCTTCTCTAGGCTGAATGAGCCCTGGGCTCCTTTGTCCACACACAAGATACATCTTGCACATGACAGAAGGTATTCAAGGTCTCCACTAAAAGTCATAAGTAAAAAAAAGGTAATTAAAGAAACCTATAATGAGAAAGCGAGCACATAAGAGCAATCAGTATTCTTGACCCTCACATAATTCTTATGTATTTATGAAGTTCATGTCAGAATAAATATGCCATATTTTCATACAAAAAATAAGACATGGGAAGAGGCAATCAGTGGAAGCAAGTGTAAATTGAAGTATGAGGATTATGAAGCATTTCAAACTCTATGGCACCCCACAGCCCATCTTTAGCTTCTGACATGACTGCAATACATCTATGGGGATCACATAGGCTATAACCCTTCCGCGTTTATATCAAGGCTCCCTGAAGCCTGCACCTTTTGTATTCACCACAAGATTAACAGATACGAGAAAAAGTTTATGTTGGAAGATTAATAAGGTTTAGAAGAAACTGTGGTGTTTACATGCAGAGAATTAATATTCCTTTACTTTCCACATGTAAGGAATGCAATGTTGTTTACAGGTTTCATAGTGACTTCTAATTCAGCAAAGCATATGAATAAAAACCATATGGAAGGGCGAAAAATATATCTTGAGATAACTTTTAACTATAAATATGGTCAATAAGGGAACAGATGTCTCTTGGTCACTGGCTTATATTCACTGACCTGAACTTTACTAGATGAAGTGGTTTACCTACCAAGAATCTGACCTGAGGCAAACAACGAATGTGCTAGAGACTGTCCTCCCTCTGCCCAGAGCAGGACTAAAACACAAGATTACAACAGGGAACGGATAAACAAGCAGTGGAAACAGTGTCAGAAGGCTGCCCTTAGAAAACCCTATCTGTACAGAGCATACAGCTGGGCAGTACTTGGATATGGACATATTGTGCAGCCTCATTCTTGAAAGCAGAGCTCTTTCAAGCCTCCAAAAAGAAAAATAATGTTTGTCATGAGGAAGAGTAGTAGTGCTTCTTCCATACAGAGGGGGAGAACAGGAACACACACATCAGGCCTGTTCAGCAGGAATGGAACAAGACAGTCATTTTATCTTGAGAGACGTCTTTTGTTAGAGTTTGCACAGACTGGACTGTTTTGGAAGAGCAGAGGTATCTATCTGTCTTCTCCCCACTCCCTCTATCTGAGACAGCCAAGTACAGCGAACCCTGCAGTTTGAAAAATATTACCTGAGGGTACTGAAGGCAAGGCAGAGGAAAGGAAAATAGTTATGTGGATTAAGTGAGGTGAGCTCATGAAATTTCCTCGTAAACAGAAATGACAGGCTATCTTGGAAAAGTAAAGTTTCCTAAGTGTACCTGACAGCTGACTGATCAAACAGGAGCAAATGTTCACTGAAACGGACAACAACAGAAAGCCGTGAGGCTGTTCTTGGGTCCCAGCAAAATGAACCAAGTTAAAGAAAACACACAGGCTATGCTGAGGTAACAGCCATGTTGGTGCATGCAACAGCCCACATTGCGATCCCAGCTACTGGCAGGGGAGCTTGAGTGAGGTGAGGGGACCAAGAGACACACACTTGTGAGAGAGAGTTGTGACAGAAAGATGGGCTTCAGCTTCCTGGCACCAAGGTCCTCACTCCTCCATGTTCCAGATGTGAGACCCATTCTGGTCAGGCTATGAATGTATCAGATTTTATAACTAGCAAAAAAGAAAAAAGCTGCAGTTCACACTGAACATTACTAGAATGAGCTTTGTGCTGGCTGTCCACACGTGCACAGAAATGTACACATACTTTTTTTAATACACAAAAGCTTCCTGCTATTCCTGTACAGTATTCTTCCTAAAAACATAAAGGTAGCCCCAATACTTTCGGAAAGTAAAAATATCTTCACAAATACTACTTTTTCAACACAAATACTACTTGTTGATGTATATATCCTGAATTTCACTCAGCAAGTCACAACCAGTTCAAAGTGTTCATTAGGAGTGAAAATAGACTTTTCCAGTTAGCATACAATACATACAATATCATTTCCTATCTGAAATGACAAATTTAAACTTTGATAAACCTCTGCAGGTTCTGAAAGAAGTAACTGGAGTATTTTACAAATCAGAGTATTTAGGAAAGCTATTAATGTGTCATTAGCATCTTGAACAAAATTTTCGGATCACAATAGCTAAAAACTTCACTTGATATCCATATTTTGCAAATGAATGCTGCTTAAAACCAGGAAATCTAAATAAAATTACTTAATATACCCTGACCAACAAATTTTGTGGGTACCCTCAGAAATGTTACCAACCACTTCTCACTCTGTACAGGCAGCTGAAGCACAGCAACATTAGGCACACCTCCACCCCAGTCTTTTTACGTCAGAAAAAGAAGCCCTCACACCATGAAGAGACTCTACATATCTCAGAGACATCCAAAGCATTGTGGAGGAAAGCCAAAGGGTTGCTGTCAAGGGTACTGCGTTGCAAATCAATAGGTATGGGCACAGTGTCCCCAAAAGCAGCCGCAGCATAGACTGTGCTTTAAACTACAAAAAAAAATATGTCAGGGACTTCTCAGTCTCTGGAAAAGCTTGGGTTGGGAAAGCAGAAGGATCATTTAAAGCTACCACTTCCAACCTGCTGGGTTGTAAATTTTCTGTTATGCCATGGATCTTGGTTCAGAATGTCAGCCTAAATGGCTTACCCTGTCTTACATCGGAAGTCTGCAACAAAGCTGGAATTGGACCCAGAGAGCCAGACTTCACATTTCATCCCCTAACTATAGCAACAACCTTCCTTAAAACACATGGCAAAATGGGAATCTGTTTAATTCTAAGTTTGGGTGTGAATTTTACAATTTATAGGTATGCTCTTGTTTGTCTAATCAGTTGAATATCTTCCATTAGTTAAGAAAATTAAATCTTTCTTGGAGGCTTATCCTCGACACACCTTAAATTGCAGTTGTAGATTTTCTTATTAGAGAAATAATGGGATTTTGCTGAGGAAGTAATGAGCTTCATCTTGATAAAATTTTTTCCTCCAAATGGGTTTAGACATACATTTTGAGTGAAAAAATAAACTCTGTTTTCAATGAAGCTACAGCTCTTAGACTAGTCAGTTTGCTGCAGAAAGCCTTACTCTTTGGGTAGGCAGACACGAACTGTAAAGGTGTTCTGAGCAGTGCTGCACAATAGTTCAACCTCCTCTTTAAATAAAAATTAATAAATAAAATAAGAAAAGAGGATTATTTCTCTCTCTCTTTTCCTTTATTATGATATTATTTATACCTTGCCATAGGCTATCCTGTCATTTACAGATTTTTGATTCTCCCATGAAACAGACACTCACACTAAATACAATCTTTCTCACAGATGTTACCAACAGCACCAGGGAGCCAGGCTTATGTTTATTTATCTACGGGACATATTTATATTCTGTCTATGCAGCTGTGAGTGTTTCAGAATTAGCAATAACAGCACCTTCCAAGTTTCCAGCAAAAAGCTGCCTCCACGTTCAGGGATGACTGTGCCATAAAGCGAAGTCACTCATCCTACCACAGACCTCAAGCCCACAAGGACTTTTGACATTGCAACCAATTCAGTACAAGTAACTGCATGCTATAATTTATGTGTATATCCCAGTCCTGCATGGAGGCTTTGCTCTGAATCCCTTGTCAAGCAGGAGCCTAACATTGATCTCAAAGTAGTATGAACTGTCAACAGCCAGGCTGGCTGATTGCAATGGAGCTGAGGAGAACCAGAGCCTACACGTTCATTTTCCAACATGAACAGGAACTATGATATGAAGTCAAAAAAAAAAATAAACAAACTAGGAGGAACTATTGCAAATAATTACAGCTAGACTCTCCGACTGATCACGTGAAGGAGAAAGTCCTGTTATCCACAAAGAGCAAAGTAATCTCTGGTGAGTATTGGAGAAGGAAAGAAAGGGAGAAGGAAAGGAATATGCAAGTCTGCCTCCAGAAACACAAACCCCAAGCAACTTACTGTCTTCTTTTAGTTAAAATGTCTAAATTACCTTGCAAAATACAAGAAGTTCACGTCCCATAGTGAAACTCTTTGCAGAGGCACTTCTGATTCAAGCAAGATAAGAAAAAAAGGATATAAAGCACAGATAATAAGAGATACATAAAGATAAGATAAAAGGATATAAATGAGAAAAAAAGCATATGTGTCCTTTTCTCACTATGGAAAAACCGAAACGAGAAACCCCTCTGTTTTTCTTTTCTAGTCACTAATAACTCTTCTCTACAGTATTTGGTGGATTGAACTGGTCAATGCTGGTGTCCTTATGAGACCACAAGAACACCGAGTAAAGCAGTAAACACACTATGATGAAGGACATCTTTTGTGCAATAACTGTGAAACTTGCATTATACAAACCTTCTCTAAGGTTTCTAGAGCCTCTCCTACAAAACAATTAATGAATTACAAATATGCAGAATCCTCTTGTAAGGTGAAGTACAGCATTTAACATAGCATCAGCCAGCAGGCTGGGAATGTTGATTTTTGTTGCAGGAAAAAATCACCGAAAAATTGTCAAAAACTGATCAAGCACAGATCTGTGGATGCAACAGAAGACAAGGCTGTCATTTTCGAAGGTTAGCCAGAATTTCTTTTTGTTCTACTTTGTTATTTATATACAGCACATGCACAGAAATAGTTATGCTGATTTTGTCTAATTAAGTATAATCCAATCTTACCTGGCAAGTCCATATCGATGTGATAATGAATCCATCATCTCTGAAGACATTGAATATTTCAATGATCCCTCGTGAATAACCAAACACGGAGACACTAGCGTCTGATACAGCCAAGTTAAACGTAAGGTAGTCAGTGGGCTGCAGAAGATGTCTTTGTTTATACAGGACAAAAATCACAATGCTGTTTCCAAACCAAGATAGCCAACCTGAAAAAAACAAAACAAAACAAAAACAAAATAACCCCATGAAGTCAAATGCAAATAAAACAAGCAGCAGTTCAAGGTGCACATGTGATGTCACTTCTAAAATTACCCTTTGTTCCATTAGAAAGGAATTGAACCAGTTTTAGTCACTGGAAAACCAATGCATGTGGCATTTTTAAGTAGGTAGGTGTATTTCAGAAGGAAGTGAATAACTGGCAATAAAACGGAATAAACACAAAGCTGCTGCTGTGTTTGTCAAAGAATGACCATTTAAAGGTTTGGAGAAGTACTTTTTTCTAAATAAGGGGACAGATGAAACTTAGGAAACAACTCTGAGGGAGAAAACTGAAAGATTGGTAGAGTGGAGCAGAGATTTCATAAAATCTACCAGAATCTGCAACTGTTTACATACATTGTATACAAGAATGGATAGAGAATGCTCACACACATAGTCACAGAGCTGCTTCAGCAGCCCTCTCTGGAGAAGCACTGCCCTTTTCAGCTAATAAAACTAAGGTTCTTCTCTTAGAACAGTCTTGGATCTCATTGAAGCAAAGCCTGTCCCATCTGAGAATATTTTATCAGTAATACACCTGTTAATCTCTATGAAAAGAACAATAGGAACATATACATAACATTCATGAGATGAAGAACAGCTGAGAGGTTGGTTTTCCTTTTTCTTTCTTTTTTTTTTTAATCACAGCAAGAGGGCAGCTGCCTTCTTGCAGGAAGCATAACGGCCTCACATGATGGGAACACAATATTTCTCTGCTGGGTTGTGGAAAGCTGTGCTCACAAAACAGGGGATTAGGAGGAATTTGCCTCCATATGCCCAGGCCACCTGGGAGCATCACTAGCCAAAATACCAGAGAGCAAAGCATTTGTTCTGCAGACAGAGAGGTCTGGGAGGGACAGTGGTGGATGGGACAGACTCAGTACTGCACTATGAAAAGCTTCTTCTGCAGACTCATTTCCTTTCTGATAACCTCTCTTTTAGTGAGGCAGTAAAACTGCCAAGAAGCCTCTTACTTAAAAAACACGCATGGTTTACTGAAGAGCTTTTGAATTGGGAAGATCTGATGCGTCAACATATGGCATTAACCAGAAATAGGCGCTGGTGCAATGATATTCTGAAATCTATATGCATCTGTGTATATATATTTATACACACATATGTATATATATATCTGTATATATGTGTGTATGTGTGCATATATCGTTATGAAATCAACAAGACGTACATCTTATCCTGGCCACTAGGTGACAATGTTTCTTAATGGAGTCTCATTTCCAACATCAGCGTGCTCTTCAAGTCAGAGATTGTTACTAACTTTTCTCTGAGCCTTGGTATCATAAGCAGGCATGGAAGGGCAGGGGAGGACTGTCTGCTTTGGGAGCGCTGTAGGACACTTCGCAATGCAACCATCATAGTTGTGCTCTCTGCACGTGTCAGCTCTATCTCCTGTAAGATAAGATGGCTTTCAAGGCAGAAGGTATGGAAATATTTTCCGTCAATATTAAGACATAGTGCTAAAATGGCAGACAAAAAGTCACCTCCTTCACAAACAGTAACATTTTGTCAATGCAATGCAATGGATAGGAAGGCTACCCTGAAAACTACCCCTAGCCTAGACAGCAAGGGAGCTTTTGGTTCCAGTATCTTAAGGAAGAAGCTGAGCAAAAAGTCGTGTAAAACAACAATGCAGATATTTTAGATGAAGAGGACAGAGATATGGTATTTGTGATCACTTTCAAAACTATGTTCAGACACTGAGGGTGGGGGTGAAGGAAGTGTTAGGGGAGATAAAATCACAGAGTGAGTGCAGGCAAAGCACAGGCACAATCCTTTCAACCAAAGCAAGTGGACAATTTCCACTGCCTTATCCACTCCCTAAAACACCCGGAGTATCCTGGAAGTAACTGCTCTGATTGAAAAACTGGAGGAACTCAATTCTAAGTAAATCTTTGAGTAAGAAAACCAGTGGTGGCATAAAAGCACTGTCAGCCCGAGCAGAGGCTGTGGGACTGGGTCTCTGCACCAACAGCTGCTCTGGGTTTGCTGACTATATTGATTCTGCCAAAAACAAACAAACAAAGCAAACATCCCCAAACAAATAGCCTCTTTCCTATCCT
Source organism: Penelope pileata (assembly GCA_013396635.1). Classification (NCBI taxonomy): domain Eukaryota; kingdom Metazoa; phylum Chordata; class Aves; order Galliformes; family Cracidae; genus Penelope; species Penelope pileata. The sequence continues at coordinate 703,759 of WBMW01003581.1, read as the reverse complement.
GAGAATGAAGTGGGAATAAAAGGTTTAAAAACGCAATGATGAGAGTTACACTGTGGATGAGAGCAGAAATTTCTTCAGCTGCTTTGCAGGCAGTGAGTGCCTCAGGGCAGGTTGTAGGCAAATCAAGATCTCAGAAAGAGAACTTTGAACTTTGAAGTGCTATAAGGCATGGTGTGACCAGGTGGCCTCTCAGTAATACAGAGGATGGAAGAGACTCAACTGAGGGAACCCATTCTGCTTTCTACGGGAGACCAGGAATATTATCTTACAAGAAGATATGAAAAAAAAATCAAAACACTAAAACCCAGCATCAGAACCCTTAGGCAATCCTGGTGAGAAGGGACAGGTTCCAGCTGAGATCTGTAAGTGGCTGAGAGAGGGAAAATAACAGATCAGATGAAACTGAGAACTTGCCCCAAAGCAAAGGTTCAGAGCGGAGCCATCGCAGTTCCGCCATAAGATGTGATGCTGTCTGATACCGGCTCATCAACGAGGGATGCTGGCAGTTCTCAAGTGGCAGATAACAAAATCATTGACGTTCCTTAACACAGGACAGGGCTGAGGGCAGCTGCTGTGAGACGGGCAGTATCAGAGCAAAACAGGCTAAATGAGTGCTGACAGTCACTAAATATTGAACAATTCAGGAGTCACCTCTACTCCTTGGGAACCTGCTTGTATCTGTGGACAATACTGCGAAGAGTTTTTCTCAACCCACAGTAACATAGCTGGTACCACATTTGCAAACACTGGGAGGCAGGAGAAACCGGGTGGAAAACAGTATTAAAAAATATTGTGTTGCCGTTATATAATTCAACAGTACACTTCCCTTGGAGTAACACCTCCTAATGGAGCATCTTAGTCCATGGATGTCAAAAACATTCCACAAAGGAGGTTGGTGCTGTTACCTATGACTTGCAGGGTAGGAACAGGAAGGCTGCCAAGCACACCGATGGAAGTCAGGAACCAAAACCTTGTCAGCAAAGTCCTGCTGACAGAAAGCCTAGACCTTGCTGTCTGCTGGCCCGTGCAAAAAATGCACCCAGAAAGCTGACAACAGGAATGACTGAGGACACTGAAAACCTCTCCGCTGAAAGCAGCTGAGAACAGTGAAATGTTCAGCTGGGGGAATAGCCAAGAGAGAATGCAGTAATTTTACAAAGATTTCTGCCAAATCACTAAAGCCTGAGCGTGTAGTCAGACCCTCATTTCTCTGATGTGCATGAGAAGGGCTGTGAACAAGCAACAAGCACCCGAGGCTGCATGTAATTGCATTGTTCATGTTAGATTAAGGTTTTTGCAGAGTTAAGTTTGATATAAGGGAACTGATAGCTCTGTGCTGGTCATCCACATTCTCAGTAGGTGACAGCGTCAGTGCTCAGCTGAGACAGGTTATTGTCCTTAGGCTTTTTCTTACTAGACATACATTACTATGTGGCTTTTACTTGCAAAATCTTAAACAATTAAAAAAAAATAGGGTTACACCTCACCCGTTTGCAGTTTAAAGTACACAGTGACTTAAGAGGATGGATTCAAGAAAGAAATAACAAAAGATGAAGGCTTAGCGTCACAGGACAAACTGTGCTTTTCCCTTGGCCAGTGACCTGATCCCTAGGAAGGAAATTGGATTTAGCATCTAGGTATAAAGCAGACATGAATGAAGTTGGACAGTGATTCAACTACCTGTACACAAGAATAAATGTCTCTCTGGAGGGGTTTGATGCAAAGTTTTCTAATCTAAAACAGTGGGAAAATCTAGAGAGTTTGCAAAGCTGTCATTAACTACTGCAACTGTGAAGCGACCCTGCTCAGCTTTTAATCTTCATCGCTAATTATACATACACAATATCCTATGCAGGGCACAATGCCAATTTTGGCAGGAAGCAGAGTCATCATGTTTTAAATTTGGCAAAGCACGGAGAGATTGTGTGTTCAATAAATGTGAACATTTTGTGGATGAATGCTTTGTGAATAGCTCGTTTCCTTTCCCACCTTCTCAGACTTAACTGCCAAATAACGTCCCAAAATAACACTCATTCTGTCACTTGTCAAACAGTTTACTGTCACCATTCAGAAATGTGTGCCATTTAAAGCCAAGTTTGGGTCTTGTGGTCTGTTCCAGTTTTCAGACTGGTTTGGTAATGCCCTCGGCATGCCCTCATGGTACGAGTGCTCACAAGGAGTCAGAATTTGCTCTCTATCAAATATTCTGTCACGCTCACTTGAAATTTCTTGTTGTGTCAATCATTCATTCTAACAGCCCCAGTTAATTTTGAAACTAGGGAACTAGGGAAAATGAGCACAAAACAAATTGGGCATAAATGTAAAAAAGAACAATTTACAACGGAATTGCAATTAATAATTAAAGGAAAAAAAGCTTCTGTTATTTTTTCCTCCAGGGTTTGACTTATCTAGCAGACTTTCTGCAGACTTAGGGCAAAGGCCAAGAGGGGTCAGATGTAATGCTAGTGACAGGACAGGGTCCCACCCACCTGCCAGAGTTGAGTGATGGCAGGGCCCAGGTTAGGGGCACTACCGCCCGCAGCCACCCATCAGCGCACCGGGATGACTTGCTGCTGTGGGAGCAGCATCGCATCTTTCCCCTGAATGTTATCCACAGGCATCAAAACAATGAAAGTGTAAAATATGAACACCTTTGGGTCTTTGCTTAAGGAAATATCCCTGGACTCCCACAAATGCAACTTGTCTTTTCAGACAGCTTTTTACTGCTTGCAGTGAGGATATAGAGCTTCGAGGAGAAAAAGATATGGGGGCTTTTCTGATTTATGTGTTATTAGTAGGATTTTTTTAAAGCTCCTACTGTTAAAGTGAACCTCCATCGTATTTTAACCAGATCCACACTACACTTAAATTGGAGTAGCATTACTCCATTATACGTACTCTACAAGGAGCACACCTTGAGTTTTGAATCTGGAGGTAAGCATCAGAAATAGCAGCTATGACATGCCAAGCATTTATAAGCTTGAGAGAAAGATTTCGAGCAGTGAAGAACCAAAACCATACAACCTATAGAGGCTGTAGTAAGTTAAGTTATCACATTAGGACTGCAGCTTTACAGAAGTGTGTGATGGATTTAGTTGGTTACGAAGAAACTTACTTAGGCTTCAAAAAGTAAACTCAGATGTAGTTCAGACTGCTTACAAAATTTGGAATAGCTTGTAAATAACTTGTTATTTATAATAACTTGTGTGTTCATCCATTTTCAAAACGAGGTAATGCCCAGCCAAATGTATTGGCCCTTTGACATATATAAAGCATAAATTATAATGAAATATGAAAACATACGCATTTTTTTTGTTGCATAGCTACTGACAGTGGAATTATGTCTTCAGTCTCCATTTAAAAAAAAAGTAATTAAAAAGTGTATCCAAATATTTCTTGAAAGACTTGGAAGAGATGATGCACTGAATTCCAACATCATAAGCTGGAACAAATTTTAAAATAAATATTAACATTACTGCCAAACCTTGTTGTTTACTGGTGTGCATTTCATCCATCAAATCCTGAAAAACACATTTTTATCGGGATTACAAAGGAAATCCCCCCCTCTAGTATTTTTCTGCTATGGATTATTTTCTCCACTGCCCTTCAAGGAATGATTTTCCTTGACAGCAACACTAAAGAGTCCTTTGAAAGATGCTATGGTGTCTCTTAAAGCACACCGAACTGGAAAGTTCCAAGCTTTTCTTACTGACTTTTTCTACACTTCTTCTCACTGACTTTGAGATCTTATTTACAGTGTTTCGTTACAGAGTTATCCAACGGGGCTACTTTGTGGCAGCAGGTCCTTAGGCCAAGTTCTGAAGGGAAGATGAAGAGTTGGCCATAAAATGGTTATGAGATAATAAGGGTTTCTGAAAAGTAGCTTATGCCTTACTGGTGTTTTTCCAAATAAATCAGTGTAGAAGCACTAAACTATCTTCAATAAATATTCTGCATGCTATCATATAGGACATTTTTTAACCCATATAGGTGATAGAAAAAAATTGCAAACCGGTGTGGATCTGTGTGAATGATACATGCAGGGAGGCTAATAATGAATTTTCTCCGTGATCTGCCTCAGAACAGGTTTTATGCTCATGGAGAGGTTTGGCATAGCCAGCAGGAGCTCCAGCAGCAATGAAATTGCTGATGAAAGCTGACAAGAACTCTCAGAGATAGAGGATGACTGGACAGCATATAAAAATAACAAGGGTGCTTTGAAGGCGGCAGTGATAAGGAATGAATGAAATTTGACAGAACAGTGTAAGAGCTCAGGTTCTTAGGTACTTAAATATGTATTTGCTACAAGATGTGAGGTCAGCATTAGGAAGTAGCAGAGGAAAGCACCTCTGTCGGTCGATCAATGGAAGAAGTGTGCCCTACCCGTATGAGGCAGGGACAACACCAGCAGAGGCTGGCAGAGCTAGGAAAGTGTTGATATTAATGAATGGCGATGGTGAAATCTGTTTTGGGTCCTGGTATATGATCAAAAAACGAATCCAAGTTGGAATAGTAAAGCTGCTAGGATGACGGGCTAGGGTGGTAGAGGAAACACTATTGTGATAGGAGATAAAGAAAACCCTCATTTGCTTAATGTAGGAACACAGGTTTGACCATGGAGTATTGCTGTTACTCTAGGAATATACAGTGGCTGTGGGAGATTAACTGCAGGCAACAAAAATTATTTTGACTAAAAGGAGTGACAAAAGGGACAAAGTTGGTGCAATCATTTTAGTTAACAATCTAAGAAAAGTCTCCTATGCAACAGAGAAACAAAATCAGGAACAGACTGTCAATAGGAGGAGGGGCAGCAACAACAAAAAAACCCTTAGCCAATTATACCAGCAAGCATGATACCTTCGTAAATGGGATTACATATCGTCACAGCAGGGGACTGGCCTTACTGACCCACGAGGTTCTTTCTAGTCCTAAATTCAACAGATTAATTCATTAGCTGATGGTGCACCCAATTGCCAGCCATTTGTGAGGGGGTGCACGCATGTGAACAGACTGAGGATAAATTGGGACGACTCTGCTTTACCTTACAGGCACTCTTCTAATTAAGTTTCTAATTAAGATAGAAGTCATACTTTTTTTTTTTTAGAATTTCTATTTTTATTCCAAACACAATTTCCCCCCTACCCCTACTTCTTACCAATAAAAAAAAGTGTCATATAGACATATTAAAATACATAGCATCTTACACTGTGACTTCCACAGATTTCTTTCAAGCATTAGCTGAGGACTAGTAAGCTACTTGCAATACATGATTAGCTTAGAAAAAGAAAAAATCTGCTTAGGTCAGTCATTCTAAAAGAGAAATATTTTTGCATGTGTTGTTTAGAACAACTGATTTAACAAAAGTTATCATTTTTTGTATTTTCCTGTGATGCTGTATAGCTGGAAATTCTAATTACTTACCAAACCTGCATTCTTTGATATTTCCTAAGGTTTGCTTATATCCAGCATTGAGTCTGCTCCAAGCTGACAATATTTAAACAAAACAAAACAAAAAGCAAAGTTGTGCTGGGATCAAAGTGAGTTCCGTTGGGTTCTGTTTTCAAATCCTGATTATACCCTTACAGTAGCTGTCATGCAGGAGAACCAAAATGGTATTGAAATTGCTAACACAGGATAATGCTCTATAGTCCTTAGATCTTTCATAGATCCTGTTCAAAGAAGTTAATTTTTATGTGAATTGAACCTTTAAAGCAAAAGCAGTACAAATAGTTCTAAAATCAAAAAACTATAGAATTGCATTTTCTGTCTCTGCAGGAGGTAATTGTAGGATGCCAACTGACTGGCAGTAGTCAAAACTCTGGAAACCAAAGAACATTAATTCAGTGCTACTGAGACATGAGAAGACAGAAGTATCATATACTCCTGTTAAGG
>WBMW01003581.1:621269-697827 GCA_013396635.1 Penelope pileata | reverse complement strand
TTTTTTTTTTTTTTAAAACCTTCCTACATATTAAATTCAATGAGCACTAGTTTAATGCTTACAAGCTTAATTGTTTTTTTCTTCTTGTGAATTTTGTAAAAGAAAGCTCTACCTTTTTGATCTTCTAGTAGCTGAAGGAAAAGGTTGCATTTTACAACATGCTGTTTTGTTACAGACAAAAACCACATGAATCACTTCTGGAGTTTTACGCCAAACTCCACTAGGAGTTTCATTGCACGAGCCAAGCCAAGCCAGAGTACATACCTAAAGACAGTAGGTAGAATCCTATAATAGTCTCTCCTTGTTCAGTGACAGCAGCCTCTCTGCTCAGAAAACTGATGTTACTGTTCCTCCAGGGTGCCTGTGGAGACAACTGGAGAGACATTTTCAGCAAAGCTTACGGCCCAGAACGTGCCTTTTGCCAGTATGTCCCAAGCAGCAGGTAAAATAAAATAAATCCAGCCTTTTCTTCTGTTTCTTCTCCCACTTCTCAGGGAAGTTCTTCAGTGAGACTAACAACCTAAAGAAGGAAATCGCAAGGGACAGGAGCTTTGCAGCCTTCCAACCTGTTCTTATTCACTAATCCTACCTATTAATATGGGCTGTGAGCCTGTGACCAGCCAAAGGATTTCCTCACATCCTTGTAACTGCTACTTACAGAAATCTTGAATGAAGAGTGTGTATGTGACAAAAAGACAACCTCCATTAAAACAGTGACATCACTACAAGTTTACAGACATGCTCACAAGCATAGTGCATATTTATATATCAATGAAATATCATTATTTTTGTCTTTTTGTCTTCACTGAAATCCCTTAGAATTTTATTTTAAATGACATTTGGAGGAAAAATATCCCACAGAGAGTTAAAAAAAATAAAAAATAAAAAAAAAGGTGTCATTGTCTGAGAACATGACTTTCAGGCAGCAGCAGAAATCATCTATGAAGTAACTTTACCAGCAGGATAGCTACTAGTTTCAAATAAAGAAAAATAATTTTTCAACCTGTAGTAGAAACTACCTTAAGTACCTTGATTCTTATTTTTACACTGTTAGGCAACTGCCAATCTTGTACATTCCAAGTACAGTTGGATTTTTGCACACTGTTAAAAAATGTGGTTTTGTCTTGCTGACACATTGTATGTGCTTTAAGTGAATCAGCGGGGAGTGTGCTTATTCATAGAATCATAGAATGGTTCAGGTTGGAAGGGACCTTAGAGATCATCTTGTTCCAACCCCCCTGCCATGGGCAAGGACACCTCCCACTAGACCAGGTTGCCCAAAGCCCCATCCAGCCTGGCTTTGAATGCTTCCAGGGAGGGGGCATCCATGACTTCTCTGGGCAACCTGTTCCAGCGTCTCACCACCCTCACAGTGAAGAATTTCCTCCTTATATCTAATCTAAATCTACCTTCTTTCAGTTTATAACCATTACCCCTTGTCCTGTCATTACCTATCCTTGTAAAAAGCCCCTCCCCAGCTTTCCTGTAGGTGCCCTTCAGGTACTTATTCCTTAGTCATAGAATGGCTTAGGCTGGAAGAGACCTTAAAACCCATCCACTCCCACTCCCTCCTGCCATGAGCAGGGTTGCCAGCCACCAGGTCAGGCTGCCCAGGGCCCCATCCAATCTGGCCTTGAATGCCTCCAAGCACGGGGCATCCACAGCTTCTCTAGGCAGACTGTTGCAGTTCCTCATCACCCTTGGAGTAAAGAATTTCTTCCTTAACATCTAATGTAAATCTCCTCTCTTTTAGTTTAAAGCCATTCCCCCTTGTCCTACCATGATCTGCTTGTGTAAGAAGTTGGTCTCCCTCCTGCTGATAAGCATCTCTCAAGTACTGGAAGGCTGCAATGAGGTCTCCTTGCAGCCTTCTCTTCTCCAGGCTGAACAAGCCCAATTCCCTCAATCTCTGCTCAGGTTAATTCCTCCCATCCAGCTTTTCTTGTGTTTATTATGATTGCCTCACCCCAAGAGGGAAGACTAAAGGAAATGTGATGAATAAAAGTAGAGGGTGACCCTTTATAGAGAAGGGGAAGAAGTAAACATTTTGTGGTCAAAAGCAGGTAATCTCTCACCTGCCTTCCAATGGAGAGGACAGCAATACTTTCTTCGTTAAAGTACCCTGGCAAGGGTTCTAGGCTTCACTTGTCAACAGCTATCTTCCTCTTGTATCAGTGAGCAGGGTGCAGTTTCCTGCTTTTACAGTCTAGTCTGTAGCACAGGTCCTGCAGCTCTTGCAAATCCCTTCTAAGCAGCCAAGCGGCCCAATTTTCCCAAATGCTAACTACATCCCACCTCTCGTTGACTTTGTGTGGAGTCCTCTTCCTTTTATTTAAAGACTGCTGAAATTTAACCCTGATAAAACTCCTAAAGCACACTGCATAGCAAGACTGTGACAGCATGACCTGGGATGTTGCAGCATATAAGTTTGGTGATTATGTAATTCCATAAAAGACATCATTGCCATGGTGCTGCTCTCTGAGGCTGACATTTGAAGTGTCCCGTGTTCCCAAGAGGAGTTCTGGACATGCACCAGATTTTACAGGGAGTACGTGCACAATCTCAGCTTTTCAGAGTTGAGCTAAGGTGAATGTACCTAGATAGTCACCTGCCTGTCTGGTAGCAGATCATCCTTCACGTGGAGGGTTGGGGCACAGCTATGCCTGGAGATGATGCTCCAGAACATCCACAAATACTCAGTAAAGCCCACAAAGAAGCTCAGAAATATCACCTATGCTTCAGGACCAGGAACTTGGGTAGAAGAAGGGGTCCTCAGCAGAAGGACCGTTACAAACTCTGTGTCCACGAATGCTCATGTTTTCTATGGAACGTATTTCATCACCTACCAAGAGAAAGATGCAGAAAATGATTACAAATTTTGCACTGGGCAAAACTTGTCTGCCTGGTGCATTGCCCTTCTGTCTCATTGAGAAGGAATCGGCCACCTGAATGCCTGCTTTTGGGATAAGTCTAAGACTTCTGAATGAGTTCCCTCAACCTCACAGAAGGGTAGTAGAGTGCCTCAGCAATTTTCTTCCTACCAGGAGAGGCACATCTCATACAGTGCAGGTCTCTCTTGTGCACTTAGACCTCAGTGTCTTAGAAGGAGGTGTTGGCCCCCAGCTCACAGGAAGGCACAAACATGGCAAGAACAGGGACTGCCAGTGTCCTTCACCACAGGCAGCACAGAGGGGACAGAGAACACTTGCTAACCACATCCCTTTATGCACAAGCAGTTTTCTGTGGTGTTTGGCACAACTTTGGACTTCAAAGTCTGAATTTGGAATCTGTTATCACAGAACTGTCAGCACGTATGCTTTTGACCATATAGAAACAGAGACAATCAGCAGAGAGTATTTTTCATGTAAGCTGTTCAAGGAAGCTGTGATTTACTTACTTGTGTGACCTCTTTAGATGCAAGCACTTGAAGCGTTAATAAAGTAACAGTGATCATCATTTCGACTTTGTTACAATGAAGTGTGGATTAAATTACTTGCCTTGATATTCTGTCAGCTTGAATCTTGACTTTTCCCTGCTGCAGGTTTCTTCTGGTTTCATATAAATACTGCAGCTGCGTAGACTCTGCAGATCAATTTTCTATTTCAATGAGAAAGTCTTCTGCCAAGCTTTGAACCTTCTAAAAATAATCAGATTATAAAGACAAGCTTTTTAGTATCAAGGAGAAAAAAAAAAAAAACCTACCCACATCAGGATGAGCTGTTATCCATGGTCAGACATGCTTTGATGATTTTTTTCTTTTTCTGATCTTCACACGCTATACTGAGTGACTAAATCCTGGCCTATTTGAGGTTTCTCCTTTCTCCCTCCAGTGATGTTGTTCAACAAAGGACAGAGGCTTAGCAGACTCTTCCAAGAAAATACTTGTTGAAATGATTTATGCAGAGTTTTGTCTAATACTCACTGAACTCAAAAAAGCCCCTACTCCTTCAAACATTAGATCAGGCCAGTAATGCTTAAAAAAAGTCAATGGATGAATGGGAATGGTGGTGCTAGCTGCACGCTGCTTGGAACATCTACCTGTAAGGAAGCAGACCTGAGTCTTCTCTTTCATTGCTGAAGTTGAACTGGTGGTAACGTATTGACCTCTCATTGCTTAGCAGTAAAACATATCCAACAACATTTTTAAATTGAAGAGTGATCATGATGTGACATGTGTGGGACCATTTATGATTTAAAACATGCCCATTCAGTCTTAGGCTGTTCCCTTCTTGTGGCATTTTACCACGAGAACCATGCACTTAATGCATTCCCTAGTTGTACGTCTAAACCACATTTCAGCTTCTGTGTTGGATTAGTTGGCAAACTCAGTTAAGAATGTGATTACATCATGTAATTAATACATTGTACACTACATGCTTCTGCCACGGTTTTAATGGAGTTCAGCCTGCTTTGCTTAATACTTTAGTCTAGTTGTCATTGAGCTTGAAAGTTCATGTTTCTCTGAGGAATTGTGTTCTGTAGCTTGTGGCAAACCTAGAAAATTACCTTTCAGAAAAAAATGTTTGGTTTGAGCTTATAACCCCCAAGATATAGTTTGAAATCAACAATTACTCAGGGAAGACTGTGCTTATATTGATGCTGGTACAAAGCCTGACCATCTCGCAGCTGCAAATACGTGTTACTTTTATACCGGAAGGTGATTCAGCAGAAGGGAAAACTGCCTTGTGTAGATTAGGTGGCTAAGGCTTCTGTATTAGTTTAATTCTGCTCTGAGCTGAACTTACAGCGAGCAGGTTAGGTGATGCTAAAGAAAACTAAAACCCTGCGGGCAGCTGAATGAGTTCACAAGAGGACACAGTGAAGAGCAGGATATCAGGATTCTGAGAGGACAGAAAGTGTTGTAGGGAAGAGAGACCACTGAGAAAGAGTGGAAATTCATCTGGAAGGCAGGAGCCTCTCTGTGGGACACAGGCAGACAGAACTAAAGATTTAAGCACTTATATTTCTAACATGCTATTGTAAGTTTCACCAAATTTTCAGTATTAAAAAAAAATTGTAGTGCCCATTCTAACAAAAATCGTCTTTTTGGCTACAAAAGCTTTCCAGTCATCCTTGGTGAGCTCATTGTAACAGCAGCTTTAGACAAACCTGTTCCACAGCATTGGCTGACTAGGCATCCTGTCACTGGGACACATCCCAGCAGCAGATCTGTGCTCAAGTTGAGAGAGCAGCCCAGCTAGAGTATTGCCCTTCTCCAAACACAGGGTTGTGTCTTGCCATATGCCTGAAATATCATGCACTTTATGAATGTTGCAAAGATTGTGAACTGTGAAAACTGAAGAAAGTGCTGCCACTTACAAATAGGATCAGAACCCAAGCTACTCTTCGCCACCAATGCTCACCACAGAGCTTTCTTGCTGTCTGCTGGTAGTGAGTGACATCTTAACCCACACATTTTTGTGAACAAACATTTTGTCTTGAGATGAAATTAATTTCTTACATGTTGGTTCAGATGTACTGCTGCTTTTCTGCTTACCAAACTCTGAAGTAGGCTGTGAGAAGCAGGTGCACTAAATGAACTGCCACTTTGACTTATGTGGGGAAGTCACTCTCTGCAGAAAAGGCAAAAATTTAATGTCAAGAAGGAAAAAATAACATTTCACACAGCAGCAAAGCTTTGATGCCAGGGGAATCTTGAAGCTGCGTTCTAGACAGCAAGCAAGCTATTACAAATTGGCAAACTAGGGAATTATATGGAAAAAATAAGGGGGAGCACCTCAAAATGTATGTCATTTACGATAGAAAAAAGAAACAAGGAATACTTACGTAGGAAAAGTCTCAATAATAATTCATTAAATTATGTAATTACTATAATTCATTAAAACACGTACTTCTGAGCATCTGCCCTTCTCCCTGATATTGCACTCACTTTTCCACTCTTCCTCTCTCAATCTTAACGCTATTTGCTTCAGGTAAGGGGAGGAAATGGTTAGAGGGTGTCACCAGTTTTCCAAGGTTTTTGCTCAGAGGAGTATGATGGTGGCAGACATTTCTCCTTCCTCTTCACCAGGAGGAACATGATGCTGCCGATTTCCTCCTTCTCACATCCACTTGGGACTATTTTTATACGTATTCCTTAATGCTTTACACCTTGCTGTTTATCTTTGGTCTGAAACTCCGTGTTACATCTGAGTTTAACATACAAAATGCATCTTACATACATTGTATGCTTCTTCTCTTTCTGAGCTATGTCTATGACAGGTTTACATTGCTCCCAGATTTGTATTTGACTGTTGGCTGCTGAGTTGCTCATGGCCCTGAAGGCTCCACAGATGTCCTGTGCCCCCTTCTCCTATCACCCCATGTCCACACTCCTTTCCACTGCCTCCTGTGCCACTGCTGGCAAGACCTCCACTGCCATGTCAGGCCCGTGTTCTCCTACATTACAACATTATACTGGGGTCATAAGTATTTCATTCTACATTCTACAAAGAATAGCCGCTTGCTACTCCTATCTGTACAAAAATTATGGTTATACACAGTTGTCAAAGCAAGAAAACAAATCAGAAAATAGTCACCTGCTCATTAGAAAACAGAACAAACCAAGACCAAACCTGCTGTCCTAGCTGAGCCAGCTAGAAGAGAGTTCTGGGTAGGCCAAGGTGAACTAGCAATGGTGATAACTGTACTTATGGGGCAACAGGGTACACACATCAGGCAGCAATGTGATAGAGCCGCATTGGCTTCAGTGAAGTTTTGTTCATTCGTATCATCAAGCATCCATTACAAAAATTACACAATAAAGCAAACCTCCATTTTTGCCTCTTGCATAGTATGAAAGTATGCACAGATTTATTTTGACCACTTTGAGGAAGTAAGTTTCCTTTTTAACAATGCTTTTTCTTTTCATGTTCAGCTCCAACATCCAAACTATGAAAGAAACACAGACTTTTGTCTTATTGTGTTCAGGTGTGATTAAGTGCAGGCAACGTAAATGAGAGCAAAACCCCAAGAAGCTGTACTTTCATCCATTGCTGCCGTCATGTCTGAGAAAATGATTCTTCATTCCTTTTAATTTGTGCTTGCTCTGCATAAAACCTCTAGAAGTTACAAGATAGTAGGAATCACGCTCCACCATTTCCCATTCAAACCTCAGAAATATTGAGTTCCTAAAACTTCAATTCAAACTGATGAGCTTCCTGAGTACTCAACCACAATTAGAATTTAATCCTGGATTAAAAGAGTACCATGCAGGAGGAGGAAATCACTGAAAATTTAAACAAGTTTAATGCGGTTTATGCTTTCTTCAGCTAATACCACAAAAGTTACAAAGTCCAGTTACTATTATAAACTATACCATAGACTACTATGAAGTCTTTCACACTGTATTCCAGAAGATGTGGGAGAAGATAGGGAGAAGATAACAGAAGCCTGTTGTAACAGTGGTCAGCCTGGGAGATGAGCAGAGAAGCCCTAGACATGCTGGTTTCTTACGACCTTACCTTCTCTGGGCAGCCTGTGCCAGTGCCTCACCACGCTAAGTGAAAAATTTTCCCTGAAAATCTAACCTAAATCTTCCTTCTTTTAGCTTAAAGTTATTCCCCCTTGCTCAAATCGCTATTTGCCCATGTAAAATGTCAGTCCCCCTCCTGATTACAAGCTCTCTTTGAGTAGTGGAAGGCCGCAATGTCTCCCCGCAGCCTTCTCTTCTCCAGGCTGCACAAACCCAGCTCCCTCACTCTTTCTAGNCGACCTTACCTTCTCTGGGCAGCCTGTGCCAGTGCCTCACCACGCTAAGTGAAAAATTTTCCCTGAAAATCTAACCTAAATCTTCCTTCTTTTAGCTTAAAGTTATTCCCCCTTGCTCAAATCGCTATTTGCCCATGTAAAATGTCAGTCCCCCTCCTGATTACAAGCTCTCTTTGAGTAGTGGAAGGCCGCAATGTCTCCCCGCAGCCTTCTCTTCTCCAGGCTGCACAAACCCAGCTCCCTCACTCTTTCTAGATAGGAGAGGTGCTCCCGCTCTCTGATCATCTTTGCAGCCCTGCTCCTCTGGACCTGCTGCAACAGCTCCACATCTTTCTTCTACTGGGGGGCCCAAGTCTGGACACAGTATTCCATGTGGGGCCTCATGATGGCAGAGTAGAGGGGGACAATCCGCTCCCTCTCCCTACTGGCCACCCCTCTCCTGATGCAGCCCAGGACACCATTGGCCTTCTGGGCTGCAAGCGCACACATAAGAAGGTCTCTGGGAATCTTGAATAACTCTTGTCATAATTCATCATGCTCTAACTGATAAAATGTAAGCTACTATTTAGCAATTCCAAGGTCAGCCCTAAAAACAAGCCATTTTTTCCCCTAGCTTTGTAGAAAAAGGCTTTCTCAGCGTTTAATAATGCCAGCTGAGAGTTTCTAACAAGCTTTCCTTACCTCTTTTGTTACCAGTACACACAGAGAGGGCTATAATTGTATCTGGCTACATCCTTCCCCACAAGTTTGGGATCGACAGAAGACAGACCATCACCTCAGTGGAGTTCAAGGTGTCATTGCTGTACGCAAAACAGCTGCAGATGTCAGACTTTCTATTGGTAAATGCCAATGAAGACTTATGTGAAGACAAAAACATTCCTCACTTTTTCATTTTTAAATTTTCAGGCATTTCACGTTTCTGTGTTAGTCTGCTTAACCAAATGCTATTTGCACAGCAACTCCAAAAGACTGGCAACAATGCCACCTGGGAATTTCTCATAACACTTTGCCATGGCCTTGTGTAGGATAGGAAATAGGTGTCAGTAGCTTCTCCTGAAGAACCATATGGGTCTACAAGCAGCTCTTCTGTGTGAACTGAGTAAAGTTAGCATTACTTGAAGGGTAAAAGACTCAGCAGAAGATACACCCTACAGAAAACACCATCTGATCTTACCCTGGGAAGTTTTAAAACACCCAGTAATGTTTGCAAGGACTCTGCTCAGGCACCACATCAGGGAAAAGATGGAAGCAATTTGGTGTCTCAGAGAAGAAACAGGATTAAGCAACTCCAACAGGAATTTCAGAGTGGCTTGCCTGAAAGAAACAGCCTTTCTGATCTTGCAAATGAATGGCAAAGTTCTTCACTACTTCAAAAGAACCACTATCGGCTTTTCAGGGCTGTTGGCTTGGTGGGTAGGTAAACGAGCTGCTTATTTGGGCAGGAGCACGCGCTGCCAGGCGAGGTCAGAAGAGGTGAGGAGCTACTGACATCAGAGCTGCATGGCTTGACACGCAGCCGAGGAGCCGGGCGCTGCCCACACCGCCTGCTTCCATTCATAGTCCTTCAAGAGGTCAGCCAGGGCTGCCTCTGCCGAGGGGAAAACAGAGACCGTCACTGTTCACAGACACACAGAAAGTGAGCTTTCACAACACTGTTAGCAGACCTCAGGTCGCTTTACTGGTGCAAAGTGGAAAAATAGAGCCTACAATTTGAACAGCACTTTTCACCATCGGGGTGCCAAGGCATTCCACAAAGGGTGTTTTATTTGCCCAGGTGAGCCTAACAGATCCCTGCCAAGATCATGGCCTCGTCACACAGCACCTGAGTGATCTGAGCCTCCTCTGCACCTGTGGTGAGCTTGAGAGATCTTTTCTGATACTAGGTCAGAGATCAAATGCATTTGCTCCCTCATAATGTTTTCAATTGTGCTCTGTTATTTGAGAAAGAGAACTGTAAAGCTCAGGGCTGCTGATGGGTTTTCTCTAATAGTCTACAAAAAACCGACCCTGGCTGGAAACAGGAACTGGTTATGATATCCATACTGTGGTGAGGCTACTCCTTTTCGTCTCTCAAACATTAACAAAAAGCTTTCATTCCTTAAACAAAAGACACGTGCCCCTCTCCATCTCTGCACAGCTGTCCTGCCACCACACCTCCTCGAAGCACACCTGCATGCTCCGCTCACTGTGTGAGAAGGGCACTCCTGAACTCCAAATCTGTTTCCTGCCGTGGCCGAGGGATGCTCCAAAGGCAAGCTGCTGTCCCCCGGCATGCCACCTGCACATGGCTGTCTTGGGCTGTGTAATAGGCATTAATCTGTAAAGGGGGTGCATGGCCTCTTAGGGAATTCAGAGATACTGAATTCTTCCTATTTGGACAGGAAGTGCTGAGCTTTCTTCTATGCACACGTTAGTTTTCTATTAGCTTAGTAGAGTTTTCTCTGTTTTGATCCTAACCAGCATACCACGTACAAACAGGATAAGGCCAAATTAAGGTGTGGACAAGAGCACAGAAGATAGAGTTATTCTCATGGCCCCAGTCCTTGGAGTCAGGGCTATGGGATAGACACGATATTGCAACATCTAAAGACACCTCTATATCCTAATTCTCATGCAATCTCCACTACTTATCACCAAAATTCTGGGATGTATTTGAGATGTTCACTTACAAAGCCCTCAAGCAATCTTGTCAGAGCAGGGATGGTTTCTCTGCAGAGAAGCTAGAGAAGAAAGTACTTCAGAAGTATCCCTTTTAGTCAGTGAAGATCATCCTCTTGCCTTCCTGCTCCACTCACCCTCCCCCAAACTGACCCGTAGGTGTTTCTAGCACTGAAATATCCAGCCTGAAGCACTTGCAATGTAACAAGCAATAACGCCCACTGGTCTATCAAAGAGAGGCATCTCGCTTCCCTTCCCCACCCTAAGTCTGCTGCCACATTCAGATTTTCACTCCCGTGCTTCCCAATGGAACATGTGAGGAAACAGGAACAGCCCTCTCCTGAGCCTCAGAAGCCTCCAGCCCAGTAATATCACTCCTTCTCCTGCTTCTCCTAGCTGGACAGCTCTGCCATGTACTTGTGCTTCCCAGGAAAAAGCACTCTCAAGTTGAAGAGAGAAGTGCATCAGTTGCTGCAGAATCTGAGCACAAAAGCCTGTAATGTCTGTTTGGAAGCATACATTCACAATCAGTGCCATTTTTTAAGGTGAATCCATTCCAATGTTTCTTTCTACTCTTACCCAGAACTCAAAATGCTTGCAATGATGAATCTTGGTTCCTCAGGCTCTTCTCATCAGCCTTTTCATTCTCAACACAGACCTGAGAAGAAAAGCAGTCAGCAGTCACACAGTACAGTAGTGAAGGGAATTTAAGTGTATTTAGAAGGTGAAAAATGCAGGCAGCTACATGTGCCCCATTGCTTTTCTCCCCAGAAAGAGCACGCTGGAACTCGCTGTGTTTAGGACCTGCACTAGACATGCTAAATCCATCTTCAAGAGATTAATCATGTTCCGGGAGAGTATTCTAGAGATACAAACCGAATTGTAAAAGCTGTGTCTGTATGTGTCTACGCAGCTCTGAATTTGAGTGGCCAAGGTGATACTCAAGGCTACAAGAGCTGTCGCAGGCTGGCAAAATCCTGTCTGTAGGATAGGACTGTGGAATTTATTTCACCTTCGAATTTGCCTTCCCTCCCCATAAAGAAAATATGAAGCTTTGCCTTTTTGTCATGCCATCCCACTATGGCTGCACATGAGTGTGTTCTGGGTTTTAGCTGCATTGGTTATAAAAAGAAAACGCACCAGCCCAGGGAATCCTTAGAAGAGTTGGCCAAGTGCTTTTTCTCAGCAGAATTCTTGATTTGAAAGCACTGTTGAGAAAGCAACATTCGCTTCCACTTAGAGCAAGACAAAGCCACACTGAAAGACATCAAGATTATTCCAAATGACAGAGAGACTGACAAAAATGAAAGCAATTAGCTATAGATGGAAGGTCATTCCTTTCTCTGAGAGGTTCCTTCTCTCCCTGCAGCAAAGCAGTCAGCCAAGTCATTCACAACACGGCAGCTGAGGTGGCTCTCTGTAGAAATGCTGTATTTTTCACTCTGTTTGGGATTTCTAGGAAGAAAAATCACTCCCAGCAGGAGACTGGGCATGGATGAATGCAAAGAAAGACCACAACCAGCTGTCTGCCAAGAATGAAAATCTTCTGAACTTCTTCTGAACAGCAGAGGGGAAGCAGCTTTCAGAGGTTTCGTGACCTCATGCCCATGAGGCAGCTCAGGAGTCTGCATGGGCACAGTAGGACGGAAGAGTGGAAAGCTCTCACTGAACAGTTTTAATTCAGTTACTCTCCTAAGTCTGTAGACACCTATATGTCTATAGACATATAGACCTTGTAAATGGCTCAGTTGTTCCCTCTCCTTCTGTACATGAGCTAAAAGCTCAGTGATAAGGAGGCATACTTTGTTAAAGAAGTCCTTAAACCTACCTCTGTTCTGACATCTTAAACGATGGCAGTTCTGGGCTGTGTCCTTTTCTCCTCCCCTCAGGAGTTCTCATGCACACTTTTGCTTTCAGATGCCACACGCCCCTGCACCAGTGCCCAGAGACGGGCTCCCTCCGACTGCCCCAACACACAGCTGGCACTGGGAAGGAGCCCGCCTTCCTCACCATGGAAGAAGGACTTTGCAAGAAAGAGCAGCAGCAGAACTTCTTCTCTAAGTACCATTTCTGGCACAGCCTCAGACCATCCCCCTCTGTGGTATATGTGTGTTATCTCAGTATTACAGTCTCAGACTATCTTCCTTCAAGTAGTGAAAATGACTTCTCAGACTCCAAACGGTCATGACGTCAAACAGCTGGGCAAAGACACTCGGGACACATTCCATCCTCTGTACAGAGAAAAGAACGGACAAAAGCAAGCGTAATTTTTTGGCAGACAGCACCAGAACAACAGTTAACACATTGTTATATGGGCTGGTGGAGGAGGCCAGGGAAGTCTGCCTGTTGGAGTGCTATTAACAGCTTTGAGAGCCTCATGCCTTGCCTGGACCTAGGCTCTGCGGTACTGTGTCATACCAGCGTATTACTTCAGCAAGGTGCTTCAAATTTATAGCACACTTTTTGCTCATTGTGAGGCTGAGGTTTTCCTTCATGTTACTCTTCTAGTCAATACCTGCATTTCAGATTAGCTCCCAATGTCAACGTATGCTGGTCTTCATTTTCCCAGTTCAAACTTGTTTCCCTTCTATTTTCTTTTTTTTTTTTATTTCTCTAAATTCATTGCAGCTTGCTGGCCTCAGTGGTGATTTAAAAAAACGTAAGTGTAATTTAAGTGTACTCTTGGCTCAGCTCTGTCCTCACCCTTCATGTTTCACTCAGAACATCTTCCGTGGGCTGAGCTCATTCAGAGTGCTCTCTGCTCTGCTATCGCTGCTGCTGCCGCTGAGCAGAACCCTGCAGAATATAAAGCTGAACACTCCGGTAGACAAGGAACAGAACTTTCTGTCTAAACCAGTAACCTGGAACTAGCTAACAGTGTTGACACTGAGATGTCAAAGGCAATGCCTTGGAAACCGTTGCAAACAATGGTTCAAATCAGAAATCTACCTGGTTGCAAACTGTCTCTGGCAGCGGTTCACAGCCAATGTCCAGGAAACACAGTAACACCAAAGATCCGAACTTCCCAGTCAAACCTCCGTTCCGCCCCACCTCAGAAATCCCAGATGTTTTCTCTGCTTGAGAACACAGACTTGTCTGTGTAACCTGTGTTTTGCAAGCTGGGTACAGAAAGGGTCTGGATCATTGCCGCTAAATAACACATAGAAAGGATTCAGGCCAAGCAAGGTCAGATTGCTTCCCTTTGTCTGTGCACCTCAGTGCGCTGAGCGGAGCCGAGCTCCTTCTGAGGTCGGAAGGGAAGGAAAAGGAACATCCCTAACATCAGGAAACACCTGCAAAGGGAAACTAAAAGCATCAACTGTTCTGTACTTGTAAGGACAGAGTAAAACACAGCAGTAGTGTTACGAGTTCTCTTTTCAACTTCTGACAAAGGCATCACAAAAATCACTAAGGTTTCTAGGATTTGAAATGCAGGTCTGTGACTCCACTCTTCAAAAGTGAAAACAGAAAAAGTTACCACCAGAGAACACCAGTAAATGTTCCTCCATCTCGGCCAGTTGTGTAAGTACTGATGAGGCCCCACATCTCAGCTATGTAACCCGGTGTGACACGGAAGGAAGAGTAAGTGCCAATTCACTTTCGCCACTCATTCAACATCAGTTTTGATTTCATCTGGGAAATTGCTTTGCAACCCCTCCACAAAATCTGCAGTGGAACTTTAGGCAGAGGATGCCAAATTTCAGTTGGATATTTCTGTTCCTGCTCCCCACCACTGCGCAGCCTGCTCTCCTCCTCCTGCAGCTCCTCACCTGCTGCCTGGTACCTCAGCTCCTGCTGGAGATTCTCCAGCCGCCTGCAGCGAGTCTGAACAGGGCTGGGCAGTTGGATCCTCCACAGGAGCTCCATGTGGCTCAGGATCACAGACATCCCAGTGCTTGCTCTGGTGCAGGCAGAAGGTTGAGTTTTGTGGTGCATCACCACCATCTCTGTGGGAGTCTCAAGCAGGACCTTCACACACACACCCCCTTTCACAGCAGCCACCATGCAATCTGTCTCATCCCTGTTTCTGTGCTCTGATGGAAAAGGTTCTGGTGCTCCCCAGGTTCCAAGTAAGCCTCCTCACTTTGGAGGATGTTTTGTGGTTCCCAGCTGTGGCCTGCTCATCTCACGCTGCACATTTCTGCCCTGTGAGCTGTCCATCAAACAAAACTCTTTGCCCCATCGCATTGGTTCCTGCCTTTCTTATCATTAACGGAGGGATTTCCAGGAGAGCCCTGCCAATTATTCCAAGGTAAAGAGCAAACAAGTGACTTGTGAAGACACATACCCACCAAAAGACAGAAGAGGTGGAGAATCTGTGACTCCCAGTGCAGTGAGCGGGCAGGAAGAGAGAGGGCTGAAGCAGTGGCTGCTTCTCTGCTGGCTCTGCAAGCTGCCCAAGTGCAGCACTTGGCAGAAGATGGGTACAGCCTGCACCTGTACTGAGATAGAGACAGCCCTGCAGAGCTGGGGTACACACATGTGGCAGTGGAGATGGAGATCCCAGCAGGAAATGGAGTCTGGGCCAGGGCAGAGAGCTTGTTCATTAGAAATCTGGCCACATCTCTGCAGTTTTTGTGGGTTTTCTTTTTTTTCTTTTCGTTTTTAAAATTGTATTTTCTGACAAAAAGCCTCAGCTTCCATAGAGCAGGACTTTCATGAAACAATTTAATTTTACTAAAATCTGCAACAGATGTAAGGTTATAAATCCCCTTCAGCTTCCACACAGCCTTACTGAACACCATGCTTCTGTCACCTGGTAGTGGGGCAGCTCAGTTTGGTCACAGCTGCTTGATTGCTTTGGTCACAGAATCAACAACGGACCAGTACAAGCAGCTTAGAAGAACCCTGGATATAAAAATTAATTTCAAGTGTTGTTCCAGATGAAGTGACAGCAAAGTAGCTCTAAGCAAATTTCCACACATTTTAACAGGCTAATGACTGGTTGTAAGCACTGAATTCAGGGAAAATTGAAGGCGTACCGCGGCAGGGCATCACACTGCCGTGACGGGAAGATGACCCTATGGCACTGGAAATTCAAGCCTAAGGGTGGTAAGAAGGAACATAGATACTCATTAGGAAGAGATTACTACATCACTCTTACTATTTACTCCCCCCTGAAATGAACTCCCATACAAACAACTATACGACACTCAGAGCTTGCCTGCCGGGCAAGCTTTTGGGGCTAAGCAAATTATTATAACATAATAAATTTTGTAAAGTGTGGTTTTCATTAATAATGGATGAACAATGCACAAAGGCTTTCCTTTATTTGCAATATTATCGACAGAATGATCTGACTTGAATAGCTTTTGTCTTGAAATGCAATCCTAGAACCTGGAGAGGATGCTTCAAACCTGACCGATTGCTGCCATCCCGTGGCAGGCACATGCATTTCAGTTCAATACCAGAGAGAATACTCCTTTACTCCTTTAAAGGAGTATTTTAAAAAGATCTGTCATTTTAATCTGCTATCAACTCCTACTTTTACATGCCAGAGAAGGAATAATAGCCATCTGTTAAAAGTAGTTTTCACATCTTAGGAAGTCATGGGCCATAGTCCAGAGAGGTCGTGTAGTCTCCTTCTCCAGAGATGTTCAAGACCCGCCTGGATGCTTTCCTGTGCAGCCTACCGTAGGGAATCTGTTTTAGCAGGACAAGATGATCTCTAGAGGTTCCTCCAAGCCCTACGATTCTGTGATTCTAGCAGAGATTGCTCATAGGCAGAAAATAAGGATTGGATGACAGAGAGCTCATGTCCCTCTTTCAAACTGAGGCACTGCAGCATTTTGTGGTCTGATTCCAGAAAGATTGCTAGCACTAACTCATCTCTAACTCTACCCACATCAGACTGCCAATTCCAGAACAAACAGGTGCTCCTGTTTCTGATGGAAAACCTGGTGGTGCCCTTAAAAAAGGAAGCCAAGAGACAAGTGCATCCAAACAATGTGTTAGGAAGGGATGCCATCCAAAGAGACTTGGACAACCTTGAGAAGTGGGCCCACGTGAACCTAACAAGGTTCAACAAGGCCAGGCGCAAAGTGCTGCAGCCAGGTTGGGGCAATCCCAGATATGTAAAGAGACTGGGAGTAGAACTCATTGAGAGCAGCCTTCTCAGTGTGGATAAGGACTCGGGGGTTCTGGTGGACAAAAAGCTGGGCATGAGCCAGCAGTGTTCTCTTGCAGCCCGGAAGGCCAGCTGTGTCCTGCTCTGCATCAGAAGAGGGGTGGCCAGCAGGGTGAGAGAGGGGATTGTCCCCCTCTGCTCTGCCCTCACAAGGCCCAATCTGGAGTACTGCATCCAGACCTGAGGCCCCCAGCACAAGAAGCATGTGGAGCTGTAGGATCGGGTCCCAAGGAGGGATGATCAGAGAGCTGGAGCAGCTCTCCTATAAAGAAAAGTTGAGGGAACTGAGCTTGCGCAGCCTGGAGAAGAGAAGACTGTGGGGAGACCTCACTGAGGCCTTCCACTACTCAAAGGGAGCTCGTAATCAGCACAGGGACCGACATTTTACATGGTCTGATGATAGCGATAGGACAAGGGGGAATGGTTTTAAACTAAAAGAGGAGAGATAAAAGTTAGATATCAGGGGGAAATTCGTTACTCAGGGTGGTGAGGGATGGGAACAGGCTGCCCAGAGGAGCTGTGGGTGTCCCATGCCTGGGTGTGCATGACCCCAACCATGCAGAAGGAGATTTGGTGACCAGAGGCACAGGAGTGAGATCTCACAGTGCCTTCATCTCCCAAGAGCGATAAGGGTGAGCCAGAACTTCCTCCAGCGCAGCATTATGGCATTCAGGGAGCAGGCATCCCTCATTTACTGCCGGAGCCCCGCCTTTGGCTGCTCCAGCACAGCACGCACATGTAGCACCTCACTGCCAGGTCCTTACTGGAAAGTGAACCACCATTTTCAGGCCAGCAGAAGGCATATAGGTAGGACAGGATTTTAGCGGAGGTTACTCACAAACAGTTCACACCAGGAGTGTTGAACGAGCCACGAAGCAACACAGTTTAGCAACTTTCACAAGACTCTGACTCATAATATAAGCCCTTGGACACTACCAGGAGGAACTCACAAGCACCATAGTTAACTGTACAAGGCCTGCCGTTGATGCCACAGTTTGAATGCTCCAACTTCCAAGAGTAAGGTCAGAGTCTCTTCCATCTTGAGGATAACAGACTCTGTGGGAATCAAAGTTCCAATTCACAGCCGAGTAAAAATCACTTAGCTGCTGCTAACTTCCCCTGTGCTGCTCAAGACCTCAGCAGAGATGGCATTCAGCCCTCATTAAACCTAACAGAGAGGTAGACACTAGGAAGGCTGATATGGAATGCATCATCTCTGAAGTGCAAAGTCTGTGCAAAGATGATGCGAAGCCATTCCAGACCACAGGACTGTGCCCACAGATGCTAGTGCGGCCCAGACTTATTTTCCTCTGAGCACATGATGACAGAGAAGGCAGAAAAACACCTGAGTCTCTCTGTACTCAGCTGAGAATTAGATGACAGCCTCCACAAATGAACTTCAATGCAGACAAAATGGGAATTTCAGTCCCCCAGCACTCTCTTCTCTCTGAATCATGCACAGTCTCCTCTCTTTAACACAGATCTCTCCCTCTCAACAGACCCTTCCCTTCTGTGCTCAGCACTCGACAGCTTGCAGCAGCCAGGCAGACCGCACGTCCCTTCAGCCTCCCACCCACTGCCTGCAGCTCTGCCCGTGCTTCTGTGTGCTAGCAGCCCACCCCAGCCCACTTTGCTCTAAGTGACAGCACCCCCAACGCATACTTGCTCAGTCTCTGAGACTTCTTGCTTATTCAGACACAATTTAACCAGTTCCCTCATGCATTTCCCTTTGAAGACATGAGTCCTAGCTACTTATGTTCTGTGGAAAATTTAAAAGGGAGAAGGGGCTCACAGCTTGTAATGTAGCTGAAAAGGCACTCAGGTAGGAGAAAGGGGAAAGAAAAGCCATTGGTTTGGAGTAGCAAGGGAAGATGAATGGGCCCACCGTGCTTCTCTTACTGAGACGCTGAGTAAACATTACCACTGGAGTAGTCTAAGGTACAGGGGCACGAGCAGGTGTGGGAAGGAGCACAGACAAGGACAGGGGCAGGGAGGTCCACAGGGAAAGAAACACAGGCAGAGGTGGGGAAAGCGGGCAACTGTGGGACTTGGCCCTGCCCAGGAAACACAGGCTGAAAAGAGGCACAGACTGAAACAACAACAAAAAAAAAAAAAAAAAAAAAAAAAAAAAAAAAACAAAAAAACAATGGCCTTTCTATTGGTCCTGCTGCTTCATCTGCTGAATCAGTAAGTTACTGCTGTAGGCAATGCTGAGGATCTAGTCTTACCTTTCATCCATCCACCGCTGATCTCCACGTGGTCCTGGCTGAGCACCTACCTGCACAGCAGCAGAGAACACGGCTATCTTCTGACAGGCTGTGACGTCTAGGCTCTCGGCTGTGAGAAGAGGGCTGTTTGTCATTTCCAGGGATGAAAGTTTTCACAGGAGAACGAGTACCCATTCCAGAGCGGTGTGTTCTCATCTCATGTTCCTGACACCGCTCTGATTACTGAACTATGCCCATGAGCTGTTTAGGAAGCACACTAATGGAAAGCGCATTGAAAGCCATTCTGTGTTCTTCAGACACTTGGTTTTTAAACAGGCTTTTCAAACCTGAGCCTTCCTTTGAAAAAAGATGTGGCCAGATAGGCAAACATTGTTCTGGGAGCCATTTCTAAAGGAATGCAGAATGGTCTGTAGGCAGCCAACAGAGCTTTTGATCAACAGTTCAAAAGAAAATGTCACTATCAATAACTATTTTTTGTGTTGATGTGTGCATGACAAAGAAGAATGATCATCAACAGTTTGCTAACCCAGGCATGCAGGACTAGATAACAGGTCTTTTACAATTACACTGGATACTACAGGATTTTACCCATCTTTCACCCCCAAATTTTAACACATAACTGTTCTAAGCCACTGAATTCATACTTAACTCCAACTTCTTAAGCCAGTTCAGAGCAATGCAAAAACTTCATAGGACCATCAGAACAGCAATGGCTACAGAAAAAGGAAAGACCCTGTCTGTCCTTCATGGCTGAAATGCCCTATGGAAATCTTAATAGGTAAGGGCCCTGTGCTACTAGAGCTGCCAACACCAAGCGCTGGTGCTGCAGAACCCCCTGGAGCTACAATGTGCAACAGGCACCTGCAGTGCCCCTTTGGGCTTCAACACAGAATTTTCACAGGGAAAATCACTCTGCACCACGCACAAAGTGAAGCCTTGTAATGCAGGATCTTTAACAATCTCAGAGATGCAATTAGAAGAAGCAATTGTGCAATTTTAGGCAGTTCTAGTGACAGTGGGGTTCAGATCAGCCTCATATGGCTTCCCTTCGCACATCAATAACAGCAGCCAGGCGCACGTACAAGGAAGCAGCTCTGCACCCAGTGGTTTTCAAGCTGTTGGTATTGTCTGCCAGCAACTTCTGGAACAGGAAGTGATGGAGTATCTGCATTTATTTTTTTCCTCAAAGTTATCTCAAAGAATTTTTATTCCTCAGGTTACAGAGAAGTGAACGTAGGTAATATTGTGGAGATGGTTTGTGATGATGACATAGCTGCAAGGTGTTCTGAAAGAATTCCATACTAATTTAGGAATCTTCCAACCCCAGTTTCCAAAACACACAGATAAGCAACATGATCTACACGGGACTGACTTTGCACAATTAATTTTCCTGTGAATGTAACATAAACAGGAGAAACATTCCTGAGAACAGCCAATAATTTGTCTATGGAGAAAAAAAATGAGCTGACATTTAATAGCAACAGTGCCATTCCGCCCAGAAGATTTCCCCTGTACCACTCCTGCTCGATCTGTGCAATGGAATATTTCTGAAGGCCAAAAAGGCAGTCACAGTGAAAATCTGGATTGTTTCGACTTGGTTAGTGCCCTGAATATTATCAAGCCATATACTTGTGTATGTCCGCCTATTAGAGAAATGTACATAGGACCAGAATTCGCTGTCCCTATTTCTAAAAAGACGTGGGCGTTCTCCATTTTTCTCATTATGCACAAAAACCTCAGCATTTTATCTTCTTTGCAGAGCTTTTCATTCTACTGTGTTCAGTTATAACATACTGTTTCCGAGAAATATGTACTTGAATTTAGAAATTTGCATACACCACTAGAGAAAATCAGAACTAAATGTTTTATTCCATACAGTCATCATAAAACCCAAAAGACTGAGTTTAAAAATGAACAACAAAATAACCACGAGCTCTGTCTGAATTAGCATTCAGTGCAAAGAGAGGATTCTATTCAACATCTGAAGAGTATAAAGGGGAGAAAACCAAAACATAGTAACAAAATTCAGTAATTTGTTCTCCCAATTCATAAAGCTTCTTCGCCAATTCTTGTTAGGGCTGCACACTGATCAGATAACAGAGAATCATCACTGATCAACACAAAAATAAAAATAAGCCCCGCTCAGAGGAATGTGAGCAAAGGAACTATATACTTCATTTCATCAAAGACAAAGCACTTAAAAAAGCCAGAACAAAACAAAACAAAAAAATCCACCCAAAGTAATTCCTTTTAATTTGTCAGTGATAAGAAACTCTCTGCAAAGAAGGTATCTAACACTTCTCCATCGTTACAGGCGCCCTATGTGACTTTCCTGACAGTCACTGCTACCTGCAGTAGACATCTTAAAAATAAATTGCACTTAGTATTACAACAGGTAGATTTCCTTTATGGCAGAGTTTCTCTAGGCTTAAAATAAACAACATTGTGCCCTCAAGAGAGGCAGGAAACAAAAGTCACCTGACAGGATTCAAGACCCATGTTACCCATTTTGTACTGAAAATTCATTTTCTGCTTGATGAGAGCTTGTACAGTTTCTGTAGTAACTTCATAACCAGTGATAATTTGGACACACAAATTACTAAAAATTTGTATTACTATCAGAATGAGGAAATACTGGCAAACCCACAGAGATTGCTGTTAATACAGCACAGTGCCATCACCCAAAAGGACACACTTCATAGAACGATGGGACAAGTCAATAAATTGAGACTTGGCTGCATCAGAGCTGAGGGTACTTCACTCGAAAGCTTTGCTTCTAGGCCCTTCCTGACTGAACAGAGCAGACGCTGTTTTAAGCACAGCTGCTGATCTCCACCCATCATTACTGCCACAGCTGGAGCAGCAGGCTGCACATGGGCTCCGTGCCATCTAGAACTTCAGGAATTAAAACCAGCATCTTATGTTG
Source organism: Penelope pileata (assembly GCA_013396635.1). Classification (NCBI taxonomy): domain Eukaryota; kingdom Metazoa; phylum Chordata; class Aves; order Galliformes; family Cracidae; genus Penelope; species Penelope pileata. The sequence goes on along the minus strand of WBMW01003581.1, from coordinate 676,178 downwards.
CCCCTTTGGAAATGAGGCGGCAGCTGCTGAAAACAACGCTGTGTGCAACCACCACTGTTGCTGAGCATGCATAACGCCGTTTTCTGTGGCAGCTGCCGTTTCCAAGCAACGTGCGTGCAGAAAGAGTAGCCAAGATAATCTAGTCTGGAAGCAACAAAGATGTGAATTACTGCTGTAAAATCATCACTCCAAGAATAAGGATACAATTGCCAGGCAAGGTCAGCACCAGATATTTTTTTACCACCATTTACCTATACTGCTGAGAGTACAACTAGATTGTTATCTTTCATGCTAGGGGAACCGATTTCAATATTATTGTTCTTTCTCTAAACAAGAAAATGTCCTTCAAGAATTTGTGACCAACTTGGACACATTGCCCAGATAGCCCCTCGCTCCAAATTTGATTCTAGCAGCAAGTGAGTAATCTTATTAAATGAAATAGCTGAAATCCATTGAGAAAGTTGGATTTATAACAAACCTCTTAAAGCAAGTTATACAAATACCTATCTTTAAGTAACTTTTAATTCACTGATCTTTAATTCACCGAAGCAAAGGAGACTTCTAGTACTCTTCCTGTTAAAAACTGAACAGACTTCAGTAAAAATGTATTTTTACCAAATCTCTTCTCAGGTATTTGCCAGCAATCACTTTTGGGCGGCCATCTTACAGTGATCACACGCAAACTAAAGGGAATAACGAAGTCCTGCCCCCTGAAAGAATGCAAGATTCAATAACGGGTCTGGAAAGAGAATGCGTAACAGAGAATCTGAAGTACATAAAACTCATCAGAAAAGAAGAACGCATGGATCTTTTTACTTATGTGCTTTGAGATTTATAAAGATATAGATGCATACATAAAATATTTGCCACCTTTGGCAATCATTATTTAATGCCTGGATCCTACATACAAGGTAAATGGGCATTTTTCACAATTTGAACACACACTTTCTATAAGTCTAATGAAGGATGTAATAAACCCATGCATATGCTTCGGTCACTAAAGCTGGTTTTGCTTTTTAGTGTTTAGTATTCTTTCAAGTCTTATTACTTGTAGTATTTTGTGACTAAGATTTGCTACAACTAACACCACAAACTTTGTCAATATTTTTCACTGTTCTTTTAATTTTCTTCTCGTTTCTTTGTTCCATTTCAAGTCACTTCAGGCCTCAGAAGTAGATTGAAAAAATTATTTGAATAGATCCCACTTGGAGACAAAATGAGTTTCACAATATATACATCTTTAAAAAGATGAAACAAGATGGGGTCATCTCCCTTACTCAATTTCCAGTCATCAACAGTCAAAAGCAAGCATTTCTATAGAAAAACATGACATAAGGAGGTATAACATCAGCTAGAGAAATAAAGGGCTTGTTACAGAAACCACAAATGAAGAAGAGCAAAGCGACCAAAAAAACAAACAAAACCAAAAAACGTTCCTCATGTATGACACTCTTACACAGAAGGTCTGTTATTCCCGATGAGGCTGGCAAGTATCTGATGGCCATCAGGTACGAAGGGAGGAGGGAGAGGGAATATAGAAAATTTTATGCTCAGAAACTTTTAGCAACAGAAAGAGGCATGAAAGAAAAAACGCTGAGGTCTTTAGAAAAAGGCCAAACCATTATGAGAACTATTTTCAAATTTATTTTTTTTTTAACTGATCAAAATGCATCAATTTAAACAAAGGAGTTTGATGATTTAAATGGAAACAACTGTTTGAAGTAAGGACATTCATCTCTTTAGAACCTTATCTGCCAGTGCTTTCACATATATAGTACCAAAATCTGGAATAGAAGTAATAGGAACTCAGCCTTAAAAATATCTCCTTTGTTTTCAGTAGTAGTCTTTACATTCTTATCTTCAAGACTGGCAAAATGATTTGTGACAAATATTTAATATGGAGATTATGGGGTATGTTTCTTTTACAGGATTTGCAAAACACATTCTCATCTGTTTGAATGCAGATACATCATCACAGAGGAGACAGTGCATACAATAAAGATTTGTAGTAAAGTTTAGAGATACACAATGACCAAAGTCTCAATATAATACTAACATGGAACTCAGGTGCAAGTTTTTTAAAACTGTACATGTATTTTTAAAAAGATATAGCCTTTCAAAATGTTTATATATTGAAGCATATTCATAAAGATCAAACACTTATTAAAAACAGTAGAATTACAGCAGCAATATGAGAATATCTGAGCCACATGAACATTAAAATAAAAACAGCAATTAAATAGGAAATATTACATTACTCAGATGTTTATGTTAGGTAACAAGGATAGGTAACATACCAATTACTTATGCCAAACCATTAAATAATATAGATTTATTCACTCTGTGAACAATACTGCTGTGTAGTTCAATCTAAATTACTGTTTAAAAAGAAGTGTTAAAAGCAAACTTTCACCAACCCTGCTCTGGAGTCCTTCCTGAAGAACTCACCTGAATCTTTTTGTCAGGTTTGGACTACGATGATTCTTTTTGCATTTTTGCTGTAAGGAACTAAGGATGTTTTAAATATGAATTCCTTAAAATTAGGCTTATTTTATTTACACTATTCAAAGTTTCCTTTTCCTTCCAACAACAAAATGTGCAGGAGGATTTACTACATGCTATACAATGTAAAAATAGACTTTAAAAAGCCAGAACAATGCGAGTAAAACTGTACAGTATTTGTTCCCTGCTCCAGTTCATTGCACTATTAGGTTAAAATGGATGAGTTGTCATGCCCAGAAGACTTACTGCAGGATCAGAAAATCCACGCACACACAGAGGAGGTAAATGCATACTGGTTTAGGTATAGAACCAAATGGCAAAAACACTATGAGTTATTTCCATGGAAAGCTTCTCATCATAGGAAGGAGCACGGTTAATTCTGAAAGGCAGCCCTCTTCATGTAGGACACAGAACTGCAAAAGACCACAAATACATCTAGATAAATGTCAGTGAAGATAGTCTGTATAAAAACGTATTGTGTATGCTAAAAGTAATTAAATTTTGAATTCTACCCTATCAGCAACACAGTAAAGTCTAGAAATCATTTGAAACTCGCAATTAAAATACCGTCCTCTTCTCATAAGAGAATTAAATGACACAACCCACTATCTTTAACTAATATTATCCAGAAATGAGTTAGCTAAAGGTCATGTCTTAAACAGTGCTTTTTGTGGTGCTATATTAGTGAATGGAACATTAAATAAGAGGTGACACATGCAGTTACGTTTTAAAATATGCACTGAAAAATTAGGATTCTAATTCTATTTTCTAAATCTGGTGCATGTACTTGAGTCACACACAGTGGGAAGACAAGACATGTCCTTCACATGTTTCTCATTCCTGTTTCACATACAAGACAAACCTCAGCGCAATCCAGCTCTCAAACCAATGCTAGCACAACACAAAAGCAAATAAAGAAGTCAGCTGTAACAATAAAGAAAAACTTCAGAGACAAGATGAATATTCTTGTTATATGAAATACTTGCAGACGTTATTAATAGAATAAGGGTTAAGTTCTCGCTTTATTAATTAAAAAGTTGTTTTGTTGCTCTTTGTTTAGCCTTTAGTGGAGGCCTAAAAGATCAGACAACAAGTAGGAAAACAAGCTGCAAGATGAAAATTGATTCTACTTTTACAGCATCTACATTCAGAAAAAAGCCCAACAGCATAAAACTATACATATTTCATCTACTTTACCCAGTGATAACGTAGCGAATACAACTTTTAGCACTATATTTTTATGTCATAATTACTGTTTAAGAACAATACTACTTTAAATTTTACTGAGAATTCCTCCCCAGCAGGTCACTCCATATTGTTTGTTCCTGTCACTGGGCATAAGAGGGACTTATGTATGAGGACAAAATAAAGTGATGATATATATATTTAAAACATTTAAGAGGCAGCAGAAATTGGGAAAAGAGAATGCTTAAAAAAAAAAAAGCAAAAAACATTAGAAATCATGTGAACACCAGTAATACAGTTCAGAAATGAATACAAACTTTTCTTTTTTCCTAACATAAAAAGGATAATGCTTGTGTAAACAGCTCCGAGAGCTCTGAGTTGCACTGGCTTTTTTCATTCCTTTATTATACTGCATTTGCACAGCCAATGTTCCGAGACTTCTCCTGTCAGTGTTTCAGATGCATTAGCTGAAACTTTTACATATTACAAGTTAAGAAAAAAAACATAGGAATGATTCATGGTAACACAGAAAGTCAGTAGCAGATCTAGTTGCAGAACTCTCCTTCAAGTACCAGCCCCATGACCCAGCTCTTGACCAAATTGCTTTGCCAAAAGAAATTTACTTAATCATCATTAAATGAAGGTATCAAGTATTAGATGATACATATGGTGGTGTTGGTGGTGTCTTCCTACATCACCCAAATTTAGTCTTTCACAAGCTTAACCATTCTTTTAGCATTTAGTTCAAGATATTCAAAATAGCAATACTTCCACCAGACACTATGAAGTTCAGAGGAGATACAAACTCATTTCACTTTTTGTTCCTATCAGAACAGAAGCAGCAGGATTTTTTGTAAAATAAATGCCTACTGCTTGATCTTATAGCTCCATTAACCTTCCAATTTCACAACATTTTTTCTCATTACAGTGTACCAACAATACTATGGAAATTGCTAGAATCACTTTTTTACTTTATTTTTCTTCAGCTCTTGATTCTAATCAAAGTAAATCTTCAGTGGTAACTGACAACACCTGAGGAAGTTTATTATTAATTCTGTGGGCAGCCATAACACCCACAGAAGAGTAGCATGTTCAAATTTTTTTAAAAAACTGTAGAATAAATAGTGCTGCTTTAAAAAAATCATTCAAGCTCTGTAAAATATTTTATTTGCTGTGTAACATAATATAGAGCTACAAAGGTCATAACTGTGCTGACAAATCCCACTTTCTGAATTTCCCACAAAGCTACACATATCCTAGTGGCACGTGTAATTCACGGATTGCTTTTTGGTGGAAGACTGGGAAAAATAATCCTCAAAGAAACAAAAAATTAACATTTTAACTATGTATTTTCAGCGATATAACTCACAATTCTCAAAAATCCATTTCTTGATTAAATCTTAATAAAAAGAGATTAAATCCATTTATTATAAGACAATAGCTGGTAAACAAATGTAAGATGAATACAACTACCACTAGACCACACAGATGACGATTACTGGGTCCAGAACTTGTTATCCTCCCATTTCTTTTGGAAAACAAAATTTAGACTCGTAAATCCTCATAATCATTTTCACCTTGCCAATACATTTTTGACCTGTCCAGTGATGAAATGAAAACTGACTCTTCAAAAATCGGGTCTCTCACTCCTTTTATCTCTAAATTCAGGGAATAGGCTGGAATTTCAGGTACAAAAACTGAGCTGAAAGTTGCTTTGAATGATTCTGTAGAATCACCTGATTTCCCTTAAGCACTACATCCAGCCACCCACCTACTGTCCAAAAGTTCTTTTCCATGTATGAAGTTTCATTGAGGATTCAGGCCAGAATTTTTAGCAGCAGAAAAAAAGAAACAGATTCAAACTTTAGAAACAATTGGAAGATTTTGCCTGTTCTACAAGATACATCTTCATTATAATGTAATGCTGCCAGATGAGCTATAAATATTTAACGTAACCTAAACATAGCAATGTGAAATTCAGTGAAGGCTACAGTGATAGGAAGAGTAAAATTCTGTGCTGACTAGCTTGTACATTGTACAAACGGACCCACGGAAGAGTGAGAAAGCCTTAGTTCACGACTAAGTTCAGTAATCATGGCAGCTGAGGGGTAATCATCTCTTCCTTTCAGTATGAGTGATGTGAGTGAGAGATTACTCTTCAAATTTCCATCATTTGTCTTTTACAATTTAGAGGCACAGTGCTTCCCTGAAAGCATACAAAGAACTGTTTGATCCAACACATTTAACGTGAGCACAATGTTTTTCTAACTGGTGCAACTAGCTGGTAGAACATCCCCAGTGACTCTGAAGTCACGAACATACAGAGGAAGAAGTAGGAGGGAACCTCATAGATTCTTAGATCATCCTGTCATATGTTCAGCTAATTTAATAAATTCTATGCAGAAGGTTCCTGTTTCCCTACGCATTCAGTTCCTTCTCAGCATCCAAGTAATCTAACAACTTTTTCGGATAGTTAAGTCTAAAAATAAGAGGAGACGCTGTAAAGAATGCTATCCATTCAGTTTTTGCCAGATGTATTATGATGAAAAACAAACAGCTTTAATTACTGACAACAGTTCATCCTCTTGGGTCAAAAATTCTTTCACACAACTGAAGTTTAGTGCCATCGCTATTAAAAAACCCTTGATCTTAAGCCTAAGTGGCTCTCAGCTCATAAGCAAATACATCTGTCTAACATATGAAGGATTTTCAGAAAGGGCTAGTAAACAATGGAGCAATCAAAAGAATCAACTAAAAGCAGCTCTGGATTCTACATGGTAGTTCTGCAATGCTACACAAAAATCAGAAATGGGCCTCTTTCAACAGGAAGTCTGTTGAAGCTTCTAGAATGCTGTGTGGCTCTCCTTTCAGCTCTTCTGAAGCAACAGCACATCAAATTTCATCCACAACTGTAACCTGGAAGCATTTTCAAACCTCTGTGAGATAGGTGGTTACAATACACGTAAGAAATACAAAAATCTTTAAAAAAAAAAAAAAAGAAAAGAAAAAAAAAATCTCTCATGGAAGGAGTTAAGTCAAATGTTGATGTTTGGGGAAAAAAAACAAGATTTGGAAAACAGGACACCAAGAAAAAAGAAAAGACTCTGTACCTGAACTTGAAGCTGAACTTTATATATGTTTGGGTGGCAAATAAAATGGTATCTAGCATTCCTTCAGTACACCTGTTTGTTCAGGTCTTGGGAATTTGATGCATATTTAAACACTAAAGAAGACAGGACCACAAATATGCCATGAATTAAGCAAGAACATAAATATTTTTAAGATCTTGGCAAAAACGAAATTGGAAAAGTGTTTAAAAGTCATTAAACAACCAGAAACAACTCCTTAAAGCTAAAGCAAGCAGGGATTTTCACTGTCTGGCATTTTGTTAATAAAACCAATGCACAAGACTGGAAAATAAATGATTAGTACACAAACTTTATATGAACTTTAAGATGAACATGTACAATTAATAAAAGTAATACAGATCAGAAGCGAACATTTTTTTGGACAAAGTTATAAACAATTCATTTAGCAAACGCTGAGCAGTTTGAGCTCCAATTCTGAAAACCTTGTACTGCACAAGTTAACTACATCCATTTAACTTTGTAAGTCAGGCTGCTCTGCTCTCACTGTCATCATTCAGCTAAGTGAAAATACATCGCATGCTTCACTATGTTGCATTATGAGAAGTGTGGCCAGCAGGTCGAGGGAGGTGATTCTGCCCCTCTACTCTGCTCTCGTGAGACCTCACCTGGAGTATTGTGTCCAGTTCTGGGGCCCCCAACACAAGAAGGATGTGGAGCTGTTGGAGTGGGTCCAGAGGAGGGCCACGAGGGTGATCAGAGGGCTGGAGCACCTCCCCTACGAGGACAGGCTGAGAGAGTTGGGACTCTTCAGCCTGGAGAAGAGAAGGCTGCGGGGGGACCTGATAGCAGCCTTCCAGTACCTGAAAGGGGCCTACAGGAAAGCTGGGGAGGGGCTTTTTACAAGGATAGATAATGACAGAACAAGGGGTAATGGTTATAAACTGGAAGAGGGTAGATTTAGACTGGATATAAGGAAGAAATTCTTCACTGTGAGGGTGGTGAGACACTGGAACAGGTTGCCCAGAGAAGTCGTTGATGCCCCCTCCCTGGAAGTATTCAAAGCCAGGCTGGATGGGGCTTTGGGCAACATGGTCTAGTGGGAGGTGTCCTTGCCCATGGCAGGGGGGGGGGAACAAGATGATCTCTAAGGTCCCTTCCAACCTGAACCATTCTATGATTCTATGATTATCACAAACAAAAGAAACGTGTATTTACGAACCATATGCTCACAAGCCCCTGAAAGAATGAAAGCCTTCTGTGATTAAAGGCTAACATAGTTCATGAATGTTGCACAAACTACTCTTTTCAAATACACCATGTATGTTCAGTATGCTAATTTAAAATTAAGAAAAATATATTTGCTAGGAAACATACTCACCCTTTAAAATATAATCTGTTAACAAGCTTGGCACTTTCTCGCTATCCTCTTTCATGGCATGAAGGACTGAAGTACAGAAACAAACAGAAAATAACCAACTCAGGCACTTAGTCATAAGTTTAAGACAACACTGGTGAAAAAATAGCAAAGCTGTTTCTACTGTTCACAGAGATATTACACACTACTAGCAAGAAAACTTTTAACTGGAGTAGGAGAAGAAACACTAAGACACATAGTATCTTCTTCACTTTTCACTTGTATAATTCTCACTGTACTCCACAGTGGATGGATGAAAGTGACCCACTTTACATGTCTAATTAATTACAATAAGATGCCAATCACAACAGCAAAAAAAGCACCTCTTCCCCATGAAAAATCTTGCCAAAAGGCCTTAAAACTTATAAATAATTTTGAAGATCTGGCCTAAAAAGATGGGAAGAAAAGGGGAATTCAGAACACTGATAAAACTCAGGTTTGGTTTACGGTCCATAAATAAAATTTATTAACCAAAAAAGACCCTAAAGTCACCAACAGGGAGCGACAGGCTATTTTGAAGGTAATCAAGTACAATGAGACATTTAAAGTGTTCCAGCATTCACTCCAATTTCTGTAAGCCATTACAGTAATATCAATAAGGCACAGCAAGTTTAAACAAAAAGGGGTATTTCAGGTACAAAAAAGCAGCACAGAGACAGAGATACATTATTGACCACTCCATGACATATAGTATTTTCATAAGGCTCCATCTATGCAAATAACATGAAAACATTTGTTTAAATACAAGGAAGACAGGATCAGTGGAGGGAACTTCATATGCTCACTTTTGGTTAATGTCTGAAGATCTTCAACAGACGGGGGTCCATTTTTCTTCTCGTAAGGAATGACGGTCGTTAAATACTGTCAAAAGAAAAACAGCGTTACTCATCAGTCCTTTAATGCTATTTATGTTACTTGATTTTTTTTTTTGTGAACACTGTAACTATTAAAATTGGTAGCCACAAGTAAAAGCTTTCCAAGAGATGTTTCACAAATTATTCTACCTCTATCTCAAAGCTGTTATCACAGAAGTCAAACTAATTACTTCCCAATTACCTAAACATCACTTTAAAACTCACACAGTGAAACACTAACAAACAAAGAAAAAAGAACAAAACAAAGAAGTTGCAGATAGCCTCCAACTAGTATTCTTCCTCAGAGCCTCAGCACAGCAATAGTAAAATCTAAAATCTCTCCTCTTTCCAGATGCCAATCACAAGTCCTTCATATATTCAAAGCATTTCTTACAATGAGGCAAAAGCTGGAAGAACAACCATCTCACTGTCCAACCTCAAACAATAAAATACAGATAAACAATTTTCAAATGGGCTCCTATCATTTGAGTGACACTTGTATCAAAAATCAGTAAGTAATTATTTCCAGTAAGTACATGAAAATATATATATTTTTCCCAGTAAATAATTCTGATTTCTGTTGCCTTGAAAGAATTTGGGAAGCTGATAGCAGTCAGCCTTTTAAAGGATTCCAGAGGACCTCTGATGCAGGCTGTGGAGGGTGCATGAAATAAGGTGTTCAGGTATGTACAAGTGTGCTAACAACTACTTGAAAAACTCTTCAAGCTCAGCCATATGTTGTGTTTGAACAGTCTCAGAACAGCCATGGGATTTGCCCAGTGACTGCTTAACTCTCACTAAGTGCATGAAATATTCCAAAGATTTTGGTAGATCAAAGCGCATTGCCCATTCCCATCACTTTCTCTGAAGAAGACAGCTTTCACCTTCTGACCCTATATACTTCCAACTGAAAGGAACAAAGAAAGCCCAATCAAACACAGAGCCCATCATTTGGGTCTTGATTTCAATTCTCATTTTTAATAGTTAAGTATGCCAGCAGATCGTTTCAGGCCAACTCCACTTTTGCTCTATTTACTCTTTATTGAAATCTTTCATTTTCATTTTTTCAAAAAACAAAGAAACAAAAATCTTAAAACTTACAAGATTTTTTGTATCTGGAGCTCTCAAAATTTTGAAGCAACTCTTGCTGCTCTAAGACTTTTATTAAATGAATTAGAAATCACTGGACTTTTTCCTAATGAAAAAGCTCCCTGATATCCCCCTTTAATTCAATTTTTAAGAACTTAATTGAAACCTTTCTCTGTTAATTAGATACAGGGCAGTAGTTATAGCAACCTTCTACTTCTCACCCAACTTGAGAGATATAGCTCTCCATGTAACAATGACAAAACACATTATATACAGTCGCTTTCTCTACTAGTGGCAACACTTTAGCCAGAGTCAAGTATAACTCAGGCTCTAGTGAAGAGGTTTACTTTGCAGAAGGAGAGCTTATGCTGCTAAACCCATCCATAACCATTGCCATGCTTAAAGTGGGATCACGCACCTTATGCCCTTATGCTTAAAAGCCAGACAGACTGATTTCTGTATATTTTACGGGAACATTGTATGGGATGTACCAACACCTCACCAAAACCCTAATGCAAACACAGGGTGCTCTACTCCTTCCCTACTACTTCAGCATTTTCTCACATCCACTCAGCACAGCAGAAGAAAGTATGCAATGCTGCCAAGGAAACCATCCATGAGTCAATTTTCAATTTCTTTTCCAGTAGATGTATCATAGAGATTTGCACTATTTCTAAACATGAATAGCTAGATAGAAGGCTGTTAAACCTACACATGCCAGAGACAAAAGTAGATCTATTAACTCAGAATCCAGATCTCAGGCTGTTATTTCCAGCCTTCAGAGTGAAGTGGCACACTACCCTTTATCTACACAATAAATTACTGAGATATGTATTTGGCCAGTAAAACATATTCTGTTTTCCTTCCCCTGCAACCTGTACCTACCAATTTTCCTTTACAATGAAACAAACAAAAGAATGATCATGTAATTGGTTCCTTACTTTCCAAAAATCACCGTTTTCCTCATCAACGCTTTGCCGTTGCAACAGCGAGTCTCTCTAATAGCACTATTAAAACTCATTCCCTGAATTATTGTTTGAAGGATAACATGTTACGAAGATGATTCAAGTACAGCTTACTGCCATGCCCAAGTGTTAAATCTACTGTGACCTGTACATTTTTGACACAGATTTGACAACATGATAAGCAGCAATCCCCACTGTAATTTGTGAGCACACAAAGTGTTCGAAATGCAAAAAAAAGTGAAACGAAAATGACCATATATTGAAATTCCTTCTGGAGATATGGGTCAGAGCTTGGTAAAATGACAAAGCACAAACAAACAAAGCAAACAAGTGACAAAAACAATAGGAATTTGAAGCACTGGAACTGTAATAAAAGCTTTTTATAACATCATCTAGGAGGCATTTACAGAAAAAAGTCCTTTCAGTAAACGGACTTTAAACAAATGCCATAAAAAATGGTCTTCCATTAGGAATGGTCTTCTACATTAGGAAGAGCTGGTATCACACTTTCCTGCCTTTCTCCCCTCTTTTTCATTTTAAGTTCTTGTTATTTCCATGATTGGCTTTAAGATACAAGAATAGAAAACAAAATGACTCCAGCTAACAAGGATATAGTACAGGATAAACCAGGGGAACAGTATGACCATCATGAAGAACAGCATTAGTAAATTAACTGGAAAAATCATTTTAAGAGTTATTCAATTAGTGATATTGTAAGTAAACAATTAAGCTACTTACGATTAGAAAGTTAGGAGGCAATCAGAGAAGAAAAGGTGTATTCGTATGAACACACACATAAAAGTCTGAGAAGTATGAGCTGCACGCATTCAATATATTCAAAATAGCTAAAGATATCAGTAAACAGCAGTGATTATTATGAGGTGGTAAAGACAGCAATAAAAAGACCAGCATAGCTGTGACTTGACCAGAATTGACATAATGTAAGGCAACAGATTCTGTTGGGTTAGTTCTACGCACGTGCTCAATTCCCAAAGCAGGTGACAAATAGCTTGATCTATGTCTTCATTAATACTTACACACATAACTTGCTTGAGAAAGAGGTGAGAGAAATCCATGATTTATAACCTTACGTTTCAGGAACTACTTGAGAGGGGCTCTCTAACCTCCTAAACCCATCTGTAAGATACTCCAGTCATCATCCAGACAAGACAGTTTGTTACCTCAGTGGACTTCTCACCAGGGTTAAAAAAAAGACAAGACTTGCCCCTCTTACACAACTACACAAAATATAATGAGTGGGTATGTGTTAATGTGGAATACCAACATTTTTTTACGTGCGCCAAATACATCAATACTACAGTTCTAAAACAATTTGAAGTATAATTTTGGAATAAAGAATAAAAAAACTTGTTTCTTAGGTGTATGTAACAGCTATAGGGACACCTACTGGAGCAGGGTCTCTGTGTTGTGCACTTCAACAGTTAAATAGTCAATGAAAAGACATAAGCTTGCCTTTGGCTTACGTGTTTTTACATCAGCAGTCTGTATTGCACAAATTTGGCTGCTTTTAACATCATGAAGGTTTCAATAGCAAAAGGACATGCAACAAAGTTCAAGCGTTTTGCATATGCTACTCAGCTTTTAAAAGATCAGCTCTGAACATGAGAAGAAAAAAATTTTTTTTCCACTGTAGACATCCCCCAAGCACTTTAATGCTGAAGGCAGAAATGGTATGTCATATCTGGTATATGTTCCATTGGACACTGGATTTGCATGGACATGCAGTTTATCTGAAGCATGCATCATGTCAAAAGAGACTTTTAGTCTGGAGTAAGAAATAAGAGCTATCATTTCAGTGCATCAGGTTATCAAGTCCTGACTGTCTCAACCTGTTGAGGAAAGGAAGGACTGTAGGCTGATCAGAGTCCTGAGGCAGAGAAAGAGTACAGATGCCAAGACAGAAAAAACAGGACAAAAATGTTGGCATTTATCTTCAACTAATGGTAATTTTCGAGATCTCAGTTCCTACCAAAATTTCAGGCAAAGATGAGGAAAAGAGAGAGGATAGCCCAGCACCTGTTTCTCTCCACCTGAGTTTCCAAACGTGTGGCGGAAGCCATTCTGTATGACATTTGAGATCCCTTCCATGCTGAAGCGCTAAAGGTAGTGAAAACATGGCAGAGAAAAAAAAATGGACAGAGAAAAGTTCAGAAGACTATTAATCAGCATTTATCACAACCATAACAGTAAGCCAAATGACGAAGACAAGCTCTAAGATGTATTTCAGCACATTCCTACTTTTTTGACTCATCCAGTAATTTTTTTATCAATAAAAAGCAAACCTTATGGCATCAGCTAAGGTGTATATCTACATACAAATATAATGAAAATCACTTCACATTGCAGACCCAAAATCTGTATTTTTTTTTTTTTAATTATTTTTGAGACTTGCATTTTAAGGTTTGCGGTTCCGTCTTTAAATGTGCAAAGCAACTTTTTTTTTTTTTTTTTAGTTCACAGTACAACCTCCTTTAAAGCTTATGTTTGAACAATACATTTGTAGAGACACTGTTGACATCAGTTTTTCAGATTTTAAGCATCTATTAGAAATATTGTTCAGAGGCAGTCATTTTGATTTCTACCTCTTCAAAAAATTTTATGCTCTTTCCCACTCTTGAAACAACAAAAAGCCATTAGCTGCATTCCCCATTTTTTCTGGCAGATAAAATACGGGTTAATAAAGCAGCCATATTAATTTCAAACTCCATTACGTTGTTTTTACTTGCAGGAGAAGTTAAAAAAAAAAATAAAATCAGAACAATTTTGACATTTAGGATACAATTCAGCAACTGGCAAGAACATAAGAAGAAGAAACTGCCAAGCTGTTGACAGAGAGCAAGCAGTATGATGTGCACACCTCAGTACACTTATTCAAATGTATACATTTACGGGGAGGGAGAAAAAAAATGTGCTGGAATACAGTATTCATTTGCATTCCAAAGCTCAACGGGGTCAGTAAATAAAGCCACAGATGTTACCAAAGCCATCTTGAGTCTTCAAGGATATTCTGCTTACAGTAACTGTTATCTTCAAGACCCGAGTATTTTTTAATCACCCCCAGTATGTGCTTGTGAAATAAATAAAGTTTTGGAAATATAAGAAAATGATTTACCCAAAGTCTGTAAGAAGGACAAGGAATTAAAATGTGTTAAAATTCAAATGTAGTATCTTCAGAAGAACTGATTTTCTCAGAACATGAAAATTTAGTTATATTTCCAAAATTTGTATTTAAATGACACTTCATCATAGTTTTAGTTAATAAATTATTAATTTTACTAACAAAAGTCCACTCTTCACAAAGTAATCTGAATGTACTATTTGTATGCACATTCCCTGCACTTCCTTTAGAAAAAAAAAAAAAAAAAAAAGTTGAAGGAAGGAAACTTGCACCTTTGTTTCTGAATGAAGGTTCCCAAATCTGTATTTAATAATACTGGAAGCTGTTTTCAAAGGAACCACACATACTAAGCCTACAGTCTATTTAGTATGCTCAATTCATGTATGCAAGCAGTCTGATATGCACATTTTGAAGCAACCAAACTTAAAAATGTCTTGTATCAGGACCACACACATTTATTCTTGAAAGCATCATTTAAGCCCCTAAACTTGAAACTAACCAGAATAGGTAATGAATCACCTAAGTTAAGTTTCAAAACCAAGTAATTATCTTTTTTCTAGTTAGAATACCACTTTTTCCATGACTGAGAACCAAAAAGAAATACACTTAACTCTTCAATTTGCTCTTGCAAAGGGATGAAAATTCTACATTGTTATCCAGATATCCACGTTCTCTGAGTTCCATTAAAACACAAAGGATGGTTTTTCATCACGGTTGGTAAAAATTTTCAAATTTACATGAAATGCTTTTAATGTAAGTGGTAAAGATGAGCACAATTTTGTATGCAGGTGCAAGTTTATCAATTAATTAATAACTTCAGTAAACTTTGCCTAGATCTTAACAAAATGCTTCATCAACTTTGTCCACATTGTTTTTCCCTTTCCAGAAGTAGAAAAACTGAGACAAAACTAGATGTATTGGTCCAGCATCTACCAGGAAGTCAGAACTGCTTTCTGGACCTGTCTTTTGGACAAGGTAAGAACTACATTTGGATAATATCACAGTTACCTTATTCTCATAAGTTCATAAGGTAGATTTTGAAGAATTAATGTTTCATTACAAATGTTTATTCACTTATGTTTGAAAAACAAACTTCTAAAGCAAAACTGAAGCCTTCTTTCTGGGACTTAGCCAAGTTCCACAATACATTAAGTACATTTTCTGCATCCTATAGGAGATGCTTAGGAATTCTAACAACAATGTCCCATTTCATATTACACTGGACAGATAAGACAAAATTACATTGACAAGATAATGATCTAATTTCTCTCACTGCCTACCATCTATTGTTCAAACTCAGTTCGAATGACATTCTTCCTTTTGTTGTTATGTTCTGCAAAGAATAAACCAAGTTATTTCCTCGCTGTACATCTGCATTAAACGTTGGTCTCACCTCTGTCTATTGTTGGAGGTAACAACTTTGCCACAGTTTTCAGAGACCTGGGGTAAGATTTACCTTTTTCTAGCCCCAGATCAAAAGAGATGAATAAATATCTTGATGATCTCCAGAGGTCCCTTTCACCCTCTATGATTCTGTGATCTAAACAGCTCCATTAACAGTACTGAATTTCTTACAAGACTAATTGTGGCACACATACTCAAATCCACATTGTAAAGCCAAATGGATGAGTTTGACTCATCTGACGATAGAACATGCAAAAGACAGCACTTTTGGCAAAAAAAGTATTTTGATTCCAGGCAAATTTGCAATTTTTTTTTTCTGATTGAGAAGAGCAAAATGTTCCAAAATGTTCTACCAACTTGCGGGGAAAAAAAAAGGTCAATAGGAAGTGCCTAAGAGTCCTGTCTGCAAACGAAGGCATGGGAGAAGATGCACCAGCTATCCCGGTCTAATCAAGGACTACTACTTCTCCATAGGGAAAACCAAATCATTTTGAATTTAAAAACAGTTATAAAAAATATTCTTACTGTTCCAGGCATATGACCTCTTTCTTGTCTCCCATTCTGAGGGCTACCATTTTTCAGCTTCTTTTTCTTCTTTGCTGTTTCTTTGTGTTCTCTTTGTTTATTTTGCACTTCAATAAGGACAGAAATGAAGCTGTTTTTCACTTCCTTCTCAAACTCCAACTCATCTCGTAGTGCCAACTGCTGTACCAGTTCCTCAGAATAATCCTTAATCGCAGTCTCAATTTCTTCTAGCAGTTCATTTAACTCGGCAACAGACAATCTTTTTACTCCTATAAATAGTTCATATAAAAAGAATCTGTCAAGATTTTAAGCACAAGAATATGTGCAGGATTACATGAAAAAAGTACTCTGAATTTCTTCAAAACAAAAACTTAAATTCTAAAACTAAATATAACAAAGCAATATTCCTATAGGAATAAGCTCATCACAGAGGAAACTAGATTAGCAATAAGAGACATTTAAACTTTTTGCTTATTTCTGAGAAATCTGAGATAATCCACAAAAATGAAGGGCATGTTGTAGTTAAGGAAGCTGAAGTAAGCACTAAACTTATAACACTGACACCTTTGTTAACTATTCCTTTCCCTCTGTACTCACTCTTCAGAAGAAGAGTTCTCCATATTTTCTTACAAAACAATCAACAGTGGCATTGCTGGAACCCTTGGATTTTTCACCTACAGTAAGAGACAAACTATATATACTTTGAATGAAGGGATTTTCTTGGGGATATTGGTAAAGTACGCAGGCATATTAATAAAGATAAAGCTTTTACGATGAGATGCATTTAGTAGAGAAAAAACCCACTAAATTCCAAGTTCTCTTAGTCTGAGGATTGTAATCAAAAACATGGCCTTGCATTGCCTGCAACAAGGGCCTAGAATCAAAACTAGTTGATAGGCTCATTTCAATCAAAAATAGGTACTGATAATTTTGAGAAAGCGTGAGTCTAAATTGGACAAACCTACATCAGAAGCCTGTAAAATGACAGTTCAGAAACGTAACAAACACTTTAGATTTGCATTTTAAAAATACTACCGGGTAACATGCTACAGACAATGAATTATGACCATGAAGAATTTTCTGAGGCTTGCTTCTGTTCAAAGTGAGAACGTTCTTCGAGAACTGCTTTCCCTTTTAGAACTCAATTCTCCAAATATGTCTAGCATCCTTAGGAAACTAGTATGTCCCAGATGCTATGTCAAAGAACATCATTTTCACTGGCATTTGAAAAACAGACAGCTCTGCTTACAATGAAGAGTATGATCCATTTAAAGACACTGCGTATGTGTTTGCAATTATTTGCTTACATTTGATTCGTCTCGTAAGGTTTATACATTAAAAATAAAAAAACCTGTAATAAGGTTAAGTGCTCAGGGACAAGTATCGAAAAATGCAGATAAGCCCACAAGCTGCAATAAAGTATAGCTCTTGGAAGCATCAAAAGGTAGTAGGTGAAATGCGGTTTTCTCTCTTAAATTAGAGCAGGGAAAACCGATTGGAGAAAGCTCACTTACCAAAGAAGATGCCATGAAACCTGTTAGGGCAATTCTCTGGCAATGAGCCACAGTTTTTTCAGAGCAGCTTAGGTCTTAAACTCAGCTCGAATACTGTAGCAGTACAGTAAGAGTACAGGACAGTATGCTAAAGGCTCTAAGTTTCAAGTAGCTTGAACTAAGTTCACCACCTATACTGTTGCTTAAACTATTTTAAGTATGCAGCATGCAGGTGACAGCCTCAGTATATAACAGCAACTTGGTGTTTACAATTGTTGCATATCATAGTAGATCTCACCACAGCACTAACTTCTTGCAAAGTCAGCTCTGACTGTCAGCACATAAAGCAGGGGGAAAAAGGTAAATATAAGACTTTGGTGCACATGGGTGCAAGGCACAAAACAGCCCTTACAGTCTCTGAAAATGAGTATATGATGTGGTAAAAACTATGACTAAATGTAGCATGCCTTCAGAACTGATAGCAGACTTAAAAACATAAAACAGTAGTTCAACCTATTTCATGAAAAAAATAATAGAAAGAGCACTAGTGAGTCCCAACATTTAAGAAACAGCTTCAGTGATTAAAAACTAGTTGTAAAAAGAAAACAAACAAACAAAAATCTGCCAAAACCAAACCCACCAAAACCAAAAGATTAGGCAAATTACCCATCTGCAATTCTGGTTTATGATAGATCAGCTGTCATGATCAAATGCTACAAAAGCACTACATATAAACTGCTCACCTGATGCAGGTGAGTGAAAACAGAGTCAAATGCAGAAGACTACCTTGAGTAAATCTTAGATTTGTATACTAAAAGATTAATCTATGCTACCAGAATTGTAAATTTCTGTTTTTGAATGTTTTAATGCATGTCTTTTCCCATCAAAGAAGAGAATACAATCTTTGATGTCTTGCTCACAATCCTGAAGATTAACACCTCTAACTTGTCCTATAGAAGACAGACTCAATTTCCAGGAAACAAATGCAACAAATTCAGAGAGATGCCGACTAATTCTGAAGCAGCTTTGCACACAAAAAAGGTAACAAGAGCTTTCCATAAAACAGCGATCTGAAAGACGTGAAAGCTGATTCTGAGGAACTGGTGAAGCAAAGTTAAATCGTCCGGCCAAAGTGACTCAAGGAATTATTTGGTCAAGGCTGACCTTTAATCCATAAAGATGCAACAGAGAAGATGAGCTCCT
This sequence comes from Penelope pileata, assembly GCA_013396635.1. NCBI lineage: Eukaryota > Metazoa > Chordata > Aves > Galliformes > Cracidae > Penelope > Penelope pileata. The sequence goes on along the minus strand of WBMW01003581.1, from coordinate 657,316 downwards.
GAGGCAAAGCAAAATAAATATGGTATGAAATATAAAGCAAGCTTGATTAGCTCCAAACCCAGGGACATATGGAACTGTCAGAAAAGCAGGAAGCCCTGCCGAGCAGCATATACTATGCTTTCACATTCCTGAAATTTATGTGTTAAGACAGCTACAAGCCCAACCATGAAAATGGAATCTCCTCCATAAATCTGAAATGTAGCAGAAGCTGTAACTCATGTCACAAAAGGTCAGCCAGTTTTCTGAATCATCTGCAGAATTTATATTGCTGACCCAGATTACGAGAAAGAAAGCACCAAAATTTTAAGACAGTAAAGTAGAAAAGAGGCAAAGCAGAAAGATGTGCTAGCAGATACTCATTGTGCTCCTCTCACTTTCAAATGCAGATTCGATAAACTAGCAGATGAAAATTTCCATCATGAAATTGATTAATCACAGATTTCTTTTACAAACAGATAAAAATATTACTATATATGTAATTTCTCCTTTTACATAGAAAAGAGCAGATTATTTCCTTTGTGTAGAAGACACAGCTTTTTCACTCTTAAGGTTTTTTGAAGAGAAATTGAAGGAGTTGAGAGAGAAATGGTTGTGGTCCTTATGTAGGAAAAAAGCAATAGTTTCCTTACTTCCATGTCACTGTGTATCAAGATAAGCTGCAGTGACAGAACAATGCCAAAGAAAATACCTACTGCACAGCTTTCAAGAGCTTTAGCTCATCTCCTTAAACACCAACAGCAGAGTGGCCTAAGAAAGCAACTCACTTTATATAATTTAATAAAATTTAATAAATATAATAGGAATCCCATTATCTACGAAAGGACTTCATTACAGTCAATCAAGCTTCAACATACTATAAATTCTACAAGTTTTATTTTTATTCTAAGTTATGAAAGTTGACAATGAAAAGTCTTCTATTTATGTTCTCAACCTATTTTCTCCCCTTGGGAGAAATTCAGTATTTTGAAAATACTTTTGCATGCAGATGTTTCATAAGGAGTCACTACAAATGAAGTACACGACAAGCTTATCCATTCAACTATTTTCAATAAGCCTAAGAACAAAATACTAAATAAATATCACTTACTCTCCTCATAGCTGTTGTTTGTACTGGATCTCTTGAGTGTTTGGATTTCCTGGGAAAGTATGGAGAGATGATCAGACTGAGTAGGTGTTTCATCATCTTCTGGATCAGGCGACTCCTGCATCATTTCTTCTATTTCTTCAATCACCTTCAAAAAAGAGAACCCTTATGAAAACTCTCACTGCAAGAAGAGAAACAGCCTTCAATTTGAAGCAAATCTGTTAAAAACTTAAGCTTTTACTTTCAATTATGAACAAAATCATATTGACATTTCTTCTCCATTCTCACTTATTGAAAATAAGACTATCTTTTCAAGGTAAATTGGTGATCTCAATATAAGCAGCATGCTGAAAACGCACAGCTATGTCCATATGGAGGTGCACAAAGTTCTGCACAAGAGAACTAAACTAAAGAGTATGCTGGAATACACTTCTGGAGGATTCAGTCAAAGGAAAACAAAGCAGGAACAAAACCAATTAGTTTTTATATAATCTCAGATTTCACTACACTTCTGTAAGCAAAACTATTGTGTACTTTTATGGATGCCACTTTCAGAGAAAATTCAGTACATATGGAACAAAGATGACATTAAAAAACACCACTCAAAGCCATCTATTGCAAATGGAATTCTGTGTTCTCACCTCTTTCAAGTCTGAGTATTTTTCTCTGTATCTTCTCTAACACAGCAAAACCTTACCATTAATCCAGAACTAAGATCACAATGGAAGATTCCCATGATATGATTATTAGAAGAAATAGTGCTAATATTTCCTCAGAACCATCTAAACCACATTTTTTTTTTTTTTAATTGAATACACTCTTGCATTTGCTTACTAGAGCAGGTTATTAGTGGACAGACATTAACCGTACTCAAAAGAGCAATTCTGAAGAGAGCTTAAATCCACAGATTTGGATAAGAAGCCTTTCGATACCAAGTAATTTGAATGCTTAGTAGCAGAACTGTTGACCTGCTCTCGTATTAGGAAAAACATCAGAGAATTCTCACTAACCACAAAGCCAGATGAAGATATGAATGACCATGCTGTCCAGATGGAAGATTACAAACATCATAGTAATACCAATATTTTGGAAATATTTTTACTTCTTAACCTGCATATTTAATTTAGTAGTATTTCTGACTAATTCATGATAAGAAAGACACAAAGATTTTAAAGATCCTGACTATCAACTTCACCTGAAGCACTGGAATACTTTCTCAAGTCTGAACAATCAAAAATACCACAAACATCACTACGACTCTTAAAAAGACCAACCAAAAAACTAACTATTGTGAACAGGAGGGAAAAACAAAAAATAATTACAGATGAAAAGAAAATGCTACAACAGCGTGCTGAAAAATTTACCTGTTCTGCTGTGAACAGTGGTTCATCATTGATGCAGGAAACAATGATAGAATGCATATCCAGCTGTTCTCTCAGCTCCTCATCATCTGACAGGTCAAGGTTTAAGTTATCATTTACCTAGAAAGGATGAAAATTAACACACACACATGTATAAACACACATACAGAAATAGAAAAAGGGGAACTAATATTGAGTTTCACAAATGAAACATCTTCCTTGCCCATAGTACTGGAATCAATGACTCTTGCTGTCAAGGGCCTGGAAACTGAAGTACCTTAACAACTGAAATCAAAACTGTACACGTAGAAAGTTAAAATAGCAGTCACCCTTGAAAGATGAAAAACTCAGCATTTAAAGACTATTTACACAATGACATGTAGTTATCTGCAGGGAAAGCTGTCAATCCAATGTAGATTGGAAAAAATTCAAAATTTTAAAATTTGAAAAATTTCAAAAATCAGAAAATGGTCTTAAACACAGTCAGACATCTTTCAATGTGGAGCAGAAACCTANTGGCGCGTTTCAGCAGTGGCAACACTGACATGAAAGACAAGTCACATTCCAGACGGCCATGCCGATGTTTACGAGCACAGCATGCAGGCTCTTGTTCATCACTGGCAAAAAGGCATAGCTAATGGTGGTGACTATGCTGAAAAAGAGTGTTTTGTAGCTGAGAATTTGCTCTGTCAAAGTGTTGCTGTGCACTTTGTAGCTGTTGTAGTTTCCATGGAAATAAACAGGAGGCATCACTTTCAGAGTGACCCACGTAATATCTAACATCACATATTCATTATTTTATGTGCTTTTATAGTTTCACTTTTCCCATAATGAAAACAACTATTTCATTGCTTTAAAAATAGAACGTTCCCTCCTTGAACAGTCACATATACTTTACTCCCATACAGTGACATATTACAGCTTATTTACAAAGTTGCTTGCTTTTTCTGCCCCTTGTCTATTACCAGATTCCAGCCAAACCAACATAGGAAAGCTAAAATCATCTGAAAACGCACAATTTGTATTTCTTCAGACATCAGAAGGAAATCATATGTCCTCTTTTATCCAGAATCTGGAACAACCATGCAGTGACAGGGCTCCACTTGGAATATCTGTTTACCCGCCACACATACACCTCAGTTTTGATATTCTTTCACATCTACAGTCCTGAAACAGTCAACATCTATGAGACAGTAAGCACAGACAACAGCATATCCAGAAAGAGGTCAGCTCCCCCTTCCTGGCATCCCCAGAAACAACATTTTGAGAGACCATCAAAACACAATCTGATGATGAGGCTAATAAAGCACTTAAAGCAGCCAAAGCTACAGCTGACACCAAGAGGATCACCTGGCATTCCATCCAGCCACACTGCATGTCTGTTTCTGTCCTCACACTCCTACTCATTATGCTGGCAGTAAGGGCTTTTGCAGCTGCCTAACAGATCAATTCAGGCAATGACCTGTCTAAAAGTAACCTAACAAAAATAGAATAAACAAGCAGTTGCACAATCCTTTTCCTTGTATCGTGTACAACACATCCTCCCAGCTTCTCCTTTCACTGTTGGAGCTATATAAAAGTATTCAGAGATCTGTGACGTTGAAGCAATAGAGATTTGATGAGTCAACCTCATTCACCTCACGTTTTTTCCTCCTAGAAGAGGAAGAGAAATACCTCCAGCACAAGCCCAATGGCATTTTATTAGTTTCAAACGCATCAAGGAAGTGTCGCTTAGCCATTAGCACTCATTGTAAGAAAGTTAAAACAAGCTACTAGCTGGTCCATATGTGCTGTCACATATCCAGAAATACCGCTGAAACAGAGAAGTAGAAAAAAAAACTGTGTCAAATGCTTCCAAACAGATGGGTTTTAGGCATCAAAAGACATGCCAGGTGGAGTGAAAGCTGAAAAAAATTGAGCTATGTTTAATTCATAAACTAATTTCTCCTCTACTGGCAGCATACCTAAGATTCCTTCCTGTCCAGCAATACAACCTTACATGTACCTAGTTCCTTCACAATTTCCTGCAAAGAACCTACAATATAAAAATACATAATAGAATTCTTGTAACTGGTTCCTTATTAAGAAATTCATCAGTTTTCCAGTCCATCATTTCAGTCACATAACATGATCACAGCACAGGGGGCTGTGATTTTTTTTTCTTTTTAAACTTTAAATGTAAGAATTTAATTACTCTAAAACCACAGAGAAAGTCTGAGCATGGTACTACTAAAGCCCAGAATAGATCTAAGTCAAAATCAAGAGATAATCATCCATCAGACTCAAACAGAGAAAGACATTGCCATCTTCCCCTGCAGAACATCAAAGTGATGTGTTTTTTTTTCTGCTATTCTTTTCACCAGGACAATCCCTGCTCCAGTGATGGTAAAAAGTAGCTGTGGATTTATTAATGGATAGCAGAAATCAAAGCATTAATCTATTCTCAGGTTACACATAGAGATACTGCTACGACATAATCTAACTTCGCCACGGTTAAAGATACACAACTCGTTCCCTCAGAAGACCTAAGAGATGAGAATTCTTCCTAGCTTTCCTTCCCGAAGTGTTTTAATCCACTTTTAAGAAGATCAGAGGACAACCCCTTCCATAAAAAAAAAAAACACAGAATAAAGTTGCACTTCTGTGCCTCCTGGGCCACCTTTCCTGGTAAAGAATCCACTTCAGTCTCCACCTGAATGCAGAATGAGATTAACTTTGAAGAAGTTCACATGATATTTACTAAATCAGAATATGCCCTCCTTTTTTCCTCCCTTACCCAGAACATTGTTCAATATGAAACAAATAGGAGAAAGATTATGTGAAGCAATTTCTCATTGTACAATTTTGTCTATCACGCTATGGTCTAAGTAGCATCAGCCTCTAATAAGCATCCATTTGACACTGTATGACTGCAACCCAAGCAGAGGCAAACATACATCAACAACTGCTTTTGTTATGTTTTAAAACCTCTTGTCTAATATCAAGCAAAATATTTTAAGCTCTTTAACAGTAACAGTCCAATATACAAATACAAATTGTTTTATTTCCCTGTTGAGTACAACAGATCCAAAAAAGGGTATTTCTGCTGTTCAGAACTTACCCCTTTTTCTGAAAGATTCAGTGTCGGCAAGTGCAAGGCTCTGGTGTGGGAAGATTTCCAGTCAACTGGCATTACGTTGCCATAATTATCAGTCAAAGCATTCCAAATCCTGGAGAAAGGAATAAAGGAATGAAAACGTAGACCACACCATGAACAGCAGCTGATCAGCAGTAAGCATATCTATAATGATATTTCTATCAATGACTATTCATCTGCAAGTTACTAGCAACATTTTTATGCTCTGAAGTTAACTGATGTTTATTAAAAACCATTGTCTCTTATTTCTCACTTTAAATCCAAAATTTATGCACGGCAGTAAAGCCAAGCAAGGTAAAAAAAAAAAAGCCAGCCTATTGCTAATTATATAACCATTCTCAAAATCTTTCTGAGGAGTGGGCAAGCCTTTCCTCTAATGACATTTGAGCTCAGCTACAGATTTCTTTTCTTAGCATTGTTCCTGTTTCCCTTGCCTTTTGTGACTTAAAATCATGAACTACCAGAGGCTGAGCAGCAACACTTGAGCCAAACCTCTATTTTTATGGCCTAGTTTAGCTTTCTGTAATGTTTTTTCCTCTCTGTTTATCACCAAATAGCAAACATGCACAAGTTATAATAAAATTTTACAAGAATTTTGTTTTAGCCAGAAGTACTCTTGCTGACCTCAGCCCACCACTCTTGTTTACAGCTGATCTTAAATCATTCCTGGAGGGCACAGCGGACTCTAGGCTTGCACATGCAGCCCCATCCTGGTGCACCAGTTCAGATGTTGAAGCAGAGCAGCCCTGTTAGCAGGTTGTCTGAAGCCAGCTGACAAACCCTCCTCGGAAGCACTGAGGTGTGGACGTGTGCTTGGAGCGGTTGCCTAGCTTGGCTCAGGGGTGGGCAGAGGAAAGGCTGAGACAGAGGGCAGAGAGAGCGCCAGCACTGTGCACCATCTCTGACTCATGGCTCTGTATACTTACTGTTGCCTGTGCCAGACACCCAGCCATTTGCCGAGCGGCCTTTCTGTTTTTTAGCGTCTCTTGGGCTAGGACATGCAATTGAGTTACCTCAAAGCAAAAGAAACACTGCAGTGTCTCTAATGAAATAAGCTGACAGTGAAACTCGCGGTAAAATATAACTATTTGCAAAATGAAGTTAAAAACAGGAAGGCAGCGCAGGTCTGGAATGGCCTATTGCTGAGGGGAGAAAGCAATTACACAGCTGCAACTCAGAGCTTCATTCCCCATCTGCCTCCCATACTTTCCCTGCGTGATTCCGAACGCCTAAGCAGAGGGCACCGGCAGGAAGCCGAGCGAGCACACGGCCCCCCCGGCACCCTGCCGCCGGAGCGGTCACCTCTCCTCGCCCCCACGTTATCCCGGCGTTACAGGAACGAAAGCCCGAGGCGCGATGCCCGTCCCGACCCCGCAGCCAGGCCCCGGCTGCGCCCCGCGGGCGGGGACGGGCTCCGAGCCGCCCCCTCGCGCCGCTGGGACGCGGCGAAAGCGGGGGCAGCGGGCAGGCCCAGGCCAGGAGGCCCGGAGGCGAAGCTGCCCCCAGCCNTCCCGCGGCTCGGGCGGGGGGGTGGTGGTGGAGGCGGGGCGCGTGACGGGACGGGACCCAACGGCCGCAGCGGGCGGGAGGCGGCGCGTTCACGGCGGCGGCGCTGAAGCGGAAACGCGCTGAGTCGCCCGTCCCTGTCGCCCGGTAACCGAAGGCTTTGGGCTGTCGTTTTCCCCCAGTTCAGCCATCCGCTCGGTGTCAAGTGAAGTTTTGGAGCTACCTGCTCTGCATTGCGCTGCCGCTCTGCTGCCTTTGCTATCCTGGCATTGTGTCTTAGGAGCAGTAGCTTATGATGGGCTTTTTAAATCTAGTGCTTTTCTGTTAGTCTGCAAACTTTTGATATCCCACAGTATGTCATGTTCACCCCCTCGGTATGAGGGTACATCGTGGCTCGAGTGTGTCGGTGGTGAAGGGACCAGATCACACGGGTTAGCGGCCAGCTGGGGAGCTGGGGCTGCTCGGAGAGAAGGAGGCCGAGGGGGGACCGCCTCGCTCCCCACAGCTGCCTGGAAGGAGCTTCTCTTCTCTCAGGTGACAAGAGATGGGACACGAGGCAATGGCCTCAAGCTGCACCAGGGGAAGGTTGGTTCAGACATTAAGAAGAATTTCTTCACAGAGAGGTGGTCAAGCATTGGAATGGGCTGCCCAGGGGGTAGAGTCCCCATCCCTGGAGGTATTTAAGAGACGTGTGGATGAGTTCTATGATTCTATTTAGGAGATGTGGATGTGCCACTAAGGTTTGATGGTGGGACTCGATAGGACACGTGGGTGGTTGGACCTGATGATCTTGAAGGTCTTCTCCAACCTCAGTGATTCTATGTTTCTAAGTTTCTCTGCTTCTATTTCTTTTGAGCTTTAAGTTTCTTTTCGTTCTTCCCACTAGATGTTTAGAAGGAGACATAGCAATTGGAAAAATCATTCCTACCTGCTACTCAGGTATTTAAAGACCTTTGTCCTATCCTGCCCAGCTGCAGCTTGTTCAAACTGTCAGTCCCTAGTCTACCTAGGCAACCCAAATGCAGTCCTTTCTGGCAGTAGGGCAAAGGAGGCCGGGACTGCTTCAAGTGTTCAAATGTGGTTGCACTGTCGTTTTGTACATTAGCATACAGTTATTTCCTGCTCTGCTCAGGTGAAAAAGCAAAATCTTCACAGGCAACATTAAAAGATGCTACTCCAGAAGACAGTCTTCCATAGACATAGTCAGGAAGGAACAAAAATGCTGGATCAGTTAACTAGAAAGGGAAAGGAAATTACTGGAAGTTTGGCATATACAAATGTAAAGGGATGCACAAAAATAATGATCTGTCCCAGTCAAAGTCAGTTTTGGGCTTTGCAGTAACTACTATTGCATGAGCATTTTGGATCGTTAAACCTAGCTTTCTAACGACACCAGCTCATTGGTCAGTAGCAATCAAAACAGAAAATAAGATGCTCGGGTGTACCGTATTTAAACAATGAAGACATTTTCAGTTTCTTTGGCCTTGATGTCAAAAGGATATAACAAAATTGGGCGTACAGAAAATGGTAAGGTTGGCCCTTCCAAGGTACAAGGAAAGCAAAGGAGGCCATTCTTCCACACTGAGTAGTTAAGCTGAAAAACTCCTTGCCTCAAAGCTACATACTAGAAATTTCCAACTCCTCGCCTCAGAATGCTGCATACCAGAACCTTGCATCAATTCCATTAACTTACAAATTAATAGAAGTCAGGATAGTAACATTATAGGATAATAAGTAAATGAATGGTCTGTGGCTCAGGAAGTCCTTAAAGGGCCAATGATGATCCCACAGACCTTCTGTAGGACCTCGTGTCACAGCCCTGTATGATTGGTTGTGGCTCTGGGACAGGTATGACTACACCAGCTGGACTCAGTGTCAGAACAGAGGCAAACTTTGTGCTTGAGAGATTGTGCTTTACTGAATGCTGAAACTATCTGGAATGTCACAAATCCCTCAGTGTGAAAATTCTTTAGTGCATGACCCAGAACGTTCTGTAGCTGCAAACAGTTCTTTACCCACAGTATTTTCCGAACTGTTCGAAGACAATAAATGACTTCCTGCTCAAAGGAAAGAAACCTCACCATAACGTAAAGATATAAACTAGTATCTCAAGGACTAGTGTGCAGATGCAATAAATACGAAGATTTAAGAAAATATACGTCAGTAGGTTTAAAATTTTTTTATTGTGCTGCCAAGAGCCAAATTACAAGAAACCGCCTTACAGTTAAAAAAGTAAACAAGCAATCTGCTGAACCGCGGTGCACTCCGAGTGCCACATATGCATCTATTTTTCAGAAAATTATATCTGCATTTCTTTTACAAGAGCACAACAGGAACCAAAGTAAAAGAGTGTAATGGATACAGCACATAGGATAAATCATATCTTTAAAATAATAATAATAAAATAATAATAATAAAAAACATTTTACACCATGTCCTATATCCTGCTAATATTTTCAGAATATGGCCTTGATTGTAAAACAAAAGCAAGCATTTACAATTTTTGAATAAAGACTTCTTACTCTTATGCAAGGAATGGATGTCTTGTCTTGACAAAATCTTTGTAGTAACTGGACAGAAACATCTGTTTCAATATCAGATTGAGTACAAAACACTGGGGAGACTACATTTTTTCTTATTGGTGGTTGGAAACTGAAGTTATATAAGCAGAAAAAATGTTGACCCTTAATGATACAACTATTTTTTTCTTTGATGCAAACAGCTAGAACACCTTTTTGATATTCTAAAACAAAAAAAAAATTGTTAATCTTCAGATTAATAAATTAGGTCATTATAATAATAAATTAGGTTTTTTTTTTTTTTCAGTTTTTAAAGTTCAGCAACCTCTGACCAAGTATTTACAACAATACTTGAGAGTTCCTTTACAAAAAATACATTTTCTTTTCACATTAAGCATACTGGGTATCTGTGTCTCTTATGACAAGCATTTGTAAAAGAAAAAAGGCAATGCACAAATGGGTAATTAGTATAAAAGTGCCAAGACCTGTTTGGAAAGTTAACATTGTATTATACAGTCAGAGTTATAAATGAGGCAAGCTACAACAAACTTCCAGCTTAATGTGGACAATATTCCAGTAGTTGTTTCAAACAATTGTTTGAAAAAAAAAAAATAAAGAAATAAAAGAAATAAAAAAAAAAAAAAGAAAATCCAGGAGCTGATGGTGTTATTCTATGGAACTGATTAGTGCTGCATGTATATTGTCATCAGTGTCTCTAGCCAATGCATTCATTAAAAAGCCTTTTTAAGGCTAAGCAGGAAAAAGAAAAATAAGAAACACCCTGAAATGTAGCAAGTAGCAAGAGCAACGCTTACTGCTATAATCGTGCACGTACTGTACACACGCAAACACAAGAGTGCACACACACACACACGCGCGCACACAAACACTTTCAAATCAAACCAAACTGTAGGTAGAATGAGATGCTCTTTTCTTGTCTTTTCTAAACTCACAAGCGATTAAGCACTGATATGGAATGCCTGTTTATCTGTTTCTGCTCTGGGTAAAATCTCTCTCAGATAAAAATACATTCAACAAGAAAAAAAATAGAAAAAATATATACTGTATACATAGTATTTTATATATACAGTATATATATGTATAGTGTACATACACATGCATGTATATATACATATGTATACCTACATGCATTTGTATATACGTATATATACACAAACATACAAATACTTTTTGTTGTTTTTAGCATAATTATATTTACATAAATATTCCTATAACGCTAAAGTTTAAAGAAGCATGATCTCCTTTTTTTCTGAGCTTCAAAAAAGGTGCTTGAGTAATATACAATTAAAATTAAGCAGCTTCCTAGCATGGAAGTAGTTTCTAAATCTGCATACCAGTAAATAAGAACATCAACAGGAAAAAAACCAAAAACAACAACCTTAAAACAGTCTCTTTTTTACTCTCTTTTAAGCAAGAGCTTTGTCCAACAAAAAATATTTTTCCTTCTCCTGTATGAACAACCAGAGATTGATATAAAATAACAAAAAGAAAACCACAACAGACAAACAAACAAACAAAAGCCCCTGGAACTGCATGGTGTTCTTGACTTTTCCTTCCTTCCTTCAATACTGCTGTCAAAAGATCCAGTGCTCATATCAGGAATTACTTAGGCCTCAGTCATTTGCTAACTCTGCCAAAGTCTGGCTAATCTAGCCAATCAGCTTTGAAGAAAACAAAAATAGAACAAAAACAAAAAGCAGCACAAGGTATAATTTTGTACATCCTTAATAAACCCACCCTTTATTTCCTGCTATAACCTTTTCCTTGCTATTTCATTAACTACTGCAACTTCTCATCATATAGAAAAATATTTGCAGCTACACCACACCTGTGATGTGACAAATTCTGTTCTATGAGTATATTGTTGTAGCAACAGCTGGAAAAAAAAACATCAGACCTTTTCATATATATTTTTTTTTTCACCTGGGGTTAGGATTTGCTGCAACAGATGCAATTTCAGAATATCGAGAAAAGCCACTATCCTGCTGCTCGGCAGTATTCTTTATTCATTTTCTTCTCCAGCCAAGCATGACCAGCTTTTCTTCTCTGAAGCTTCCTTTTACCTCATTGCCTACCCCTAGCCCCTGATTCCCCCTCCCAAAAAACCTCTATAGCTATGTTACAAGCAAATACACCTTAACAAGTTTTAAAACTTTGGTTCTAAGAAAACACTTGGTCAGTTATCTCAAGGAAAAGTGGGAATGCTTTTTCTGGCACATTGCAGGAGTCAGAGCTCATCCCAGTAAGGTCTTAGAGCTGTACATGTAGTCACAAATCCAATACAATCCACTAAGGAAGTGCACAATTCTAGCTTTATTTTAATAGCAGACTTAGTCTCTTTCTTTCTCTCTCATTCTTAAATCCTTGGTAAGGGTGCAATTCTTCAAACTGTTTGATAGAAATTATCTGCCTGTAGGTTGTTCTGTTTCTGCATGCTGTAAAATCCACTGTATCTTGAATCTGGGTCTGCAATTCTTAGCATCCTCTGAGAACTGTCCACTTGGACCATGGTACCTTTCTTGCAGTCCACGTATACCAGTTGATTGTTTAGGCAAGAAGGCTGTTAGAACAGAAAGAGAACACTGAATCAGTTACAAGATTTTTGTATTCGACCCATAGTTAGCAAATGTTTGTGGTACAGGCTCATAGACACAAAGGGAAATCAAATTGGCAATGAAACAGTCTGGAATCTCGCTAAGCTTGGTAAAGGTTTATGCCAGGTACAATAACAAACCAACACCCTCTTACAAATCATCATTTTTCATCATCTCAGTGAAGTTCTGGTATTCTCATATCCCAGATGGACTGGTTAAGCTGTTGTCTATTAGTCTCCTGCTGTGCAAGGGCTTAAATTCGTTGCCTGAGATGTGCAGGAGGTTGTTTCCAAGACTTTAACAGCCTCTTTATAGCTGATCATTTTCGAGAATGTTTTGTTCCTGATGACAATACCACTAAGATAATGGAGAGATCTTTTTATTTTTATTTTTTCCCCATGCAATTGAAGTTGATTGTCTCCTATGTCAAATGTGAGATTCTGTTACTTTAAGGAGCAATTCCATGGAAACCAGTTGACTCACAGGTAAGAAAACAGTTTACAACAAAACAAGGAGTAAAATCACAAAATAAGGCCACATTTTACAATATTACAGTGCTATTTTATGTGACAAGAAGGAGCAGGAACAGCAGTAGACAATATGGCCCATTTATTTTCTAGATTAATTTGAGAATGTGCAGGAGAAGGGCAAAATCTCTCAGATAATTCTGGAAAAAACTCATTCCTGACAGAGAAGCAAACAACAATGCACCCATTTCTAGTGTATCTTCTTATCCTTTTAAAGACCACTTCTCCTAAAACTCTTTAATACAAGTTATCCAATCCTGTATACTATTCTATATCTTAGTATCTATATGTTGATTTTTAGATTAACATCAAATATCTTTTTTTTTCTGTTGTCTTAGCATATTTAAATATCTACAAGCTTCAAAACTTCTCACCTACAGTCATCGCAGAGAAAGCAGAAAATAAAACTGATGACATGCACCTCGAAGGGCATAATGTAGCATGCTGTCCTCTGAAAAATAGTTCCAACCCCAAAATTCCTAGGAACAACCGATTGTGGAAACGCATTTGCTCAAAACACAAAATTATTGTATTTCATTAGCATCAAAGGGCTGAAAAGCTACATGGTAATGGTTGATAATTTCTGTAACACTTCTGGAAAAAGAGAAATATATCCTCTGAAGTAGCATGCTTTGCCATAAAAGTACTGCTTCATGAGAGTGTGTTATCATTGGATTGGCTGAACAATGGCATTTAGCCTATGATATTTCTAGCATAAATAAAACTTATAATGAAAATCTTCATTGCTTTCAAATTCATTCAACTTTTTGCAACCAATCAGTAACTTTACGTTAAAATTGTCCTATATTAGAAAATGTGATGAACATTACTGGTACATACAGCACCTGATGTTGGACAATACTTTTAAGATAGATGAAAGTTGAAAAAACAAAAATATTCTCCCAAGAGACTGACTGCACATGAGAATAGCATGCATTCATGTACACATATATAGAGTTGGCTATTTTTTTTGAATATTTTTTTTTTGCTAAACTTGATTTCTATCTAATCTCATTACCGTATCAAGCAAGAAATTATCAGTTGTCATTTGATAATGAAAATAATTATTCAGGAAACAAATGCCAACAGCCTGGATGGTATAAAAAGGCTTCAGGCGTAAGGAAAAAGTAACTTCAGAGTTCATATGATGTGAATTCAATTGCACCTCACACAATATTCTAGTTAATCTTGTTTTTCAGAAAGGTGAAAACCTGAAAATAGGCATGACCATGTCACCTTTGTTGGAGCTTTGTAGCAGGACACTGGAATCCACTGCTTTTTCTGATTGACGAGCAGAAGGACAATGATCAGTAACAGCGCTATCGTGATTGGAATTGTCACCAAGGCAACAGAGCTAACTGACGCATCTTCGCTGGGGTGCGGTCCACTTCCACTTCTGTACTCTCCCTGGAGATGATTCATGTCTGCAAGACAACCGTGAGCATTTGTTAGTAATGATAAACGCGCCCTTACCACAAAGAATATAATTATAAAAGTCCTAGTCACAAATTTTGTCCTTCTCATGAATTTGGACCTTTTCTCCTGAAATGTTACCTTATTTATGCAAACTAGAAGAACTGAAATCTAGTACTTAGTATGGTGACTATATTAGCCAGGAAAAGTCCAACAAAAAGGAAATTGGCTGGAATGTAAAGGAGCAATAATAAGCAACTGTGACTCTTAGCTCTGTTACATTCACTTCATCTTATCACAACAAAATTCCCATTCGTAGAAAAATCAGGCTGTGTTTCTTTGCTGCAGAAAACCTCGTAGTCTTACAATGAATGTTGTTTTTTTTTTATTTTTAAAAAGCTGGTAAGACATTTCAGACAAGTATGTTCTCACTTGTTGAGAAATTACTACAATACTTTCACCACCCTGCCTGTGAAAACAGACCAAAGAAATAATAGCAGACTCTAGTTTTTCATCTAATTACAAAGCACAATCATTTTCAGTGACAAATAGTGCATTCCCACACAGTTTTCAGTGCGCATTTACAATTGCTCAGCCAGGATAGATGCAAGCCAGCCACCAAAGCCTATGAGACATGAAAATGTTGCAATTATAAAAAGTGTAAGCTCACAATTTTGTAAAGAAGTTATATTTTAGGTATCCTTTCTCCTAGCCACCAAAGAATAGCGTGATATGAGATGATACTTAGATGTAGGAAAACATATACAAGTTTCAGTAGTCTTTCAATTAGAAAAAGTTAACAGAGTTTGACATATAGTGTTCTCCCCTACTCTGGAATAATGATTTTAGTGTAGTTTTAAAACGAAAGATGGATTTATATCATTAGACAACTTTAATAGTCTTGTGCCATTACACCTGAAGGATTTTTTCCTCAGCCATTTTTCTATGATATACATGAAGTTACAAGTTTTGCTGTTTTTATCTTTCAGTACAAGAACGTCAAATGGACCAAATCAAGGTCCATCGATGCCAATGGCATGATAGCATCCTGCTTCCTAGCTTTTCTACGGAAAAGACACTGCAGAATCACTCCTCATTCATCAGTTTATCGTATTCTTAATTTCATAGAACTCCATCATACCAACACAGATGTTTCTTCCAAGAGATGATAATGAGATCAAATTGCATAAGTATAGTTTAATAGACTGACTCATCTTTACTCAAAACAAATGCATATAACAGTTACTGCACTGAATAATACTCTCAGACAACTCATCTTTTTACAGATGCTAACAGAATTGTAAAAACAAGTGCATTAAAATATGGGGAATAACCACAGACCTAAGCCAGACCCATTTATATCAGATCTTACCTCTGTGAATGTGGATTATGTCATTTTCACTTGGTGTTGACCAGTTTGGTACTTCTAGTTCAACGTCTCCTCGATGATTTGTCTTCTCAATGGGGACGTTAGTAGGTTCAGGTATGTACATCTCTGCAAAATGAGATCAATGTCTTTCGCAAATTACAGGCCTCTTAACTTTGTAGTGCTGCTCTTAATTCAGGAGATATGTCTGGCTATCTGCAATGCTTTGTCCTATGAATTTTTTCATTTGTCTTAGAATTTTCACCAGTACAACTATGGGATTTTGTTTTAATTTGACATAATATCCTTAATTTGTGTTAAAAATTTTCCACTGTTTCATCCTATATACAGTATACACTCATGTTGCCATAATCATACTAATATGAATGGAATGACATCGTCCCGTAGACATATTTTTGCTTTTTAAAATACTGTTTCAGAATTCATACTTTACTAAGCCTTGCTTAGTAGAAGAAGAGCAAACACCTGCAAAAATATGTCAGGGCTAGCATGAGAAAGCAGTTGCAATTCTTATGTCCCTTGTGTCCACAGCTAAGAAAGTTTTATATTACATATACACCCAGTTAAAATGACATGTTAGTAATGTAATATCTGAAAAATAGCGAGAGACCTAGAAGGGACAGAAATGTTAATCACTGACCATATCTGCAGAGGTGCAAAAATACTTATTTTCCTACTTCACTAATTTATTTTCATAACCTTGTACACCAACAGGGAGCAGGGACAACCAACCAGTTTTTGAATCTGCAATTCTTAAAGTAAAATTCTAACTATGCATTTGCACAATATGCCTATCTGTTATTCATTTTCCTGAAGTCTAAATGTCTGTTGTCTCCATGACACCATTCAATATGAACCAACGTTCAAAAAACGATAAAAAAAACCTTGATTTCAGTGCTGGAAAACAGCATTGCAATAACCTGGGTCATCACATCACATTACCTGGACACATGGGACAGCAGCTTCCCTCCACGTTGATGGGTTCAGCACAAGGGAGGGGTGGGCAGCTGACCGTGGAGCAGAGAGTCTGACCCTGCAGGCAGTAGCAGTGTGTGCAGCTGTCAATGTCCCAGCGTTCCTCATCTGCATATGTTTTTCCATTGAAGTGGCAGACTACTTTCTTTGGTACTGTATCTTCTGTTGAAGGAAAACAGGACAGTGTGATGACATGGTGATGGCCCACTGCACACAGACCTGATCTTTTCCCCAAATATAACTAAAAAAAGCTAAGAAGAAATCCCAGTTGCAATTAAAAGACCCTCTCCACAGCTTTCAGTGACTTTTCAGAAGTGTCATTTCTGCTTCTTTATGAAGTACATGACTAGCCCAAGCTGATGCCTCTCATGCAAGAGGCTAGAAGATGGATGATTGGGCATGAAAAGATGATATCAAAAGTGCTTGAAAATTAAGAGAAACGAGGAACTTTTTTTTTTTGACTCTCTAAGACTCCCAACTCATCCTCTTTTCCTAGTAAATCCTATTTAACTAAGAAAAAACCCTGCCTGCAGTTCTAATTACCAAGGTTGAAGACAGACAAACTCAGTCTGGAATTCTTAAAGAAAAGACTGGGCAGGATGCTGAGGAGGATGAAGCAACTCTTAGGTGATGTAACTCAAAGAATTTAGACTATTTATTATAATAAAACAGGTATGAAGGGAATTTGCTTATTCTCTCTAACTGCATCAATGGGAAACCCCAGGACAAGGGCAGTAATTAAACTCAGTGCATTTTTTTCACGGTCAGCATTATATAAATTGGAAATTGGTGTGACTGTAACCCTCAAAAAAGTGAGGTTCCAGAACACCTTTACCAAACACCAAGAGCCACAAAACTACCAACTTTTCAGACAGATTTTGACACATTATGTAACACGAATCTGGATGTGATGAAGAAAGTAGGTCTTGGGAAAACACTTAAAAGCAGCATTCATTCTTTGCCTAAGCATTCAATACACCTTTATGCAAGTCTTTCAGGTGGCCCATAGTATGTCTTCTATTTCATAGAAAAGACAATCATGTATTGCTTAACTTAGGATGTTTTGTGCTGCTATAGCACTTTACAGATTATCAAACAAAAAACAGTACACAGCAGAACCTCCAAAACCCAAACAGAACCTCATTTTCATCATAGCTTCTCACTACCTTTTTTTACATTTCAGTATTTGCCATATTGTGAAACTATATAGGATTCCAAGTAAACAAATTCGAACCATATATGTACAATGTGCACATTTATCTGTGGATCTTACATGCATGCTGTATACATAATGTTCTAGAAGCCTTATTTTGTCAGTTGTAGTTCATGGCACTAGTTCCTACAATGCATCCCTTCCTCAAACTAAAGAATTCTGCAGTACAGTACTAAGGCCCATGTCCTGACTATTGGTTTGATTGCCATATCCTTGTATATACCGTATACCTTTTTACATTAAAACACATGCTGGATTAAAATGGTCTTTATGGCTGCAAAGTCTATCACGGGAAGAAAAGCCTGCAGACAGTTGTCAGAGGAATTTTAAATCCTCTCCCTTTTGTATGCAAATCGTAGTGAGAAAGTAGTAATGAGATAACATAATTCTTTCTCCTCCAAATGCCCTCATCAGGAATCCAAATAGGGTTACAATGGGAACTGAAATGTTGATCCTTCCCAACTTTTCCAAACATTTATTTGATGCATATCCTATAGAATTGTATCATCTATTGTTAAAGATAATTTTTCTGCAGCAAATTGCAGATTCTGAGATTCCTATCAATGGTAC
This sequence comes from Penelope pileata, assembly GCA_013396635.1. Classification (NCBI taxonomy): domain Eukaryota; kingdom Metazoa; phylum Chordata; class Aves; order Galliformes; family Cracidae; genus Penelope; species Penelope pileata. Next base: position 639,010 of record WBMW01003581.1, on the reverse strand, counting down.
ACATCTGAAAGAACTTCCCAAACTTTCCAGCAGCTTTCTGATGAAGAACTGTATTGTTTACAGATGGGCAAATTGAGTCACATGTTCAATTAAATATACTTACAGCTCATCAATTTCTTTATATTTTTTTTTACTGAATTATTTTCCACTTTATCTACCTGTACCTGGAAATGTATGTTACAGAAAGTTCTGAATGTATTCCAACAATGCTACAAAAACTTAATTTTGGTGAGTTCATCATACAATTCTTCTCTATTAGCAGGTTCCATTCTACAACCACTGTACTTACTGTGAAATCACTAAAAAGCCATCTGCAAATAAATGATGTTATTCAAAATACAATGAAAAGGTGATCAGTAATCTCAAATTCTCCTAGTTTTAAAAATGCCTGACAATTTTCACTATCTACAGCATCCACCATTTACTTCAACTTCAAATTCAAAACCAGTGCATGACCCCTATTTTTTTACACATTTTCAGTATTTCTAAATCTTATTTTTGCTAATTTTTCTTATATATATGATTTCACCTCTTCTATAACCAAGTTTAATAAAACAGGAAAAAACCCAGGATATTTAATTTAGATGTCTTATTAAAATTTCTGCATTCTGTGAAATTTCATAATGTTTCAGCTTAGCATCTTCTGCAGTTATAATTTTTTATTTGTGGTATTGCATATCTTGATATAACACGTATGTTATCTGGCAGATCTTCCTTTAAGTTAAACATTTTTTTGTGTGTAATGTAAGGTAAATTACCAACAAAGTTTTCAGGAGAACGTCCTCTCAAGTTTGTATGCAAATTACATTTTTATCTTCCTGCACTTGCACCTCAAAACTGCAAATAATGTTCCTCAAAACTCCCTATGCAGATTCCACTCTTCATTTCAACAGAAGGCACAAACTGCATTTCCCCAAAACAGGGAAACATATTTCAATTTGGAAGTAAATCTTTCTTATTCCCAAGAAGAGAATAGCAAGTTATCAATTATATCAATATATATTATATATATTATCAACTATTTCAATAGCAAGTTATCAACTGTTTTCATTTGCTTACCAATACAGTAAGGACAGCACTGTCCCTTTCTCAAAACAGGTCTCTCACAGGATACTGGTGGGCAGGACTCGGAGTAGCATCTAATGACACCATCCATGCAAATGCAGCTAGTGCAGACATTGGGCTTCCAGGACTCAGCTGTCAGAAAAATATCTCCTTCATCATTTTTGCAGTAATTGGGCATGCTCTCATTGTTTGATGAAGAAGGCTGAAGAGGTTCATCTGTAAATATAAACAGATTCAGTTATTTAAATTACAGTGGCTAATTTATCTGGTATTTCTTCTACTTAGGGTTCACCTTTGACAAAGGATAGCAAAATCATCAGTCATTATCAGAAGCAGCCTCTCAGAAAGGGACTCTGAATATTCTAAGCTGAAGGTCTTATAGGACTTCACCTTAAATTAGAGAGATGAAATTTTAAGTCTAAAATTGAATCCCAGATTCACTTCAAGGCCTTGAATGGTGCAAAGTCAAAAGCTGTTATGCTGCTATCATCTTCACCAGACACATAGGAGATAATTATAAGCCGCGGAGAAACAGATGGAGCTTGATCAGGTTTCATCTTGATACTAATGGGTCTGCTTTAATTCTCGTGCACTCACATCAGGGAGATATTTCTGCAAGGAAGCTGTATCTTAACAGACATTATAGATCAAGAAATACGACTGTAGGTGCAGAGAACATATAAGAAAATAAAAAGATTCATAAAGGAACTCAGGTCAGGTTCTCAATCCATGTAAAGTATGAGACTAAGCTCCTTATGTAGCCAGTAAAGAAGGATGAACTTCTCCTAACAAGTTAAACAAAATGAATGTTCACTGTTATTAATAATAAGAAAAATGGAAGCCAGGAGAATTAGCTAACATTTTCACTGAAAATACGTTGCTAGGAAAAATAACGTCTCCCAAACCAAGAAACACTCTGTGAAAGAAATGGCAAAGCCTGGCTTCCTAAAGTGAAATGTTCAGATTTTGTTTTTAATAAAGAAAAATATTTTCTCAATAAGTTAACATACAGATTCCAGGTTTGCATTGAATTTCCACTGCAATAAACTCCCCCTTTGCTATGTAAAATAAGAATTCACATTTATTTATAACTGCATCTCTTTCCTTAGGGAAAAGCAAATCCTGTCACCTTCTTGACACTGTGAGGCAGTCTGCTGCTGGGCTGGAATGCTTTCATATTAGTCAATTGCCTTCGAGTCACTCTCAAATCACATCAGGTGAAGGTAGAAGCAAGCAAATGCACTTTTGTGACCAAATCCCAAATACCCAACCCTTACAATATTAGATTTCCCTCAGAGAAGATGTCCAAACTTCAGGACCGCAACTCCTCTAACAGATAAGGTAACACTTGCACACAGTCAAATTTTGCAGTTGAAGTGGGAGGACTGCAGGCTTACACTCTAAAATGCTAAAGAAAAAAGGCAGAACAGACACCAACTGTGCACACACTGAAACATTTAATATTCATATAATAAATTCTAAAATCAAGAAAAGCCTCTGATGAAAGCTAGTTGACAATATATACCTGGGCACTGAGGACAGCAGGAGTCCTGTGTGCGGGTGGGGTTTTGGCAAAGAAGAGGAGGGCAGACTTCAGTCTCACACAGGACTCGTCCACTGTGGCATGTACATTGTGTGCAAGAATCAATGTTCCATGTTTCTCCTTCTACAAAGTATTCCCCACCAGGAGCATGACAGATTGAGGGACTGGTGAGCTCCGGCTTCTGCACAATTATTTCATCTGGAAAAACAGAATTGGAAGATAAGCAAAATCAACTGTGATTCCAACGATTAAAAAATATACCCAACCTTTACTTCTCACTGTTATTATTAAAATTCTTAGGACAAACAAAACTAGCTATAAATACGCTCTTAATGAAGCTCTTTTAACTCTGTGTCACTTACTTATATCTCAGGGAAATTGTAAAAAAGATGAACCAGAAACATCTTGGGAATCAATCTGATTAAATGCTAGTTAATATAAATCGGAGCTAACCAAGTATTCTTGGAATTTCAGAAAGAAATCAAACCCATCTATAACATAGGAATTCCAAGAGACAGTTGTCATTTTCTGAAATTTTTTTCCAGTTGGACAATTTCTTAATTGCTAAATATTAACATAAATGCAATTCCTGAAAGGATGGATAAGTATGCACTCAGTCTGGGATTTGGGAAGTTTCAGCCTTAAAATTCTTAAGTGATTTGTGTCTGTAATGTTCAGTGCCAGATAAAAACAAAGAATCCCCACCTGTAGTCCCTAAAAACCTGAGCGCTTAACACCAGTGGAAGAATGTCACTGAAGGATTGTTTCATAGAAAAAAAAAATTACAAAAATAATCTGCAGTAATAACTGAAATAAAACCTGAACCCAGGGTGATCTCAGGGTGTAGGCTCTTATTTTCAGTGACTATCTCACCAAATTAATCTTAACTCCTTTTCACACAATTAATTACATTCAGTCTACAGTTCTAGCTAAAGACACACTCAGCCTGGGTTAGAAATCCAGGCAGTTAGAGAATGGATCTGACCTCCTTCAAGTGGAAATAGGGATCAGAGCTGGTTTCCTTTGATCAGCATGAGTGTCCTCCAGCCACTGGGACGTCAATAACATGGGAGAACTCTCTTCACCACCATGTGTTTTAAAAATAAAAAAAGAGACCTATCTTGCACTTTGAAAGTGTTTAAGGAATTACCATCAATAAAAGTCTGCTGTGGACTACATCTGCACAGCCTGGTTAAAAAGTTCCCATTGCACATAATAGATGAGCTTCAAAACAACAACAGCTTTTCAATCTTTTCTGATAAACTCAAATTGTTGCCAGCTTAGCGTGCTGGTTGCTTTGGACCTGGGATTGGTCAACCAGCTTTCTCCATGCATTGCGTATAGGAATCAAGTTGCCTCACTTAGCATGTTTTATTCTGCTCCAGGAGCCATGCGTGTAACAGCTACATGCTACAACGTGAAGCTTCAGGCTAATGAGTGCATGCTGTCCTTTGGCCTGAATTCAGCCCATCTGACATTGGACAACTACATTAAGAACGGAGTTGCCTCAGGTTTCCTGTGCTACGGAGGGAGGGGAAGAGAATGTGACCCCCAGGTAATGACTCAGCATCTCTAAACCACTCTCTGTGGGTCCTTCTCTCCTACTTAACCACACAGAAGCCTAACGTGAACATCGCTCCAATCCAAGTATCTTGGGTAAGGACAGAAAACTGAAATGGATAGCAGCTCCTTTAGTCATTCGGACAGACCAAGGCTAACAAAGCACACATGCTTCTCACTAAAATTTTAGTAATGCTGTATTTGTCTGATGAATTAAATTTGTGTCCTTTGTTCTGTGATGTTGCTTCATAGAAGATGCCCAGCTCCATTACTTGCTTTCTGTTCTGGAGAATGACAGGTAGAGCTCAAGAGAATACACTCAGGCTGATCTTACCCCATTCAGAAAGTACTTGTGTACTTTTTCCTTCAGGGAATTAACTCATCTATCAGTGATTTACTTACGCCGCCCTTTTCCCATTGCTTACATTTCTGAACAGTAAATGTGATTCAGTAGCATTTACCACACCTGAAGCAACATAGCTGTTCTGCTGCCTTGTCACTGTCTGACTTTATTTCATCTGGAACAATACAGTATGTTTTATGCAATGCCAGAGTCAGGCAAACTTTGCATTTAGTTCTTTGCAAAGTCACAGCTTATATACTGCCCATAATCATAAATGCCTAACCAGAGAGTACTGCTGTATGTATGGTACTGCTTACAGCTCCCTTACCAGCATAGGTATTGGTATATCACTGCAACTGAGTTGCTGCAAAGGTGCAACTATCACATTCCTGAAGGAGTAACTTGCAAGGCAAGCACACAGTCTTTCTGAGAAGCATGGTTCTGCAAAACACTAACAGTTAATGGCTTTCTAAATCTTACAGGAAACCTGGAGCTTTCCATAAGAACTGGGATAATCCACTTGAGTCTCATAATTAATATACAGAAACATGGTTTTAATAAACATTTTAGCAGTCAAAGCATTTCTCGCTCTGTTGAAAACTAAATATGAAATTGAATGTAAGCACCTTTTTCAGTTTGAAAAAAGGTCTCAGAGAGCTGTCATTTCCCTGTCAGTAGGCTAAAAGTGTGATTTTAAATGCAGTACATTAGGACTGCTAATTATTTATGTCAGATACATTCGACTGTCATGCTCACAGCCTCACAATTCCAACTGCACTCCTTTCTGTTGAAAGCCATGATTTTCATTGACAGCACCAGCATAGAATCAATACACAGCAAACTAAAATCAAAAGGATATGGCTAAAAAACAGAAAACCTAGGAAAGAGAACACCACAGGGACAAATTTGGCCATATTAATTAATACACTCACATGCAACCAACTGAAGTAAGTAATCTCCGGCTGCCCTAGCTTTGTATGAGTTTGCACTGAGTATGGCTTTGCTAACAAGGAAGCTAGATAACAGGTTCCCTGAAAGTAGGAAAGGATGTCAGGCAGAGAAACTTATTTACTTACTATATCTCAAAGAAATGGACTCTATCAGGTAGGCAACTGTTCTTTTATATAAGAGACTAACATTGCTGCTACTCAGAATCAAGCACAATAAATGTATAGCATGAGAAAGACTAAAGAAAGTGCTAATCTCTTATACTGTTCTTCCTTCAACAAACTGAACATTAGTCTTTTGAATGGATGCACCCATACTCACTCCCCACACAGAAAATAACTAGCAACTGTTAGCACATACAGTGCTGCTGAAAGACCAAAAGTAACACTGCTCTTACGTGAATGCTCTGAGGTACTCTGTATGTGCCAGGTAAATCAATATAAAGCATGCTTATCAGAGAGTGAAATCAAGAATGAGTCTTGGGGATCTAACAATAGAACTGCTAGACCTAAAGTCACCATCCTAAATTTTAATTTGTGAAACTTGAATGCGTAACTAATGAGGGAATGACATGCTAACTTGTCCCCAACCATATGAAGTAGTTGTCCCCAACAGTAATATACAAGCACTGTGAAAAGCTGACTGAGTCCTGCTGATACTCCCACAGTTCTGATCAGCCCTCAGTTCCAGTATGTGTGAGTGGAAAATAACATCCCTGCCCAGGGACATGACTTCAGGAATATTTTCTGCATTTGCTGTTTGCCTGCTTCTTCTGGCCCAATATTCCCAGATGGGTCAGGTTTTTATTAGATTGTTTTATTCTTTTTGCCACACTGAAATTTCACAAGGGAGTGAACTGTAGTGTTTGAGAGGGTATGCGAATGCATGAGCACATGGGGAGCTGGAGGAATGAATGACAACACTTGATGGGATGCATACAGACTAACACTGCACTCTGGCAAAAAAGAACTTTGATGCAAACTGATAAAACACAAAGGTTCCTTTTAAGATCTTCTAATTACTAAATCTCCTATCAGACTAGCCAGATGCTTGATCATGGGGGAGAAGGAAAGGATGCAAAGGATGGTTCCTCAAGTGTGCCTAACTAGTGGGAGTATCTTTAGTGCTCCCAACTCAGCTAAAAACTTCATCATTGATTGTCATTACTAAAGCGCTGAGCACAAAGTGCTCAGCCTCACTAACCACTAGTAAATTACTTAGTATTAGAAATAGCTCTGATTCTATAAAAAAGCAGTGCCAAAAGCAACACCATGGCTTGCAAGGGAACCACAGGAACCACAGACACAGTCTCAGTAATGGCAGCAAGCGGTGCAGGCTGAGAGGGGCTGAAAGGCAGATCGACCTTTTGCAGTCCTGTATCCTTTTGAGGACTATGTTCTTCACTTACAACAGGGTGCAAAATGGACTGGAGATCAACATTTGTCAAAACAAGCAGAAGAGATCTGTTATCTTATTTCCTAGAGAGGATACACTCTTTTTTGTCACTTTCAGAAAGAGGATTTGGCGACTTATTTTGTCTGTAGGATTTCCTGTTCTTTTCAAGGAATTTGAAACAATTCATAACAGCTTGAATCATGCAAATGCTTTCTTACTGTTTCGTTATTCATATTAGCACCATGCACCTCATTGTTCCTACTTGTAACATGACTTCTGATCTAGTCATAGACAATACCACTGTATTACAAACAGAGCTATTCAGCATATGTTGTAGGAACTGATCTGAAGACAGATGGAATTACTCTTATTATCTGTCCACATTCTAATACAGGAAAGTTCTTTCACAGATGTTTTCCCTATTATCACTTCTTTTTACAATTATATTGAAATGCAGCATTTACTGTACTGGCCTTCTCACCTAAAGAATTAAAATAATTTCCTACTGCTGCTGGCAGAGGAACATTCCCTCAGAACACAGAATCATGATGTTCAATTGCTAAAGACATCTCTTTAAAAGTCTACTCCTTTGAGGAGCTGGGAAAGAGAGATGAGAAGATGAATTTTAATAAAACTACACTTCAAAATAAGGAAGAGAAAATGCAATAGATTATTATATTTGCTATTATAGCTATAATATAATGGAAACTTCTTCCTGTTTAAGGATTTCAATGCATCACAAATTAACATGTTATGATGCACAACACGCGTATGCTTCACTTGTTTAAGTAACCATTTTTCCTATTTGAGATCTTAATTAAAGCCACTCATCATGTTATATTTGGACAGAGAAACCTTCATTTATACTTATCACTGAATGAGCTTTCACGTATTAGGAAACACCATACATAAGTGAAATGAAACCCAACTATGGACAACACAGAACGTTACCTGGACATGACGGGCAACATTGCCCTGGATGTATGGTGGGGTTGCCACAATTAGGAACAGGGCAGGTGATCAAGGCACACATTTCCCGCCCATTGTGACAGTAACATTCCCTGCAGCCATCGTGCCAGCTCTCCTCATTCTCATGTCGGCGCCCATCCATTGACAGGCAGGAGCCTGTTTTAACTGGAGGCATAAGAGAAGCGGTTGCTTCTGCAAGAAGTCAAAGGAAAATGTCATTTCCTAATAAGCATGTTTTGCCTAGAAAAACATAACTACTGCATGCCTGACTTGCATTTATTTTTAAACACATATAAGATCAAGTGATTAATAATTATATAATTTACACTTACAAATAAAGTAAACTTGAGACATATGAAACAATTCAAAGGTATATTGAAGGGCATGGTAAGACACAGTAAAACTTATTTCCTTGAAAAGTATTACCACTTCTTTTCTGTTGTGCTTATACTGCCTTTAATCATGCAGCAATGCAGTACTGGCTAAAAAAAATGTAAGGAAATGGTAGAAAACATGAGGCATATTTAAATTAAACAGAATAGTTTTAGGTATTACCTATGATGTGAGTACCTGACAGCTAGTAGAATATAACAGTATTTATAAAAGCTAAGGATAGTCCCGTAAGTACCATGAATGAAAAAATTACAAGCAAATTCTAAAGGAGTCCATGCTAGATACTGGAAATATTTCATAAAACACTACCTACAGGAAATTACTTGTGTTAGTTACTATAAATGATATTTGGAAGGTGACTGTTCTGACATTTTTACCCCTCATTCCTGGGTTTTACTGAGATGAGGTAGGGGAGATGCTAGGTCATGGCCTGAACCAGTGATTGAGCACCTGGAGGAGGGCTGTGGCTGCCTGGGGAGCAAAGGCAGATTGTTGGCACCTGTGCTCCCCACCGACCGGAAGGGGTGGGCCCAGGGTGGGGCTGCCCGGGGCTCATTTAAGGGCCAGCCCCAGAGAAGAGTGCTTTCTTCTCAGAGACTAGCTACTCCTTGGAGGAGCATCATCTTGGTGGGAGATTGTTGCTCTTTGGTTGTGTAAGTTGAGACTTTTGTGAAATTTCTGTTTATGTCTATTGTTAAACTCTCGTATGCCTGGGATCACAAAGAATCCGAAGCAATTTTGCTGTTTCATTTGCAAAATAGATGAGAATACAATAGTTCAGAGTGCTGTGTTACACTCAGAATGGGCAAGCTTTTGGTCCAGAGAGTATAAAGTCTCATCTGTATCCTCAGGGGTGTTTAAGTGTGGAAGGATTCAGTCTCAATATATTCTGTTTATCAGCAGAGTGAATTTAAAGCCTAACAATCTCTCATCCATTGTTATTATGATGAAGGATTTTAGATCAGTTTGTCAGTAGCTGACTTGCTTTCAGTGGTACATCCTTTCACATATATGTAAGGCTGTTTGTATTCATTTTATGTTAAAAAAATGATGCAGTATGAGAAGAACTATTAAAATACATTTCTAATTAATACAGAAGTATCACAAACCCACCAAACAACTAACATGTAGGCCAGCACTTCAGCTGTGGTGGCTCTCCCAGAAGCAGATGCTATAAAGTGGGTTTGATGCATGTCATTAAAATAAGAACTCAACATACAGAAATCACACTAGTACCTTGCTTTGTGAAGTCTAGGAGGGGAAAAAAAGCATGTGGGTTCAACACTTCTAATAGTAAATTTCATCTTATTGCATTGAACAGAAACAATACGAAAGTTACACACAGTTACTACAGATTTAAATTGTAGTATCAGATGTATCAATTACTTCTTGAATTGTGTCCTACAATAAAATCATTATTGATACATGTAAGTCATAAATAGGAATACTCTTCCTGAATAACTACTTTAAAATATCTGATGTACTCAAGCTTTTGTTTCTAAGATATTCTTATGTATGCTCCTGAACTTGGAAGAGCAAACCAAGTATAGGCAGATACTCAAGATGAACAAAGTAGATTGAGTCTGTAGATTGTAGATGAACTCAGTAGATTCAGATTTTAAATAAAAGTTGCACAAAAGAAAATTAAGAGAAGCCAAGTGCCTAAATACAAAATAACTGGATACCTAGAGGTATGGCTGAAAACAGTCTGAGAATTATAGTAGTTTACAAGGAGAATATGAGTCAGGAATGTTACACCTTTGCAGAAAAGGCAAGTTCAGCCACTGATACAGTATAGGAGTGTCAGATGTCTAAATACAGTACTACTATCTCTACTAGTTGGCTTTGCTGCTGCAAAAGTGCAATATTCTTGTGATGAGAGATCACAAGAACTGGGTTTCCTTGACTCTGAAAATAATGTTTAGGGGTCTCTAATTGCAAATCCTTAAATATTGCAGGAATTCAAAAGGGAATGGTGATCAGCTGTTCCCTGAGTCTGCTGAGCTTAGGAAAAGTAACAGGTTTAATTCTTAGAAAGGGAGGCAGGAATATAAAACAAGTCATTTTAAAAGTCACATTGGTAGACCCAGGAAAACATAATTTAGAGAGTTTAGTGTGGATTTCTTTCTTTAGAGATTAAAGGTTCTTAATGAGTGAAATCTTAGACAAACATCTGTCAAGGATTATCCAGATACATCTGATGTTATGTGAGGGCAGAGAAATGGACTCCTCTTAAGAGGACTATCTAAGCTCTGTATTTCTATGGTTCTACTCCTATTACCCCTAGCATAATTTATTTCCAGCAGATACATGTTAAAGTGGAGCTAATTCACAGGCAAGTTATTTACTGATTCATTCACCTTACTTAGGGATTTGGGGTTAAAATTTTAACAAGGACTCAGGGCTCTCCCAGAACATACTGGTGATTGCTGTAATTCATCTTGGATGAGTTGCTAATGATCACATTTAAGTGATATGCTCAAAGCTTGGTGTCTTTATGATCATGTTAACAATGAATACACTTATTTACTTAGAGAGGGGACCAGGTTATTTTTTTAAATAGCTGTGCATGTTTTCAAGTCTATCCTTGTTAAGGAAAGCACTTAAGTGTGCATACGGAATAAGTAACTGAAGAGTTGCATCTGTGAATAGTCTGGGATGTAGTTATGACATATCCAGGATACCAACTGTTCATGGCATAATGACTAGGAAACATATGTTGATGGCAAAAATTGAGACAAATGGCAAAACAAGTGATAAGAATTGTCTCATTGGGACTCCATTCAGCAGTTATCCTCTCTTACTTCATATTTTTCAATTTTTATTTCTAGTAAAACATATTACAGTTTGTCAGTGAAATCTCTGCTTTTAATTTCTGCAAGGCATAGTAATTTTTTTTTTTTGCTTGAGGTCGTAAAGTTTTGTTGTAACTATTTGCAGTGTATGATGTGGGGGAAAATACCATGTGAGGTCCTTCCAATTAACATGATTGCATGTTTGCCTGCAGCTGCAGGGGACTGACTTCAGGTTCTCCATAGCTTCTTCCAGTCCTACATTCCCATAGTGTTTTTCTATTTTACCATTTCTTTAAATGTGAAAGAACCTGCTTAAACCATTAAGAATGGAGTCATTGGACAAAGCAATAGGAAAATACTCAAGCTGATTTACAGCTGGAAATCAAGATGCACAAGCAAGAATCAAAGAAAGCAAGCATTAAAGAGCAGTTGAGAGAGGCACTGTATTCCAGTTCTTACAGATTTCCTGTTGCAGTATCCTTTTCCCTTTGCTCTAGCTTCTAACAGCTTTGAAAATAAGTTGCAGTGATAGATGATGGCCACACACTCACACCTACCTCTGCATTTGCAGATAACACACCCATGGCTGTTCTGCTGGAAGCCCATCGGGCAGATTTTACCACAAGGCATTTCTGGGCATTTCTTACATCGACAGATCTCACAGCCATGCTTGTTCTTCCTAGATTACCAACATAAGTTGAAAAGGTCAGCAGGATACCTTAAATGTCTAAATGTCATGGTTAAAGCAAAAGCAACCTCTTAAGTGACTGATCAAGTGAAAGCAAATTCTTTAACATTCACACTTTTGTCCAGTGGATCTGTGGGGTATGCAGGTCTCTATTGCTGACATGTGCTTCCCTCATGTTAATGGCAACAGCTCTGCATTTGGTATCATCAGGCCATAGCAGATAGTACAGATCTACATGCTTATGACTCATGAATGTACAATATTACTGCAAGTCTAATTTTAGCGCTGAATTGAGATTTGAATGGAAATGATCTTAATGCTTACTACAATTTTAGCCCCTTTAAGCTACAAATTGATATAGTTATGTGTGAACACAACAGCACTGATGCAAATCAATAAGTAATTAAAATTTTGTTGACACTGACAACATTAGGGTGCTTGTTTCCTTTTTTAAATAAAAGACATACAATAGTATTAAACATTTAAAAATACCAGCCAAACATTAAATCACATTCTACATCTAAAAGCAGAATTTCAATTGAAGATGATGTTCAAGTTAACTTTGGAACGTTTTGTGTTCAGGTTTTTGTGTACAGAAATGCAACTGAAAGACCATCCTAAAGACAGGGTTCTCCAAACAGTAGCATCAGCCTGATATCAACTTGCTTTTAAGGGATCTTTGTCTTACTCCTAGCTACCATACTGTACCTGTTAACATCTGCTGTAACTTCTAAACTTCTACCTGATAGTTCACACAGTTTACTAATATAATTGTTTTATGCATACCTTAAAGAGGAAGTGTTGCAGCTTATTTAAGTACAGAAAGCACACAGAAATTTGTATTCCTCTATAGGTCCTAGTAGTCAGTAGTCACATGAAGAGGGTAAAAATGACTGGTCTTTAGTATAGGCAGTACAGTTCTGTGAGAGACTTAACATTATTTTATAATGCCTTCTGTTTGAAGATGAACCAGGTAGTTAAGTACCAACTCACAGAGCTGTTCTGAAGAGTACATTTGTTCATCATCTCAAACAAAGGCTGTAGGTGCAAGTGCCTTATCTCACTAGGCGAATGTCTCATAAAGTACAGTATCCACCTCTTAAAATTGAGATCCTTGTGCAGTGAGGATCATTTCATTTGCTGCTGCTTAGGATTCTCTAAGCCCAAATTAACATTTGATCACAAAATATGAGAGAAGACAGGGAGATGTCTGGTTGAATTATTCAGTGGTCCACATGTGAGTACACTTTGAGTAAATGCCTGATCTAGGTGTCACTATGTCTAGAACTTCAAATGGCAAAATTCAACATTTACACTTTAACTGTGTTTGCTATTCTTATCACTAAACTCCAAATACTTTCTATTTCTGAAAACTCTTTTCTCTGATCCAATATGACCATCCTTATGCTTCTTTAACAGCAGCAGCAGTTTTCTGTAACTAGCAACTTCCTTATCCTTACTTAAACCTTTCTTTAGAAAATCAGATAAATTTCAATCTCTAAAACAGACCATGAAAATCAGATCTCTCAAACCAAGTAAGAAGTTTCTGAACTTCTTGAAAGCTCAGTTCTGTTGACATGGAGCAGCTAACTTCACAGCAAAGCTAACAATACTAACAAGTAACATAGACAAGAGTAAAGAACTTTTTTTTAAAGCTTTGAAGAGATTTCATCTCAGATCTTGAGTTTGCTCATCTGAATGGTTCAAACTTCACTCTCCTTTAGAGATGTTCAAAGAAATCTGCATGCTTTGTACATATTTTAATTGACTTCACTTCTTGGATCCTTAATGTAAGCAGCTTTATCCTATCTTAAAAACTGAGCCATCTAACCACTTCATTCATTTAATACTTCCACTCAATCTTTCATGTTTCTTTCATTCTACTACTCAAATTTGTCTCTGACTTCAAAGCCACTGGTAAAAGTTCTGAGGAAGACAAAACTAGCACAGCTTTTCTGTAACTTCTCTCCTTCTCTATCTTCTTTAATGTGCAAAAATAACTCTCAGCCACTCTTGAAGTCAACATGCCTGGAGGTAACTTCCTCAGAAGGACCCTGAAGCTCACAGAGGACCCTGCTAGCTGCACTATCTGATTTGACCTCATAAAGCATGCATCACCTTACATCCATGGCAAGGACACTACTATCAGTAGCTGCCTCCTTTCATCTTTAACTGTTTTTTTTTTTTTTCAGTTGTAGATAGTGTTTCAACTGTTAAGTCATCCCACTAAAACCTTGGTGTGTGATCTGAGCTGCTGTCTGGATTCATGCCAGTGACCATCCTGGTTTCCCAGTTATATGTTTAGTTGAAGGAGGTATTCATGTTTAGCCCAATCACTCTTATGACTGCTGTTTCCTGTAAAAATCTTTATTACTTACACAGGGGCAAGCTTGATTCTGTGATATAGGGTTATAAAAGGTATTACTGCTATTTGTTTTGGACTGCTATTATGAAGATAATTTCAAACCACAATAGGGGTGCCTCAAATAGCATTTAAAGCAAACACATTTGAATGTTATTTCTTTTTTAGCTGTGCACCTCCAGCTGCAGTGCCATTATCCTTCGGGAGTATGGGTTATTTTTGTTTGCTATAACTCCACTTTGTTTAGCACTATCAACAATGCGAGGGTTATATGGACAACAAGAGGCAGGTCAAGCAGAATGCTATATTAACCCAAGTGGAAAACTATGGCTAAGAATAGCATGAAGACTAAAGAGAGATGTAAAGCCACTATTCTCCTATTTCTCTTTCAGCATCACAAGCAGAGAATATATATTGTTCACCGATACCATCTATGACTAAAGCTAATTAAATCTGTGAATACAGTTGTTTCAGCTTAATTTCATTTTTCTGAAATTGCCTTGCTGATTGGCTCACGCTCTAGTGTATTTTGAGTCTTCCAAACTTCATTAAAACTGTGTACAAATAAAAATCTGTAGTACTTATGGATGAATGTCAAGTGTAACTCTGAAATGAACCATAAATTGAAGGCACAGTAATCTTAAACACTATGAATTGCCATGTTAGTAAACTTCATCACAAAACTTAAGACAATTTACATATGATTATCTGAAGCTCAGCTACATAAGATAGAAATTAAACTCTTATGAAAATGGATGCTGTAACATGGAATGGATCCATCAAAAATATATTGGAAAAATACATATTGAAGCCACTGATTCCAAATATGACAGTTATCAGTTTTTGTCACCTTTTCCACAAGTAAATAAAGACAAAATACTTCCTTTTCTGGATAAAGAATTCCAGCAACAGTACAGACTTTGAGCCCATTTACAAAAACTACAGTACTGTTCTTAAAACATATAGAGTAACTATCATAATAGAAATGACATACTACAACTAGGGCACTTTTAAACTGAAAAAACCCTACCCTTGAAATATTATAAAATCTTGTGATTAAAATAGGATATAAAATGAAAGGATATCAAAGCAGAACCTAGAAACAATTTCAAAATGCTACATGCACAAGATATTACTTTTAAGTAGCTTTTTCATCTTGTTCAACAAATATTGAACAGACAAATTTAAGCAGTGTTTTGCTTCTGTAATTTGATCCTGTTTTTTGTAATTTTATAGTTGGGAACTTGTTGATCGAAATCTATTTCCACAAGTTCAGTACTAACAAAGTTGGTTTGAAGAACACTCTATCACATCAAGTAATGATGCTTCTGCTTTCTCGCCTTTTCCCTGATTTTGCCATGAAGTAAACAAGTATACATTCCTGGCTTTTGCATATTTTCAATATGTATGGACATAACATATGTTCAGAATAAGAATACATACAAGTATCCAAAGGGACAGTACTTGTCACAGTCAACAGGCTTGCACTTCTTGGGCCGTGGACGGCATTGACAGATCTCGCAATTGTGGGCGTCAGTCTGGAACCCAAAGGAACAGTCCAGGGAGCAGCCTGATATGAGGCCAGTACACAGCTCCTCTCCTGTGAAGGACACATGCAGATTACCACAAAACCAAAATAGTTTATACCAGACAAATGTATCCTTAACAGACTAAACCTTCTGTTCTTCTTTACTTGTAATTTAATAGTTAATCCTTACCTTCTGACTGTCCTAAAATTAAAATATTCAACTCAATTCTACAGTAATGACTTAAATCATATGAGAAGATACAAGATGTCTTCAGTTCCAGTCAAGAACTCAGGGAATAGAGCTGATTACCCTACACTACCTTGATTTTGTGAATATGTGGACATCTAACTGACATTCATGACTGCCAGTCTTTTAATAAAGCATTTAAAATAACAGTTTTGGCACATCACATCCAGTTAAGTTTCTGTTCAGTGTAGAGCATCTTTCATTTCTACTCCATTTTAACTAGAATTGAAAGGCTGGAGTACAGTAACCTTTTTCCTTAGGGTGTTTACTGTCACTTGTTTAAGACTTGCTTTTCAGAAATATAACTAATATGGAAGAGGTGATCTAAGCTTAGATACGTTAGACTCAAAGACCTGCCTCCTGAAGTCTACTACCATGTTTTATTAGGCTTTTGTGGCAGGAAAACTCCATTACTCCTTAACTCCGTTACTCCAAAACTCCTTATTACTCCATTTTCTGATGGAGTAATAAGGCAGTCATGATTTTTAAAGTAAGACTTGTACCATAAAGAAAGTACAGTAAAGTACACATACACTGGAATATATATAAAAAAAAAATGAATTTAGTTATGACCTTTGTGATGTAGATTGTAACATATCATGCTGATGCTCAGAACTGACCAGTGAATAATCCTGGAACTGCACAGGTTGGATTGAGCACTATTCACTTTCTGAAGTGTACTTTGTCACAGAGATGAAGTATTTAGGTGGCCATCAGGCTTGTGGAATGTAGGTCAAGGAACAATAAGATGCAAATGAAAAGGCATGGGAGAAATAGGTGACTTTAAAAAAAAAAAAAAGGGGGGGGGGGAAGCTGGAAAATAAAAGTTAAAGTAGTAGAAACAATAGGAATGTTTTCTTAGTTGCTATGTTTCTTTGTGTCTAGATTTGTGCTTAGGACAGCTATCAAAGTGTGGCTCTCTGGTTAAATATGAAGTAAAAGAAAATGGTAAAATAATGACTTCTTTAGGATCTCATGGCTAACATTTGTTTTCAGTCTTCTGTTCTGCTTTGATTATTCAGTGAGACTGCTTTTTAGAGGTGTAGAAGACATTTTAAATATAAAATCTATATACTTTATTAAAAGGGCCAACGTGTCTAGGACAATAAGACAACTGCATCTCATTCTAAGTAGTTCATACTATTAATTTACTTAAACTTGTACAGTCAGCTGACATACTAACTAAACAATCCATTCTCAAGGCAACATCTTCCTTGCTTCATCATTTAAGCATCGAGTTATTCTCCACAGAATTCTGTTTTCAAGTGGCCAAGAGATGGATGACTAACAATCATTGCCTCTCAGGAAGAGATACCAAAAAGCATCCTCATCATACCGTATACGAAATAGAATCAAAATTCTGGCTGTACCAACATACAGAGTTTCCTGAATTCATTATAGAAAACTGTTCACACCTAAACCTCCTAGTGTTATATCAATACTATATGAGGACATCAGAATAACCTGTACAGAACTCTACTGGCAGTCTTTCTAATAAGATGCTAAAAATGATGCCTTCTGAGAAGATGTTTGTTACTAAAATTAATGTGTTCTCATACTTAAATTTCCAGTAGTACAACATTACAAGCTGTGGACTTAGATTTTCAATAGTTCTTGAAATATTTTCTGTATAGAAATTTAGTGTTATGGAAATCATTAAGTTGTTTCTGGTCTGCTTTCTGATACACATCTAAGCATCCATATTTCTTCCACTGAAATAACTTAAAAAAAAAAACATGGAAAATTACAGGCAGTCACAAACTGAAGTACCATCTGGTACACATACACAGTTTGTCTGATGCACAGGCCCCTTGAAAACTCCACAGTTCTAAACAGGGCATTTTTTTTCAGAAAACTGAGAGTGAACTTGTCAATTTCACAGGAACACAGTTTATCTCAAAGACG
>WBMW01003581.1:585649-621233 GCA_013396635.1 Penelope pileata | reverse complement strand
GGGGTAAAAAGCCAAGCCTAAATATCCAAATGTTAAATTCAATGCATGCAATTTTCACCCTTAAAATATCTCCATAATCTTAGCTACAGCTTTAAATTCACTGTTAATAAAATAATCACAACTTAATTATGAAAGACAAGTAAAAACATTTCCTGTTAAGGATTTGGGTTGGAACCTGATGATCCTTGGGGTCCCTTCCAACCCAGGCCATCCTATGATTCTGTGATTTGCATTTCAAATGAGAAACTAAAGAATCACAATCTATTCACGAAAGTCAACTGCAATTATTTGAGGTATATCAGGAGGTAATTTGTATGGGGGCTTTTTCCACTTCTGTTTATATAAGTTCCATCTAGAACACAAATCCCAAATCATGCAATATATCTGCAGGGAAGAGATCCAGCCCTAAATGGGGTAATAACTGCTTCAAGACTGTATCTGAAGGAAGCAATCTGAGGAAGAGGATAGGAAACTCTTCAAAAAGCTAACAGAGAAGGAAAACTGCCTTTCAGTCCAGGAATCTGCATTACATGCTTACATATCACTGCAACTTCAAAAGTATAGGCAAGCTTCGTGATTACAGAATGTTTGTTTCTCTGGGTGATTAGTTTATCACATTATCTAGAAAACAAAACTAATGATTCAACAGGATGTAGAGGGCTAAATAGAAATGATAGGATAAGTAGGAAACATTAAAGAGAAGGCACCTCTCGTGCTGCTTAGAGCAACACATGGCTGGAAACCAGAGTTCTTCTATGTAAGAACTAGAAACAGTCACTTTTTTTTCTTGTGAAATGCTGATGAGGTGATGTCAATACAGGAAACAATCCTACTACATAAAGCACAGTGGGAGAGATTAGGCTGATAAAATAATAGCAGAATGAAATACTGAAAAAGCATAAAATCGTGCTGCCTGTAGTGAATAAACAACTTGTGCTATAAGCTGAGAGTTCTCACATAGCAGATTGCTCCTTCTGAGATCAACCAAAGTTCTTTAGAAAGAGATGAACGTATTCCTGAATGTCACAGGCTAATATAACTGTACTTTGAACGCAACTATTTGTTGTTTTAATGCTGAGAGACATTAGAGGAAATACAAAACAGGAAACCAAATTTTAGCAAGAATTCAATTGAATCACATACAGCAAATAGCTAGCACAGAAAGAAAGGCTGCCCTCAATCAATAATACTATCAAAACAGCCTCCAACTGGGAATAAATATTCACTTGAGGAAAAACGTGTACCAAATACTTATAGCAGTGAATCCAGCCCACACAACAAGACCATACAATTTTCTTCTTCATATACGATTGCAAAACTAGCAGGAAAGTCAGTTACCAGCACTTCCATGTTTCTAGCCGGTTTTCACCAGATCTTACTATATTTTACTAAGGCTGTTGTTTAGAGGCTTTGACTCTCCCAAACGCAGCAGTTCTTAAAAACAAACAAAAAACTAGTTTGTAGTTCACAATTTAACACATTTATGCTGACTTGGATATGGGATTTTCAAATAACTAGATTCATTTGGACCCATCTAATAAGCTGCTGCTGGAAAGAACAGGAAGGGAAAGAATAGTTGAAGATAAACCAGACTTCCAAAAACTTTTGTGAATTATTAAGAAACAAATACTAGCACTGAAGTCTCTATGTCTGGCCACTATTTTGTCAATAAACTCCTCTTAATAGAGAAGTTTTTTTCTCCCCTTTCTTTACCCACTGCCAAACGCTGTTTCATATGCATGGACTAATAAAACATTTGAGTTTTAGAAGAGTATGATGCTTTTTAAGGAGACTCTGGGACATGTGGGATGGGACAAGACTGTAGGAAGAAGAATCTTAAAAACAGACTACTGCTAAGATCTGATGAGGTTGCACAGTGCATTGCAAGCAAAAGATCTGGTGTTTTTAACTCTTTTCCTCTAAATACCTCAATCTCAGTACTGAAATCAATTCATTTTAAAAGGTTTTCCAATCATTGTAAGATCTAATCACTGGTTGCCAAAGGAAAGAAAGATGTACAAAAATCAGAGCGTAAGAGGTTTGATTTACTGATATGACACACAGTTACCACTCTGCAAACAAGACAACATCATTTTGTCCCGGAATATGTAATGTTATCAATGTTTGTAAGGGTTCACTCAAAACCCAGAAGTTACATACACAATGTATTCTCTCCTTCTCAGGTATGGGACCTCAGAGAGGCAGTATGTCTTAAAATGAATCACAATTCTTAGGCCTAAGTTCAAAACATCAGATGTGATTTATTCCTGATTTCAGAGTACTCACACCCCTACCTTGCATGCATCTTAGAATATTTAAGGTGTTACAAAATACTTCTCAAATCAAACTGTAAAGTGCACAAACTTCAGTTCTGTGAATTGATTGTTTGGTTCTAAAATTGTTCTTCCATTTGAAATTTAACAGCTTGACTGTAATTCTAGATAGCTTTTATTGAAAAGCAGACCTCAGTTTCCTTCTTCTAACATATATATGACATTAATCTAAGCTGTAAGACTTGTTTTTCTCCAATTATTTTACATACGGACACTGATAACTTTATTCTGAAAATTGAAAGTCATCTTAGGCTAAAACTTCTGAAAATGCATTCTAGAGATGCATAACCTGTTGAAATACTTCTCATTTTTAATCCTGTAGTTTACAGAGAGAAAAATGACTTTCAAAGAATACTAGTAGATGTTTGACAAGAATTGTCAGTATTTCAACTTGGCTTAGGCCAGTGTCCATTTCTTTTTTTTTTTTTTTTTTTTAAAAAAAAAAGTAGATTGTAGACCTGTAGCATGGCTACACAAAGCTAGCTACATACCTTTACCATCATTATTTCCTTGACGCTGAGGCTAGACCATACCAGGAGAACTGTTTCACAGTACCTTTACAATTAAGCACTCCTCAGCCGTCCTCTCGGTGTGGATTGCTACTGCTGGTTAATCTTCAGGGGTGGGGATCTGGGGAGGCAAATTTATGAAGGAGAAAACTAGGTTACTTATCAGTAACTGGAATTCTCTGAATATATTGCCTCCACAGATCCACACTAACCCTCCCTCCTTTCTTTAGAATTAACTCATGATTCATAATAGTGGGATAAAAATTAAGGGACTGGGCACTGTGATGCTAGGAAAAAAATAATTGCATGTAAGTCCATTGAGGCAAGTTACCCACTTGGATACCTGCTCTAAACACCTCTAGGATTGACATCCAACACATGACTTCATGAAAGTGATGTCTCAAAAGTAGAGTTACTGGAAAATGATCAAGATTACACAAACCTTCAAGAAGTCTTTTTTCCCCCAACAAATCAAGAGAATTTATTTGCTTTTATTGCATTAGATAAATTCTAAGCATTACTAAAACCAATACACTGCAATCTTCAGAGATCCCCACTTTCCTTTCTAGTAAGAAGACAGATAATATTTATTTGGCATGAGTTGTTCATCATAATTCCATCCTCTTCAGGGAGTACTTTCACTAAATTCCACACGTGCACTTACAGTTAATATTTCAATTTTACTTAGAACATGTACTTCCTCTCTTTTAAAGAGACATGCTTCAACCTCAGTTTCCCATGGCTGTATTTCACTAACTGAAGTCTAATAGATATCACACATTCCCTTTCACATCACTGCAGGAAGGTAATCAAACATCTTCTGCCATGTGAATCTTATTATTCAAAAATGTAAGATGTTCTTTTTGCACTAAGGAAAGTGAATTGACTTTCTTTTTTCCCCCATGGAATTTGTTGCTAAGTCATGGTAACAATTGGAGATCATTGTTAGTAAAATAGAGAAATGTTACCTCATCCACATTATTACTACTACCTTACTATTACATTACTATCATCATTGTTTGAAGTATATATTTTGTGTGACTACTTGGCCCATCTTATCTTCAATACCCTAATAAATATGTTTACTTGAATAGACAAAATTAACACCAAGGGAGCTTCAAAGTACTCAGAGCACATCCTTGAACTGGATTCAAATCTAGGCTAGGAAGAGTAGATTAGGAAACCCCATCCAGAACTCTGACTACTAAATGATGAACACAGAAGACATGAGTTGAGATATATTCTCCAATTCTTTTCTCATCATCAGGCCATGTGTGTTTTCAGAGCTTTAACACTTCTGTTCAGAGATATTTAGAGCCCATGGATGCACCTGTATAACTTTTCTCAAGCTTTCCATAACTTTTCTCAAGCTTTCCCTTTCTGTGCTTCAGTCTTCCACAGCTGCATTTGAATATCTCACAACTAATCCAATTCCCACACTGTCAAACCTGTTGAAATCCCACTCCTCTTCATCAGCCATGAAGGGAGATGGTAGGAGTTGCCAAAATACTGAAGTCCATGCTGCAGATATCTGCCACTACTAACTTCTTAACTTCATAACACGATATGTTCTACTCATTTAAGGAACAGGTATCAGAAAATTTTCAGAAGTATTAATATATTCTTATGGAATGTATTTGGAAGAGAGGGGTTCCTTTGTGTCTATAGAACTGTGCAAACATAATATACAGATAATTCTAATTTTTGAATACTGACTTCACAGTCTGCATTGATAGACAAAACAGACCACAACATGATGTAGATGATATGCTATAATGTGCAGGAAAAACACCTCATATCTACAACCTTCTACAATTGCATCTCTCCAGGAGTGCTTTGGAATAAAGGAAACTGCATGACAATGGCCTCTTGTAACTGCAAAGGTAAGCCTTCTATGTGAAGCAAACAAGTTTTAGAATTTATAGAAATGCTCTAATTCTAATTAGATCTGTTTAGCTAAAAATGCTCACAGTTATACCCTGAATAGTACTTCATATTCAACTCATTTAGGGTAGAAGACTGTAGTCTGTCACGGAAGTTACAGGAAAGATTTTAATGGCTTTTTCCTTTTCATGAATATAATACAGGGAATAGATAAGATCAGACAAGCAACTGCCTCTCACTGCAGGCTCTCAGTAAAGAATGATTTACTGTTCAGCAGCAACTTTCAGACTTTAAATCTTAAGTTACTGCAATCAGCAGGTATTATTCAATGTGCTGGTTAATCCTCCTTGGAGCAACAGGAGTCCTGCCTCATAAAAACCTAATCGCTGGCTTTGTTTCATTCCCCTGATGTACACCTCTTTCCAAAGACTATAATCCACTCCGGTTCTCCCTATGAATACTCAGGCCTAGACACTCCAAACACAATTGCAACTGCTGCACCTTACAATGTTGCTTGTTTGTTTCTTGTTCTTATATCACCTATCACTTTTTTTCTCCTGTTGTAGCACTGTTTTAGTTTCACTGATGGCATTCTGTAGCAGTTCTTTCAATAAACTGGGTTATACACTTTTTTTTTCTCCCTTTATTTTCATGGAGTGCTTTTGCTTCTGTACATTCCAGGTCAGGGTTTTCATTCCTTTTACCTGATTGTTTGTGGCTCCATCTCTAGTCACTGGAAAATTTCCCCCTTATTAATTTGTGCTCACTCATAGAACTATAGACTGGCTTGGGTTGGAAGGATTGCCTGGTTCCAGCCTCCCTGCTGTGGTCAGGGCTGTCACCCAGTTGATCACTCTTCGCTCAGCAGTAGTTTTTCCCTCCCATTTCTTGCAAGCGTGGTCTGCCTCTTTTTTTCCTTTAATTTTACTTTACGCTATGTTTTCACTGCATGTCTTCAAAGCATGTTTTTGCATTCACTGCAAAAACAAGGAAGAAGGGTAAAGGACAAAGTATCCTTCTATTAAAATTCAGTGTTCTAGAAACATTACAATTTGCTTCTTCTCTCATTCTGTAGTCCACCTGAGACAAGATGGATAAATTTGAATTGAAATTACAGAAAAGCACCATGCAAGCTTCATGATGTCATACTTCATCTTTTCAAATAAGCCTTTTACACTGATTTTTAG
Organism: Penelope pileata; assembly: GCA_013396635.1. Lineage (NCBI taxonomy): Eukaryota > Metazoa > Chordata > Aves > Galliformes > Cracidae > Penelope > Penelope pileata. Next base: position 615,320 of record WBMW01003581.1, on the reverse strand, counting down.
CTACAGGAATGTAAATGAAATCATTGATAATGAGGAACAATTTACAGATTTGCTGAACTTTCTTCCTTTTTCTTCTTTTTTTTGCTTTTATTTTGACCGAAATAAATAGAAGTATATACATCTCAGCGGAGATAAGTAAAGAGAAGTTAGCAAGAATGGAAACTTCATTGGAAGGAGATCAGTAGAGCTAAGATAAGATGACTTCAAATAGTAATGAGGCATGTGTACCTTCATTACTCAGACACTAAATCTGGCTCAGCTGAGCAACTCAGACCAGCAGAAAATAAGTAGGGACAATGTAAAGATGCTGATATGCTCAAATTAATTTAAATGTAAATCCACATGCGTTTGTGTGAATGTAAGATATTACATGTTCTTACATTTTTAGAGAGCCAAGATGCAACTAAACTAGTTTAGACTTGAAAGTACAGAGACCTAGAGCAGTATGTTTTCATTGTATTTGACCTAAAACTTTCTCAGTCCTCACACATTCATTTGTCCAGAGTCTTGCAAGTGAGAAATGTTACTTGACAGAAACATTCTACTCCTGTCATTTTGACTGATGTCTCAGCATTGATGAAGACTACCAAGCTGTAATTTTTCTTTACTTTAGTAAATAAATGTTTCTCCTTTCTGAATAACTTGGGAGATTCTTAAGCAATCTACAATTCAAGTTATTCAACTGAGAGAAAGGATGACAGACTAATGATACTATTAAGTTTGCTCCTGACAGTTTGCGACTGCAAAATGAAAATAATTGCAAGCAATTCTAGCAAGAGAAATTCATTGAATAGGTTCTTAAACAGTATTTAATCAGAAACACTCTAAGCAAGAGTAGAGACATCCTGAGAAGCAGTAGATGTACATGTATGATCTGATAATCTAGAGCAAAATAGATAATCCTCTGGAGAGATGGGCCTCCTGTGCAACAAACTGGAGGGCAGGACTGCAGGTACAGGCATCATACTCAAATTTGCTGAGTATGTCCATCTTCTTGTCAAACTCCTTATAGGAAATGCTTCCCCTCACCCCAGTTAAAATTTCAGCAATTAAATCACATGACACTGGTAAAAGCAGAACTTCCTAATTTTTTTTTTTACTAAATTCTTCTATTTTAAGTAAGGCATGTATACAATGGCTTCAATGTAATAAACTACACATCCTATGTACCCTTGCAGAGGGTGCTTTTTATTCACTGATACTTTTGACATGTCAGCTTATGACTTTGTTTCAAGGCACCATTTCTGTGTTGTACAATCTCTTCTTGTCCCTGTGTCTCAAACTGATCGATTCCTATGCTTTTCAGATGATGCCCTTTCTCCTTTTCTAGAGAGGATGCAGAATGTGCAGCACACCTGCTGTTCACACAGTTGAAGCAATACAAACAGCAAGAAATTGTCTAACTGGCAAAGTGGAGAAAATAGAGTAAGAAGGACATATAACAGCTCTTCACTGAAGGTTTCTGATCCTGCAAATCCCTCTGATCTAAAAGCTGTTTTATTTGTTAGATCATAACCTGTTAAGAATGAAAACCAAAGAGAAATGAAATGGAGAAAAAATTGTCCTTTAGAAACTCAGCTCTCATTTTAGCTGAACGGAAGCGACTTAAAAACAGGCAACACATTTGCCAATCTTGTATCTGTTCTTCTTTCCACATCTGCTGATGAGGAAATATACCTCTTAACTATAGGACTTACATTCAGCTTTTGTATGCTTTCAGTTCTGATTTAAAACCTATTTACTTCTTTAGGTCAGAGGTTTAAAAAGTTATCAAAATCAGTATTCTTAATGACTTTCATTAACATACTTAATCAACTAAGACACAACTAATACAAGTCTGAAACAAATGACATAAACAGCGCTGTGTGTTTTATAAATGGGGGGGAACTCTTATCCATATTGCAAAAGGTAGGAAATAGATGTGGACTTCAGTATGGTTCCTGTGGAGATCTATGGGAAGTCACCGTTACTGTGAATACAACTTGTAATAAAAAAATACTATTTTTGTATTACCATAATGACATAAGTTTGAGATCTCCTGTCTTTTATCTTATCAACATGGAAACAAAAAGCACACTCTCATCCAGAAAAAAGCTAAAAGCACCACAACAAAACCATTTCTTGCTCCTTAAGCAAAATGCCAAGCCAATCTTAAAACACTGTATTTTAGATAAATTGATAATGTTATTTCAACCACTTGTTCTGGGAACCCCTAGAATGGTCACACAAGTTTAGAAAGCAATTGAGAACAGCTAGACTGAAATCAGAAGAGGAGGAATGGAATAATATCTCAGTTGTGAAAACCTCAGAGGAACACGAGGAAGCTGCAGAGCTACAACAAAGTTACAGAAGTATAAACCACTCCTAGCTGGGTGGATGGGCACTGAAATACGTCCTTCAGCTGAGATGCCCTCCAGTTCTTTGTTTTGACAGTTCTAGGTACAAACCTGACCTTCCTCTATAGTTCATGTATAAATATTGAATTCTTAAGGAAATACACAAAGTACATAATTGCTGCTTTACTATAAAGATGCTAACATCACTCAAATGCTAAGTTCTCACAAGGTCCAATGATTTTTTTTTCTTGAGGAAAAATAAGTGATAAATTAAAACCTATATAAATCTTTAATCAAATGGATAGGCATATGTTACAGAAATAAAATTATATGGATATGCTTATATATAAACAAATACCCCTTAGAAGTGTCATTTTCAAATACTTTTGATCCTCAAAATCAATAAACTATTAAAAAGAAGCTGCTTAGTAGACAGAAGTTTTTGATGCACATAAACTTAGATTCTCTAATTCTTCACATACAGAGGAAAATGAAATGTTTAAGACTTCTCAAAGGCATACTGTCATTAAGTCCTAAATCATAACCTTTATCTGTTAATTTTTACCTGAATTCAGACACTTAGATTTTTCCTTCAAACACATTTTAAGCAAGCAAACAAGTAATGTCAGGTCAGCAACCTATCCTTCAAAAACAAGCAACTAGAAAGCACATGCATGCTAACACAACAGCCAGTTAACATTATGAATGGAAAAAAACAGCATATTAATATTTCTGTATACAGCTGGATATAAAATGTGTAAGCCACTGTATTTTTGCATACTCACTAGTTTTGCACTGACAAATGCGGCAACCATTTTGATCCAGTTTGAAACTATAGATACAGTCCTTTTCAGTCAAAGTGCAGTTCACCAAATGCTCACAGGTGGGTGGACCTATCGTTATGTAAGTTGGTTCTAAATGTAAGAAAAATAAAACAGAAATTTGAAGTCCGTTTGACATTTTAATTAGATCACAAGAGGCAGACACAATGCAACAGCAAAGAATCATTTTTTAACTAATTTTATTTCATGAATATTCCTGGTACTTAATTCAAGAAACCAACTTTGTTTTGAAGTGATACACTCATTACAAACAGTATAAACCTACATACATTTTTCAAGATAGTAAAATAGGAAAATGACACTATATTTTTGTTCACTGTGACATCAGTGTTCCTGCAGTTTAAAACTGAATGCAAAATACCTATTTTACCTGTTTGTTTGTCAGTATTTTATCATAACTCTTAGGAATTAAATAGACAGAGGTTTTTCCAGTTCTCAGCTGATTTATGCTACCAAGCTGCAAATCACAGCGTATGACTCAAAAGATCAAATCTTTCCCTGTGTGAATAACATCACTTCTACTGAAATTTAAAGTCGAAGATTTTTGAATACCAGATGGGAATGAAAGGTACAATGTATGTGAAAGGTCTCTTGAAACCGTTTAACCAGACTATTCTTTGAAAACATCACTTGTTATAGTATAATTTGCAGTATGAAGTTGTGCTTTTTGAATTTGAGGATGTTACTGTCAATTACTAGATATTTATTTACAGTGTAGTACGTGCTTTTGAACACCATTTAAATGTTAGAGTATGAAATTTTTTCAGTATGTACAGTAGCCAGAAATATTCATGCATTTTAGTACACAGTTACCAGAATAAAATAAACCCCAAAGGCATAGGAAAATAGCAAGCAACCTCAACACTACTCTCAAAAAATAGGATAACAACAAATGTAAAATCTGATTTTCCAAATGACTTTTTGCTGTGCGAGACTAATTATTTGTCTCGTGTTTTTTATAGAACTCAAGCACTTAAGTAGCAAGGAATTTAGTTATGAATATTATTAACGTAATACTAAGCACTAGGAAACACAAATTGCACAATTTTTAAAGAAGCAGCTGTGAGCTTTCATTTCTGTGTTTCAGTTGAGTTTCTCTTTTTCCTGAATCTCAAGAAACAAAGATTTTAAATAAATTAAATTTTAAATAAATACAAATGAATGAATTAGTCAATTATGAAAATATGGAGAAGTGGTATACAAACCGTCATGGCAAGAAAACACTGTCTTATACAACGTGCACATTTTCATGGACCAAAGATGGCCACATCTTACCACCTCACATCTCCAAACCAAATATATTGAAAGGCAAATTTGTCATTCATACTTAGAGGCAGATAGTCCTTACTCTCAGACGAAGAGTAGAACACTACTCAGTATTTACGAAGTTATTAGTTATAAACCGTCAAACAGAATACCTGCCTATTTCTCTGCCTATTGGTTCAGTGTCCACCAGGCAGCTTTTGCACCCATGCCTTCCACTCAAGTAAAAATTATCCCGTTACAAGAATGTGCCTTTCTGCTTTCATTGTCTTATACAATTTTCTGCTTTCATAGTTTCCCCCCAGCCCTGCTCTTCCCTTCATGGCAGTTTATGCAGTGGTTGAACATTTTTAATCCTTTTTAAATTAGGTCAGCTAAGTCCAGAGTTTAGAGCAAAACAAAAACGCATGACAGGCAGAGAAGACTTTAGTCTTCTTTTTCAGAGATCATGGTTCAGTTCTGAACACTATTCAGGTTCTGTTCCTTGTGCGATTTTTGTAGGAAAAGTATCTATACACATTATACATATATAAAATACCACCAACAGTTTTGTTTAAATGAAAGCAGGAAATTTGGATAATGGCATTTCTGTGCTCACAGAACCCTCACATCACTTCTAATTTAAATTAGAAGATTTTTTCTAAGAGTTTAACAGATTATTAGTTTGTGGGTCAAATGAGAGATTTTGCAAATTTCTGTGAACTATTCATTTCATGGCTCTGAGTTTGCAAGCATAGTATGGAAGAATAACCTTAATGATCAGTTTATTTTAGAATAAACAAATTCCCAAACTAGACTACTTTTAACTTCAGTGAATTCTTTTTGTTTTCAAGTTCATTCCATGAAGTGACTAAATCATGTTCATATCTAACATTTGCAACTTCAACAAAATATTAGTTTAGGGATCAATATCAATATACATCAGTTGCATGATATATTCTAGAAACTTAATTAATCCCATCTGTTTAGGGCAGAATTCAACAAACTATCTTTGCAAATACACTGATTTTTAGCATCTGGTGCCTATTCTGAAAATCTCCTTTCCTACCTTACTGTATTCTTCAACTAAAATATCTTCAACAAGCAAGAGATCAGAACGCAGCAGTTACTTTGAAGGAACATGCAGGTTACTGGCCAGACAGCCGAAACTCTGCACTTCAAATTACAAAAAAAAAAGCCAGAGTAACGCTTATAATCAGTGATGGTTAAAAACATTAACAATCACAAGAATCACTAATGCAAAGACTGTGGATATAAGTTGGAGAACTGAAGGAAACAGTGGCTTTACCATCTGACTGAAAGTTAAAAAAAAAAAAAAAAAAAAGAAAAGAAAAAGAACATTTTTTGTGGTAACTTTTCAATGCTCTGTTTTGTGTTTTGATGCTCTTGTATGTTGGATGCTGACATACCAGCTTTGAAATTTTGCTACCTTGATACATCCAGCAATGTAGTATTTCTTAGTAGGGACAAAATTAAACAGTTGCTGTATTAGTTTCACAGATTTTTGTTAATCTTGTATTTGTTGTGGTTTCCTATGTTGTTACCTCTGCCTTTTGTTTCTGCTCTCAGCATCCTGAGAGTTTCCAGGCAAGCTTACAAATCTGTTTTTCCTCCCTCCTGTCCCTAAAGGTAAATCCTGAGAGATACAGTAATTTCATATGCATGCCTGCTTCTCAATGAGCTGCAAGTGGAGGACAAAAGAAATAATTTCATTCCCTACCCCCACATGTGCAAAAATGCAGCCAGAAAAAAAAAAGTATCAGCCCTTTCACTTCGCTAGACAAGACTCAACAAATAAAGCCAGCTCTGCTGCTGCCAGGCTGCTGGCTATTTGAATAGGCGAGCAGTAGTTAGGCTTGAAAAAGCATGTATGGCCACATGATCAGGGTTAGGCTTTCACTGCTGCTCTTGGTAGAAACTGCAGAAGAAAGATCCAGTGCACAAATGAACAGACAATTGGTGGGAAAAATGTATGCTGTTTCTGTCTGTGTGCTTTAAAACAATAAAACTATATTGTAGAAAGAGGGAAGGGGAAAATAAAGAGAAGAGGACTGATGAAAGTCCATATGAAAACAATGGATTTTTTAAAAAATAGAATACAGATTTTGCTGATGTAAAGTGCTTGTGTATAAGGTTAAATGCAGATTTCTAATAGAATCTCCTGTTTCCATATACTGTCTGAGCATGAAACTTTCTATACTGAATGTCAGTGCACAGGATTATTAATTTGCTTGCTATGAGGTTGATCAAAATCTTGAATTCTTTTTTTATATTTTTTCATTTTGCTATAAGCATTCTTCAGCTAACAACAGGAATTATACCGTGGTAAATCAAGCTGGAACCAAAATTTGTGTGTGCATGTCACATCCCAAAGAAAACGTTCTTAACTATGTTTTATAGCAGCTAAGAAACAAGGCAACAGGAATGTATTTTCCCAGAAACCATCAACATTTAATTGTACCCTAGTTTTAAGCTTGCTATGCAATACCACTGCCCACTCTTCCTCCGCACTTCAGGATGAGAAGTGATGCTGCTGTTGGGCTGAAGGCAGATTTGAATCACTCTGAGATCCAGACCTATTATGAGGCATAAAGCAAAGCACAAGCACGGATGCAACGCAGTTCTACATTTGACATTTTACTTAAAAGTCACTTCAGAAGTTTTGAAATCCACAGTGGATATTCCATCTGCTGCTGACCTGTCAGTCTGGCTCACTGAAAAAACTCTACAGTACACGATCAAATCCATGAATCTTGCTCATCCTAGCTTGAAATCAAAGTGCTTTACAGGGAAAGAAGGGAAGATGGTGACATCCCAGCAATGCCTGGAACTGGCTTAGTCTTACAGGACCAGCCTTAGCAATACTGCCACTAAACCTGGGCATTGCCAGCAAGGGAAATTGTCAGGGTGGAATAAGACCATATTATCACTGACAGTTTTCTAATCAGTCCTCAAACCATTCCTTTCTGCTATTTTCTGATTTCTAAGACCTTCCACTTCTAGTATGAGTGATGTGACACAAATTTTGTCACAAAGAGCATTTTCTTATGTAAAAAAAAGGAAGTATATAGAAGAGTGCAGAATGGTCCATCTAGTCCAGTACTGTCATACACAGATGTTACATGTGGATGAATACTATGATAATGTTTGGCTGAAGTATTCAGAAATTGAGAGAAACTGATGTGTCAATGTTTCAATGACACCAGGCGAAAAAGTTTCTAAGGATTTAGAATTTTCTGATACACGCAGTTTTGAGCATTTGAAATTATCAAAAAGAAGAAAGAAAACAAATTCACTGCCAATTGCTGAAGCCTTGGAAAATAAAAACAAATCTGAGACCATTTACTGCCACCTTTTTGACTTCTACTTTTCATTTGACAGTCAAAAATGAACAATTCACTGAAGATATCATTTTTCCTTTCAACTTTTGAGATTCCATTTACAAAGTTCTTTAGGTAGTTTTAAAGAGCTTAAAAAAAAACAACAAAAACCCTATGGCTGATACCAGTTATACACATTTTCCTATCATACCCTTAAGTTGTTTAAAATCTGAACTTTGGGTACCGAATTCATCTGTGTTTTGCATTGTGAGACCACATCTGGTATGATGTCTGGCTTTGGCCTCCTCAATATGAGGAGGCTGATATACCAGAGGGAGTCCAGCACAAGGCCACCAAACTGGTCAAGGGCTGGGGTAGGTGGTACAGAGAGGATGAGAGACTGGTGCTTGTTCAGTGTGGAGGACGAGAGCAAAGGGGGGATTCTTCTGTAGCTTCCTAACAGGAGAGTACAGTCAGGGCCCAGCTCATCCTGGAGGTGGCCAAGGGTATGATGAGAAGCAACAAATGCAAGTGTGAACAGAAGTTACACTTCTATCGAAGTTGTTTCGTTCCTCTTTTTGAATCACATAGGTGGTCAATCTCTGTGATAGAGTGGTAGAGAGGTTGTGGGATCTTCATCCTTGAAAATACTCCAAAATTCATTGGATCAAGGCTCTGCTTTGAGCAGTACATACGGCTAGATAATGCCTGATGGTCCTTCCAACACACAAGATTCCAAGAACTTCAGTTTTACACAAATTCAGGACATCTCTAGTGAAAGCAATATCCATGATGGATTCTAATCAGGAAAGTGAAATCCACAGATAAATATTCCAATTTCTGATTTTTGCACTGCTTTTACCACGTACTGATTGCCTTCCTTACTCAATAAAAATACATGTTGTCTAATGCCATCTCTCTGAAATCTATGCAATGATCTAAGGAGTAGCTCTCTGTTCAAGAAGCAAAACTTTTTTCAGGCCATTAAAACACAGCAATTCTCTCCAAAATGCTATTTGCTGACAGGCACAACTTCCTTTAATCAATGCCATTTTTTTGTCCTTCTTTATGCTACAGCTTAAAAACAGCTTCTTCAGCCTATTATTATTACTATGACATGTAAAATACTCAGAACAAGCTCTTTGCTGTTTAATTTGGAATGCAGCATTTAAACTCAAAACAGGCTTTGTTTCACACTTTTAGTAACACCACATCAGGGAAATACCTACTTCGGACTTTTAAAAAATTGGTTTTGAGTTAGGAAGTAATTGTTGTGTTTTAAATTTTTCTTCTGCACATGGTTGAATTTTCAAGTTGCAAAATTTAACATTGTTAAATTTGAATGAATTTAAAAGTAAATACAGAACTTCTGCTTCTGACTGACTATTAGAAATCTGGACTGCTATATATCTTAACCCAAAGTAATTACAAATGTAAGGGGACAGGTATTAGACACTACTGAATCAGCCAGAATTTTAATTCCACTTGCAAATGTTGTCCTTTCAAAACAGAACGGAAAAAAACTTCTACTGCAATAAAAATATTTTTCCCTGGCATAGAAGTATGACATAAATGTAAATCAAACATCTACATTAAATTACTTTGCTTGATTCAAGCACAATCATTATTTCAACTAAACAGACAGGGAGTCTGATTTCTTCTCTTAATCACTTCACATCTGTGCTCCCTGTACAGTTGGACTCAGTATTACTCTAATGTATGCTTGAAAGCTAACAAATCCTACCAACATTTGATGTAGTGTCCCAAACATATTAGAGTATTATTTGCATAAGCCATAATAATAAACTAAAACACAGAATAAGGGTTGACAGCAGTCAATACATATATATCAAACAAAATCAGGCAAAGAGAGGACATTTCAGACACTGAAACTGCTAGTATTTCATAGCTCCATGTGGTTATTTTTGTTTTGCTTTATTTTGTTTTTTGCCTGGTTAAATTTTTATATATACTTTTATTTATATAAAATCAGCATTTTCCAGCAACTTCACATTAACAAAGACATTTCAATCTGCCCAATAGAAACACGCTTTGTCAAAACTATGAAACTGCAAACTCTATAGATACATTAAAATTATAGATGCATGAAAATTATCCTTCAAAAAGATCTCCTTTGAACATCCAAAAAATGGATTTCATCAATTTCACTGAAAGATTGCAAACTACTACACAAGTACCTAGCTTATATTATGAATTAAGGAGCACGGTGCTTAAAACAATCTTTGCCAAACAGATAATTTTTATATTAACAGCCAACATAAAAATTATGGCCCTGGAACCTCCCAAAATACTGTTTTCTGTCTTATTTATATTTATTCAGTACTTGTATGCTGATTATTACTGCCATGTATGAAAACAAACGTTCAGATGTTTGTGTTGGTAGTTACTATATGATACAAATGCAGTGTATTATAAACCAAGTATTTTGAGGAATTATTTGGAGAATACTGCTCATGCAAATGGAGGACAAAGTTGCTAGTGATTTTCAAAAAGAAAACATTTGTACTTTTGAAAGGCTAAATTATAATCAAAATAATTTCAACATACAAGCTCATACCAATAGTAACTCTCACTTCTCAAATATATCAAATTGTTACATAGTACAAAAAGACCCCAGGCCTGAAAATAATCTAAACACAAATGCCATAATTGTAGCATGAGAAGTGGGATTGTATGCATCACCATTCAGCACTACAACTCTCCAGCCTCATCTTTCATATTCCCATCTTATTAATGTGAACCAGTTTATAGTGTAGCTAAAGGCAGTCTGATAAAATTGATAAATTTCTCCTGTGTATTATTAAAAAGGCTGAAACATGGAAACAATTTTTCTGAGTATAGCACAGAGAAGATTTATTTCTACTTGTGAGCACGACAATGTATGTTCGTCGCTCCAAAAGTAATGCCTCCTTTTTTTTTAATTTCCATGGAAACAACAACAGATACAAAGAACATAATAACACTACTTGATAGAGCAAGTTTTCAGCTACAAAATGCAATTTTTCAACATAGTCACCACCATTAGTTATGCATTTTTGACAGCAATGAACAAGAGCCTGCATGCCATGCTCATAAAAATCTGCACCAGCAGAGGTGCCCCACTGTCGCTGTCACCACTGCTGAAACGCACCACCACCACCTCACTGTGCTCACAGCCACTATTTGGTCTCCAGAAACATTCAGCAAGTATCGATGAATGTCACCGGGTACAGTTTTTTCTGCATGGAGGAATTTAGGCCCACCCCTTTCCTCCATCCGCACTTCCATGTCAGACACCATTTGGTCAGACTGCCCCTCTGCTGCCGTCTATAGCACGACAACAATGTGGAATGGAATACTGGTGGGAAGGTTCAACCTTTACTGCCATACCACCAACATCCGCCTCTGACATTGTGGGCCAACATCACAACATAGGAGGCATTACTTTCAGAGCAGCCCTTGTACATTTTTTTCCTTCCCTTTGGACCAGAAGTATTGATCACAAAAAAAGTGCTTTTTAGTATAAATGGGAAAATAAATAAATTCCAAATTAATTCCATAAATAAATTCTAACCACTGATATTTCTACTACGTTTAACAATAATTAACTATGAAGATTATTATTATTTTAATTAGAAGTGACGATAAGAAATTTTGCATAAAAGTCTTATTGTGCTCTGTCACAAACTCAAACTATAACTCTCTGAGTTTCATACATTCAGTTTGCAATGATTTTTAACCCCAGAGAGAACTTGCATGAGATGACACTGAACTTAGATTCGTCAGTGATGGGTCCTGAGACACTGGGAGAAAGCGTTAGCTGCATGCAAAGAGTGATTGCACCACAACAGGATTCTAGAAAACTCAGCACCTCATAGCAAGTGTGAAATTAAGTGTGTATTCTGGGGGAAAGTGAGAAAAATGAGTCAAAATCACGTTCCACGCATTAATACCAATAATACAGAGCCTGTCTGTGATTGGGGAAAGTGAAATAGCTCCCTCTTCTGTAGTCTTTCTTAATGCAAGCTGTCTCTAAAAGGATTAAGATGTTCTGACCCTACACAACCAGCACCAACAGACTTACAAAAATATAGAATCAATGCATTCAAGCATTTACTATAAAAATTAAGAAAAAGTGTAAGTGAACAGTAGTCTAGCTCTTTACCAGACATTTTACCTGCTTACTGGCTAAAAACTGGACCTGAAGGGTGTGCTGCTCAACAGCCTTCCCTCGGAGTCTATGTACTTGTTTGAATTTTGTCTGCAGTCCAAAAAACTTAACTGCAGCCTACTAAGCAGCAGCATGTGTGTTTACTTAAGCTTCCTGCAAAAACATTCATATCATTCCAAGAGTGACTAAATGTTTTCCATCCTCATAGTTAGCATTCCAGGCTTCCCCGCCCCTCCAGTCCATTACATGAAAAATATCAGTCCCAAGTCCAGAGCAATAGAATTTCCTTCCTAGGTTTGAAACCCCTAATGACTTGTAGGATTTTTTTTTTCCCCAGTGTTCAGCTGTCTTTGTTAACTATCAAGGTTTAGCAATTCAGCATCACATAATACGAAATGCATGAGAGGATTTAAGACGAAAAAATTCTCTAATGTCACAAAGAAGTACCTGTGAAAATATATTCATAAATACTTCCAAATACATCAAACACATGGCTCAGTTTAGCAAAAAGGCTGTTAATTTTGAATTTTATTTATACTGTTCACTTGAAAGCACTTAGATTCAATTTATTTTTCTGAAAAGTAACTATCATAATCCAAGATTATTTTTACTGTTGCAATCTAAAGAAGCCTCCTGTGAACCAATGCTGCATATGTGTGAGAGGGTCTTCTTTGTAGTGATGCAACCGAAATGCACACAAGCTTTCTGTTCCCCAAATGCCAACTTAAAAGCTTTTGTCAGGTGCAATCTATCCTTCCAGTTTTTAGGCACAGACTCCCTTCAAATAGATATTAATTAGATGACCCACGAGGTTCCTTAAAAGCAAGAAATCATTAGCTGTGTTGCAATAAATGTACATACATTTATTCAAAAGGATTCCCAAATTATTTATTGTTTTAACAGTTGTCTTCTGATGAACTTTATGATGAATCACTGAAAACCAGGAAAAGATCATTTTATACCAGTCTACCATTCCTGACTTTCTTAAATGCAAAGACTTTTATTGGCAAAAGGTCTCATTGCATATCTTGGACTGTGTGGTTAAACAATCTCTGCTGTGCTTGTCTAAAAAAGCTGTCCTACATCATGATCTGGCAAATGTAAGCTCAATTCTCTACAGCACTGCATTTGAATCTCTTAATTGACTTTGATGAAAAGACGCATCCAGACCTACAGCGTTGACACTGAACAATAACTTGCACTTCACATTCTAAGTAGATGTCTGGGCCCAAATCCTATGCTGGTGAACGCTGTTCTCTACCACTGACTTAATCATGAATGAATCAAATTTATTTTCATGGGACCGTGATGCCTGTTTTTACTTAATGAAGTGTTGGACAAACTAAAGGAACTGAACTGAATTACATCTCAGCTAGAGTTTGGAGCCCTTTATTGATGAAAATGTTAATTTCTTTTTGAGAAGATAAAGTGTCAGCCATAATGACAGCAGAGTAATGCAGGCCTTATTCATGAAAATCCTCTGAGAGGACTTTGTCTAACACTTAATTTCTCATTCACAGCTTGTGCTGGAACCCTTCCACCTGTACCTGAGGGCTCTCACACAGAACGACTCGCTGGGAGACCGCCAACTACTGTTCATCAACTGACTTGGCTGCAGCTTTTCCTATCTGTAGCCTGAGCCTGTGGGAGAAGCAAGGGAACACAGGTGACTTTTGACTTTCCTAGGAGACATTTTTGGCATTGATGCCAGTTCTCAGCACTTGTATTTATTATCATCTTTTCAAAGAACCAAACATTTTCCTAATACTCTACCCAATATTTACTTCCTGTGAACATGACTATTACTCCTATTTGCAGATGGCTGTCTGCAGATGGCTTAAGGAAGACAGCCTTATTGGTATCACTGTAGCTTGTTCGGTGTTATTCACATGCTATTACATACTGACACTAATAGCTGCTTGAAGCTCTAGTATTCAGTTTTTTAAAAAACTTCATTAAAAACGGAATTGCTACTTAAACCACACCCATTTAAGAAATAACACAACTGTTAACCCAACAGAGAAACAATCAGTTCTATGAGCAGCAGCACTGAGAAAAGCCTGATTTCCTATGGACCCACTTCCTACAGTAGGACATGCACCCAAAGCCGCTCCCATGAAGAATCTCAGGAGTAACAAAGAGTGAGTGCATACCAAAACTTCACAGTCTCTTGTGGCACATAAGAATCACTTTGTCCCTTCTATCTATCTGTCTGCTTTCGTTAAATATGTGGAAATGTGTTATTTTTGAGATTTCTGTGTGTTACAAGAAACCAGTGGCTTTAAAACTGTGGGGAAAGCACAGAGGGCTGGAGTGATTACCTAAGCCTTCGCTCTTTATGAAGACAGTCTAGAAAAGAAAGAATGAAAAAACAGACTAAGTAGATAATAGATTAAACAAACAAAGGCAAATCCCTAAGAACCAATATCATTATAGCAGCTACTGAAGCTCTGTAGGGGCATCCATCAGAAGCTTAAAACTAATTCTTTGTGTTGGATGCACAAACATGATGGGCCTGCTTTTCCCAGCCCTCACTGGTGAAAGGAGATGTCTGTCTTGAAAAACAATGTAGACTAAAGAGCTCAAGGATGGAGGCTGGCTGATGAAGGCAGAAATGGCGCAGAAAACCTCTGTTTTTTTTCTGGAACCATATCTTTCCTGCAAGAGGAGAGAGCTTCCCTTTCCAGAGGGAGAACAACACTGTTCAAAGCATTTTAGCAAAGTATTGACTTTGAAAGTGATCTTACACCAGCTTTGCAGCTTCTTATCCTCTGGTCTCAGTGTTTGACATTGTCCTGTCTTGCCCCTCACACTGCACTGCCTCTGTCCTCATGCCTTCTCAGTGGCCCTTGCTTTCTGCCTCCCCCCCTGCTCACCTCAAAGCACTCAGCCCCTGCTCCCACCCTGGGCTTTTATTTATGCACATCTTGCACAATCCACATGCATTGCTGCGTCAGAAAGCTGGCAAGAAATGACAGGGTGGGCATACTGTAGCCAGAGGTCTTTCCGAAAGGCCTTTGATCACTTTGATGCTTACTTTAAGAAAAAACAACTGTATATTGTTGAGTAACAGTCATCACCTGCAAAAACACTGAAAACTGCATACGAACTATTATTACTACTTTCAGTTATGTATGCAATTTCCTGAGAGCATCTCCTCTCACTGAGGCTGGAAGTACAAACTATGATTCCCTGAATGAATCAAAATGACAATCTCAGTCAAAACATTCCACAGGAGGAATTTTGTTTTCATCAACAACTTTCTGCCTTCCTCCAATACACATCTTCCTCTTTTCAACTCAAACTTATTTCTTGTCCTATTTTCAGAAGATATTGCAGAATATATTGCTTCCTTTTTCTTTGCACCAACCTTTCAGGCACTTGAAGACTGCTATCTTCTCATTCCAAAGTTGTAATTTCCTCTGAGCTAAACCAACCCAATTTATTCAATCTGTCCTCCTAGGACATGCTTTTCAGAGCTCAGGCTATGCTCATAGCTCCTGTTCAGACTCTTGTCAGCTTGCCTGCGTAAGTCCTACCAGGTGCTGGAGGAAGAGAAGCAGAGGGCACAGCTTTCCGTCCAACGTTCACCATGTCTGCACCTCCTCGTTGCCACAGGCCTGACAGAATACTGTTTAACACGTTGCTGTTGGTCAGGGAGGCCATCAGGGCTGCAGTCCCACACCTGCAGATGCAGAGCAGCCCACCTACAGACACAGTGATGCAGTGTGCCACTCTGTTGTACCAAGTGCTGCACCAGCAGCCCTGTCCTTGTCTGCAGCTCTGTCCCTGGTCGGTTCCACGTGGCTTCCTGCCATCTGAACCGCCGTGTGTTCAGCCAGCTCTGCCCAGCTCTTACCAGGCCCTCTCACGACACCAGCTGCCTGCTGGCTGGTGCCCACAGTGCCAGAGTGTCAGGCTCAGGAACCCCCTCAGACACTGCCTAGGACCTCACAAACCTTGTGCTCTTCTCAGCATGCAGTGACTGTTGCTGCCACTGCTGCCATTATGAGTGATACTTTCCTGCAGCTTCCTACCATTTATTTATTTGACGCCACTTGCATCATGAGTATAACTTTAAAAACAAAACCAGTACATCTTTTATGGACTTAAGCAGTTGCTACGTCCATTTCTAAGGGGAAAAATTAGTTACAGCACAGAATTAACCTAGTCCGGATGAGCTAACTGCCATGCTAAAAGCACTGTAGAGGCACTAGGTGTGGTACACTAACGAAGCATCTGCTTGGCTATGTTGGGACATTCAGCAACAAATTATGGAAGCCTAAGCTCTACTCTTGGGTTTGCTTCCCATTGTTCATCATTATCTCAGTCTGCTGTAGATATGCTTTTCATCCAATTCTCTCTCATCTACTTTTTCCAATCTGGAACAGGAAAACACTGACATTTGTCCATTCTCATTGGAGAAGAAACCTCAGCATCAAGAAAATACTTCAGTAAATCTACCTGTCCAGGCTACCTTTCCAACCTCACTCACATACACACTAAATAAAGAGAGGTGACAGCACATACTCTGTGACACCCATCATGAGAGAATCACTGGGGATTAAAACCTGCTAACCTGCTTCCTCATCATAAAATAAATTCAGTGTGAAAGTAGTGACTTTCAACACTTCATGGCCAGATTTCATACATTATCAGACACCTTCATATACTGTGATGTGAATTTTGACATGAAAAAGCACCAACAAGAAACGTTTGTGTTCCTCAGGTTTCTCCTAAGCAGCAACTACCAGGTGAACTTGGATGGACACTGCAACCCAAGAAAGGCCAAAAGCAGTCATGCAAAATTCATTTCAAAATCCATTTCATTCCATCAGAGATGGAACAGAAAAAATAAGTGACAGCTCACTTGAGCACGCACACCTGCAAGTATTTGTACACTGTGAATGCAGCTCTGAAGACAGGTCTAGAATTACGATTTAGAAACGGAGTGATCGGGTATTTTTCATGATGAGAATCTACTACAGAAAATGCAACTCAGAACTTACAGATTTTTTAAAATATATTAGTTTGCAAACCTTCATATTTTCATTGCCAGGTTGGGCAGATGTTTTCCACATAGCTAAGTTAAAATCTCAGTTTCTTATACAAACTGCCTCTATTTCCACAAAATACAATTACACTTTAAAAATCAAAATCTATCTCCCACATAATAATAATCATCCCTTAACTATAATTATGTCCGATCTTGAACTATATTGTGCAAAGATTTTGAATTGTAACTAAATGATACTGATGAATAAGAAATCAGGAAAAATTCAATTATTGGTAATACATGTAGATGAGCATTTTGATCCTCTAATTCCTCCTATATTTATTAATAAGCTTAAGTCATAACAGAGAGTAAAATTAGTTAACAATGGTAATCTTAAATGATTACTATGCTCTATTAGACCAAAGAGCATGGTCACATACAGTCAAGGTTAAACCATGGTGTAAGTTAGAATTTAAAAATCAGCTACTTTTATTTCCATCTCTGACTAGTTTACTAAGTCACAGTAAATGCTGTGATACCTGCTTCAACCCTCCAAAATTATAAAACAAATCAGAAACTACCAAGTGAATAGTAGCCATGACAGAATGAAACATAACAGAAGAAATGCAGATCTCACCTTCACACACTGGGCAGCACTCTCCGGGGACTTTGACAGGATTCAAACAGCTCTGCCCACAGGCTGTTGCAACACAGTGAGGATCTCCATTGATACACTGGCAGAAAGTACAGTCATCCTCTCTCCAGCGGTCTCCGTGAGCTTGGATCTGACCATTGGCATAACAGCCAGCAGGATTATTTACGGGGTAAACTGGGTCTGAAATGAGTGAAATTGCAGTAGAACAAGAAGTTTTACATTCCTTATTACGCCTCAATTTTATTACGAATAACTTCAATGCCATGATTTTATATTAGTTAAAAAGGGTTGTGTGAAGCCACTTGTCAAACACAAAGAACCACACTGTGGTATACAGAGATAAAATAATATAGGTAACACCTTAGATATTTCAGTATTGAAATTTACCATTGAAAATGTTGTCAGCTTACACTGAACGTTCATAAATTTAGTGTTCTATTTTTAAACATTTCAACTCAAATTCTGTATTTAACAAAAAATTCTGAAAAAGGAAAATGTATCTAGAGATGGCTGGATTATATTTTTTACAGTGTTTAGTTTTTTGGATTTTCTGATTTTGTTTTTCAAAACAAAACGTATCTTAGATCTCTTGACCCATTTTTTTTTGTACCAACTTCACAGATTTGAAAGGAAAACTGGAAATATTTCAATGAAACAAATCATTCAGAAGTGGGAAATCTGACATCCTTGATTTAGTGCCACAAAAGCATGCAACTGACACAAGCACATCAATCAGTGCCAGATGATTTGACAAAGGACCCCGTAAGTTGGCATCTCAATCAGCTGAGCAGAAATTGAGTAACAGCTATTACGTGAAAAAAGGAATTGGTACTCAATAACTGTAGATTACTATCAGTATTTTATCTACCAATGACCCATCTTAACAAGAAATTTCCATTGAAAGTCTACTACACACCAACTCATCAAAAACTCTGCAATGAAAGCAGGTTTTCTTGATAGTCTCATTCAAAGGTCACAAGAAATGGAAAATTGACTTTAGACACTGATACAGCAGAACAATTCACTCAAAAATTGTGAGATTGACAAATATTTAAATCACCAAACTATGAGGATGAAGGGTATATTTAGAACCTTAAGTCCAGTGTGGAAGATTTTCATCCACATTTGAGTATAGTACAGCTGACAGAGAAAGCCCAAATACAGTATATACATAGATATATTGTTTATTCTTTTCACTGTCCTTATAGCCAATCTCAGAATACTTATATATACATAAATAATAGTAATTATAGGCAATAAAAACAGATTTTACACATTCTATATACTCAGCATCTTATACAGCAATTTCATCAGGAGCGGATCTGCACTTACTCCAGAAATGGTTTGCCACACCAGACATGCCATTTCTATACTTTCATTAAACAATGGTATAGCATTGAATCTATGTCATCCTAATATTTCATTATCCAATTGTTTTTTGATAAGTAGTAACAACTTAAGCCTCCAAAACAGTACCCTTCACTAGAGATACTGTGCTGGTTGAGAAGATCTGCGTCTTGTAGCTGCCTCCTTTGGACTAATTTTTACAAAGTTCTTCACTTTTATAACTGTCTGTGTGGAATTAAGCACAACTATAATGAATCTTTCAGATTATTTGCTTCTACAAGGAACTACAGGAACACTGAAATTAAATACAAAGTGTTTGAAAGTGACATTAATAACTAGATTACTTTTCTCTTAGGAAATTGGAAATTTCCAACTTAGTTTGCTTACTGAGACGTCATTCCTAAGTTTACATTTAACCACACAGACCAAGAGTGCTTCACAGGCCTTTGTCTATGCCGTGGCCATACCCTGACCTGCATTAGGGTAAGATTCAAGTGTACAGCACCAGCCCCCCATCTTCCTCCCCTGGAATCCTGTTTGTATTCTGGCAGAAGATATGTCAAATATTTTCCAGTATAAGCAAGAGGGTCAATGCGAAATTTCCCACAGGATTTTTTTTTAGGAGGACTGCAGGCCTAACAAGTAGACAAGCAGGCTGTCAACAGGGTAAAGGAGGAACAGAAAAATACCGAAGCCAAATCACTGCTCTGGTTCTTTGCTGTAATTGTATACAGTGCTCTAGCTGAACAGAAGAGCAACGGCTAGAAGAAGCAGGCTGCAAAGTGACAGATACAGCCTTAGACACACCGCTGCTGCTTTGGAGCATAATAAAGGCTAAATTATTAGCTAAATGATTAATTTCTGGTGCAGAAATCAGGAACAGCTTCTTTTGGCCTTTCGGAAGAAGGCCCCCAAAAAATATAGCACACGTGACCATGTCTAAGACCATATCAATAAATGTAAAAATAAACTGTATTAAGAAGGGACCAGCAAACTTTAGAACAACAACAACATGAAACACTTGTTTGCTCCTTTTCAGTGAAAAGGCAAAATAAAAAAGAAGAATAAATACAAAGGATTCAAAAGATGTTGTACCTTCACACACTGGACAGCACTCTCCTTCTGGCACATAATACCTGTCACAGTGTAGCTCACCACACTGGGCAGAGAAGCAAATAGAGACACCACCCTGACACCGACAGAAGCGACAAGCGTCCATTCGAAACATGTCTCCATCATAATATTCCATGCTGTTAAATATGCAAGTTGGCTTCACTTCTGAAAGAAGAAGAAAATGAGTACAGTATTTTACATATATATATATAAATGGTAAATAGTTAAACTCATTCTGCTACTGACAAAAACAGACAGAAGGAAACAGCCGATTTTTTTCATTTAAAAAAAAAAAAAATATATATTTTTTAACTAAACAGTATATGTTGTCTGTTCAAATTATGGGAAAAAATGCTATTCAAACTTATTTTCAGAGCAGTTATTTAATATTAAAATTCTGAATTTTTAAAATAGAAGTACTGAAGGAAAGTTGTTTTCTACATTGGTGCTAAATCTTTCTCATTCTGGAGGAGCCGGAAGATATTTCAAATTTCAACACATGAAGCAATAACTCTTTTACATTAAACAAAGTGAGTTTTTAATGTTCTTTAAGTATAATTTTCCTTTCTAAAGGATTCTGGTATACAGGTGGATAAATTACACTAGAGCTGTCCAATACACAATGGGCTTTCTTTGTTGTTTTTCTTCTTGTTGTTTGTTTATAAGAAAAAGATGTATGTATTCCATGACTGCATGATCTGAATTCCTAATACTTCCTAGTTCAATCAAACTGGAGTCACGCTAGTCACCTCACACCTATACTCCCCACATAAAATAACCTCCATTGTAATGGTCACTTCAGTGTTTTAAGAACACAGCAAGACTATTTTGACTATTTCTTGTACAGCAGAGCCCTAATTTAGAATTCAGTTCAAACTGACTGGGAAACTAAAAGCTTCTAACAATTCCTAAATATTTGGGAAAGGACTTGAAGGATTTTTTTTTAATTAATTTTTTTTTTTAAAGTATTTTAGAGGTTTATTCCAGGTTATGAAGCAGATCCGCGCATCATGACACCTCACAAGTTCTCCCTAGGGCTTTTGACCTTTCAGCTATCTGCACACATACAAAGCTTTCTTCTCCATCACCCATTGCCAGCAGTGTGTTCAGTTCAACCAGCTATGGATGCACACACTGTGTTGTGCAGCTCCACAGCATAGGGCTTAATCACAGAACCATTTTGACACTGTAGAACAAATACTCCAAATTTATGTTCAGTTATAACATACCACATTAGTCATTAAGAAGCCATTACTTCACAGTTTCATCATTAGTTTAGTCATTGAAGCCTCCCATCTCTTTCCCTTTACAGAATAACTTTTCTTTTTTCTTTTCTTTTTTTCTTTTTTTAAACCTTCTCTGAAACTTGTCCAAGACACTTGAAAACAAGCTACCTGAAGTAAAATAGTGTCTACTAAATAGATGTATTTGTTCAGAAGCTACAAATCTATCATTTCCAAAGCCAAAGGTTCTGGGAATAGGAAGTTTCCTGTTTCAGCCACAAAGTCAAAAAGTTTCCAAGCTGTTGATAAAACATCTAATTTCATAACATCTGAACTAAATTTAACAAATGAAAAAAAGGGAGAAAAAGGAATATGAACAATGATGAACAGGAAAGAGAGAAGCTATGATAATAACTAAGCCACACAGAAAAGTGAAAAGAAAGGTACCTATAATTTTTATTATTATTTCCTGGGAAGTTCCAAATTTCCGCAGAGAATGAACAATCACTAAGAGCTTGAACACAAAACTTTAAAACCATACTGAATATTTCCCCTTTCATACAGTAATCAACACTTTTAAATACAAATATCCAAGCCAGAGTATCCTTGAAGCTGTTCCACATTTCAAAAAAGAGCAGACAATTGCATATGTTGACAATTTCCACAGAATAAATTGAAAACTGTTTATTTACATTTATAAAACTTAGCCACACAGAGCTGATAATTGTGCCCACTTTGAGGTTAGGAGGTTTTTTGCTGTTGTTCTTAGTACTGAATCTCATGTGAGAGATGAAAATATTTAAATGAAAATTCAGAATTTTCAGAATCCCCCCAAATCTTCTTAATTTTGGAGTCTGCAGACTTTTCATCTAAGTTATTCTTGATATTAATGTAGGTTTTCTTTAAAATTCTAGAGCATTGAAGTGACTATAGTATTTCCTTCCATGCATGAGCTCCAGTCTCAAGTCATTTAATATGATTGTGAAATGACAGGACTGAAACTTGGTATCTTCAGCAATGTTTAATTTTTATATGCCTGTTCTGTCTTCAAGCCATAATGTAGAAAGCAGTGTAAAAAAAAAAATAGAAAGAGGAAATACCACTGTGTCCGGGAAAACAGCTATGACCTCATTAGAAAGCTATTCACATAAACAAACACTTGAAAAATATTTCAAGTTTACGTAGCTCAAGCTGTTAGTCTAAAAACCTTCTTAAAAAGGAAAAGGTGCCAAGAACTCAAAAGGCATTTAATCTATTTGCTCCTGACTTTACTATTTTATTGCAGCTTTCCCAATTTTTTCTTTTTCTCCACCCCCTAGACCCCAGCTCACCAAACAGTAGATCTGAATTTCTGCCTAGTTTGAAAAGTAGAAACATCTTCCATGAACCATCACTCATTTTTAAAACGATCAAACAAGAACAAGCAAGTGACTGTAAATCCTGAAATAGTATCTTTTATTCCTACAATAAAAAACACAATAAAATGTCACTATATGTGTATCTTTACAAACTAGATTTGTGGTAGTGTATATGTATGCATATTGAACTACTGAGGTACTTACATGCATCCAGCTATAAGACAAGGATCACTGCCGTTAGATCTGTGCAGTCTAAAGACTCAGTTAAGCCAAGACAAGCACAATAAGAACTGTAGCTTTAAATATTCATAAAATGAAAGCCTAATAAAAGAGCTAACATATTGCTGTGAAATTTGTACACACACTTTTCTTTTAGCAGGATATGCTGGAAAATACTCTAAGATCTCTCTCACTTGATTTTGTTTTAAATAGTGCTAATTTTATTGCTTTACTGACCGATGTATGGTAGCCACAGAGGAGTGAAAGAATATGAAGTAATCATTAAATAAACACATCTTTTCCCAAAAGGCTGGCAACCATGAATTTATTATTCTACCAACAAAGAAAATGCTGCAGATAGAACTCTTCAAGTTCCAAAGCTTCCCTGCGTGACAAAATAATTACAATTGACTGAACTGCACAGTACCAAGTGGTCTAGCATAACCGCAAACCCTAATCCCTTTTCTGATGCCAACTACCAAATGACACAGCAGGCATGAGACAACTACCCAGGCCATGGATTCGTGATCATGACTTCAACACCTGCCAGCTATCAGTTAGCTCATGACAGAAGATCCAGACAGGGCACAGATGTTCAACCACGTAACTGTGGAAGGAGCCAGAGCAGAACAGACATGACCCAGCACAACTAAGAGCTTCTGCTGGCTTCACACTGGCTGTGATGGGCCAGATATCAGATTTCTGCTCCAATATAAAGTTACACATGACTAAGAGAGCATAGTTGATTTGGCATTGAAGTTCCTGCTCTAGAGTTAAATCAGGGAGAACTCTGGCACAAACTTTGCTCCAGAGATTGCCTCAGCTAGTCCCGTCCTTTTTTTTCTGGGAGAAAAAGCCCTGAAGACAGAGCTGCTCTGGGCCATGCAGTCTCATGCCACATGAACACAAACAGTGCTGATTTCTGAAGACCTTTATCTTCAACCTGCAGACACAATTTGTTTTAACAAATCAGTTCTCCAGGGTATTTTACCTTGTACTTTTAAATCTAATAAAGTTCTAGAGGCTGAACTAATCCAAAATAAAATTTCTGTTCTGGAGACCTGTAGTTTCCCAGTACTGGTGATTTTCCTTGTCTAAAGTTACAGAACAGCTCAGAAACACGTGTGAGTTTTGCAGTCCAGTCTTTGCTAGGCATTGTTCTGTGCATGGTTATTCCAAGCACACGAGATCCTCAGGCATCAGCTGTCTGCAGGCAAGTTTGCTCATTTTTTCTCTAGTACCAGAGGAATTCTAGCACACCTGAAGCGGAAGAGATTCAAACCAATTTTCTGTTGTCTAAAGGACAATAAGGTTTGTAGTTCCAGCACTTTGGACATTCCTTCAGCGTACAGAAGAATTTGTACCAGACTCCTGGAAGGAGCTGGTGCAAGTGTTGTGAACTTTCCATTAAATGAAAGGGAAGGAAACTGACAAACTTAAGCCCTGTGTCAGTACAAACAAAATACAGAGCAGCTTTCTGTTTTACAAAAGCTGTGCTGATAAGGAGTTTAGGGAAAAAAAAAAAAAAAGGATACATTTCAGTTGAATTAGCCCAGAGAATGTAAATGAACGTTGTATGCTTTTGTTTACCTGAAAATATATAAAAACAAGCTATCTGGAAAAAAATATTCAGCTTCTTACTCTTCAGACTGTAATGCTTTGTGCAATGTATTCCCCATTAACACAACTTCAGGACCACTCCTAAAGTGCTTTTGTCCTGTACCTAGAAACAGCGATCAGCACTAAACCAAACCTGTGTCTACAATTTGTAAATCAATGCAATTATTTACAGATGCTATTATGTGTTTATTTATACGTAATTGCACAAAACCATTATTTTATGACACCTGTAGACTGTAAAGGAGACTAAAAACCACAGGACACTGAGGTATAAAAATCACAGAAAAAAAATAAAATTGAAAAATTCACATTTAAAACAAAATGGAAAATTTACATTTACATAGTGAGGTTTCTAGAAGAGAAAGTCTGTATCATCCCATTAGAAACCACGTGTCCAGATGCCATAAGCTATATACAGTGCCTACTCTCAACAAGATTTGTACAGTTTTCTCTGTCTACCTCACCAGCAGATCCCAATCCAGTAATTCAGCAACTTCTTCAGAGGAAAGTCAGTTGTGCAGGTTGCTACTAGCATACTAGTACTAGACCTTATGGCGTTGCCCTCAGAGAAGGAAGGCATCTCCAAGTCACTATATAGGGAGGAGAAAACAGCACGGAAAGATATCCCAACAGAAGCATACTGTCTAAAACTCTCTCAGGCAGATCTTTTATTTAAAACCATCAGTAACTGAGAAACTGGAAACTCATGAACGATTCCACAGTTCAGCTACTGCTGCTAAGCTCAAATTGCAGCAAGAGTAAATTCTACTTAGGCAGAAACAGAACACACAAATCAAGTAAGTTACCTAAGTTTCATTACTTTTCCCATCTTTAGGATATATAGGGCTATTTGTAACACTATTACTTTTCTCCAATTTGCAAATATGCTTCTAAGAGGACTGATCCTTGGTGTTTGTCTCCACCTTTAAATACACACATTCCTTTCAGTTTTTATTTTTTCTGAATGAGTTGGTGATTTTAAATGTCTGATTGTCCCTATCGCTTTCCTTTAGGCTGTCTCCCTTTGCCAACACATCCTTCTAGAAAAGATCTTTCTAACATCCTGCAGGAAGCTAAAGATTTTGCACAGAAAGCAACCTGGATGGCTGAAGGAGTACCTGGGGCCACCAAGTGCTGTGACTGTACTCTAAAACCCCCCTTACTGAACCAGATTTTCTAGATAAAATTGCCAAGCATTTCCTGGAAACAAGCCATGTTCTTTGTAACAGAGGAATATATTTAAATCCCAGTAGTCTCTGTCAATCTACCACAGGGAGAAAATACATGCTGTGATCAGTTTAGCCCTAGGCACGTTAACAGGACACGGGCATCTGCAAAAATCTCAGCACCACTTAGAGTACTGCCATAGCCCATCATTCATCATGAATCCATCTGTGATTCTCCTCCAATGTATGAGTGAAGTTTAAAACCACAGGAAAAAAAGACTCAGGTCTGTTAACACAAGGCTGTGGTTTGGCATTATGGCTAAATGATGATGCTCAGCACTAGGACTCTTGCACAGCTCTAATCTTCTATTTCTCTCTTTAAGAAAAATATTTAATGCTAACCCTTTCAACAAAATTGTTGGCAATCTTGTCCAGGTTTAAGCATCCACAAATATCTGAGAGTCAGAACATAACTGAAGACATTAGCTTACCAAGAGAATTCCCATCGGCAAAAAACATTTACCAAAGTAAATGCTAAAAGTATTCACCAAAGTAAATACTAAACACCTTATTTTTAAAACCACACAGATTTGCACCATCTACCACCTAATATTTTTTGTACATGACACAAGATCAATCATTCCATGGAATGTATCTCGTTTTCTGCACCTTCTTTTTTCCCTCTGTTTTAAATGTAACTGGCAATGGCACACATCACTTCAGATACTTTCCCCAGTTTGACTACAGTGAGTATAATCTAAGACCAAAGGATATAAAACACTTGACAGTCTTGGTAGACTAACCTGGTTTTTCAATGTACTAGACCAAATTCTCACGTTGTTGTGATTGGTGACTAACATCGAGTTTCAAATACTGTTAAAATGCTCTGGCTGAACTAAAACAAGTAAATCTGAAAAAACAAAAATGTACCCCACAACCACGAAGCCTAATGTCAAAAAGATAGGAAGATTATTTTCCTTTAGTATTAATCTTTCATTTTATACTTACTGAACAGTTTGTTGCCTTTTGCTCCTCTCAAGCCACATTTTGCATCTGGCCCTTTCTTACCAATCATACATCGTTTCAAAATAATAATCCTTTGTAAATTTTGACTCTGATTCCATTTTTTGTACAATTTATTCTTAAAATTCCAGTAATGCCTTATGCAAATTAATAAATTCTGTGCTACCTGTAGAATCACTTTAGCAATGCATGTTTTCCACTTTTTTTTTTTTTAAAGGCACAATTCTCATTAATTTCATTCTTTGTTTTCCACAGGATCCTTCCAGCTCTTTGACAGCTTACTGAAGGTGCTTTCTTGAAGTTCAGGTTTTATTTTGCTTATCTCTCTTGTTCTATGAAAAATCAAAACCTACCATTTCATAGTTATCTTCCATCTTTGCATTCTCATATAATTCCCACTAGTCATCAAGATCAAATCTAGAATGCTTCTTCTCTATTTGGTGCCAAAAATATCCTCAGCATATTGCAGTAATTGTTTGGAAAATCTGTGGAGTTTTTGTGTTAAACTAGGTGGCTATTGCAGTAAAAAAAAAAAAAAACTCCTACGTTTTTAGATGTCTGGAGAGTAATATGCAGTAATGTTTAATTAGGACCAGGATTCCATTCGGTTCTCTGCTCTGAGACAGACTCTATTGCCTTGGTCAAATCTTTATTTCTTAAGAGCATACAGAAAATAATATTTTTATCTGTCATGTAATTTTTGTGAGGTTTGTGAGGCTCAGTATAACGAATAATGGGATCCCTACAACTAACTGATGTCCGTGGGGTGTTTCACTCGGGCTCCAGTCTTCCTTTTTTAGTGAACATTTTCCTTTCTGGCACCATATTCTCCCTGTCAAATTCCTTTAGCAGTCATTGATGCTCTGTTTAGAAGGTGGTGATTCATATTTCTCTTTGGAAATAATGGTATTACCTTTAACCTTTTCCACACTGTAGGCTTATTAACAAAACAGTGAAGGCTGGGAGGAATAACTGCATCAAGTGGTGACAAGAGGCGTGATTAGTTAATCTCTTCCATAGAGAGACAAGTTCAAAAAAAGGCAGGAGGTACAGAGAAAAGAGAAATGGCTTACATATGCCAGTGATATCTTCTCAAATGTGGAAAAAATTTACAGAAACATTATAAAACATAGGTTATATGCCACATCAGGTGAGTGAACTTGATGACTTAGGAGCTCACTTCCATTCGATCAAGAGTACCGTCTGGAACAGCAGTATAGAAAAGGTCACAGTTTTAAGTTCCTGTGGCAGTTGTTGTCCTTTCTTCCCCCTATCAATGCCTGTTACTTTGGGGCATGCATTAGTTACTCCCATTCTCAGTGGACAGGGCAAAAAAACCTGGGGCACCTCCTGGGGCAAGGGAGGGGCCATAGGGCTCCACACCCACTCCTGGTGGGGGTAGACATTCAAATTCTGCTCCTGCATGGCTGTGGCAGTAAGCAGCCCACTCCCCTCTCTCCACTGTGCACCTCTTGGATGCAGTAACTAGGCCCGCTCTCACACAGGCAATTCAGTGTCTTTCATAAAGCCATCAGAGACCCTTTTAAAGTAGCTACTGCATTCAAGGAAATTTATTCAAAAGTGGAAGCCCTGATTGACAGAAGCAAGCAGCTGCAGGACGCTTAGCAATTTGCTCTCTCAAATTTCTAAGGCACAGTTCCCAGTCTGTATGTGCTATAGCACAACCTGCATTCAAGAGACCCATGCGTCAATACCTAATTAGAGAATGGGCAGCTTGGGTGCTCTCTTGTTTCCAAACACTTCCACTCATGCTGCACATGCAGCTTTCAATCTCTTTAGATTCATTTGTTGATGCTTGTAATTGAATGCTGAATCATCTTTTTTTCCTTACAATCTCTCCCATGAGAAAAGGCAGCACACCACAATCACCAGAAAAAAATGAGTAATAAATGTTGAGGGGATCTGGAGAAACCTTGTGAATGTGTTTCAGTACAATGCAGGATTTGGGATGTGCTACATCTTGGGAAAATCTTGCTCAAGTTTTTCTAAATTTATAACATACTATAAATCTCGTGAATTATTTTAACCTACAGCAGTGTTTTGAAAGAAAAAAATTATGTCTCTAGTTAGTATAACAGCTTTATGTAAAATCTTCTCTGCTTATATTCACGATGATTAAAACCTCACAAAGAAATATATAGAGCATCCTCTCTCGCTGATAAGAAAGTTGCTCAAAGCACTTTCTAAATGCCTAACAGACAGTATGTACAACATAACT
The DNA here is from genome assembly GCA_013396635.1 of Penelope pileata. NCBI lineage: Eukaryota > Metazoa > Chordata > Aves > Galliformes > Cracidae > Penelope > Penelope pileata. Next base: position 586,429 of record WBMW01003581.1, on the reverse strand, counting down.
TAATAACAACATCCAGTTTCATTAAGTTGAAACGTCACAACTGTTTCCAAGCAGGAGCAAACATAATTTTGGTGATAAATAATACTTACATAATTATGTGACGAACTAAGAATAAGGAGATTACACGAGATGAAGAGCATAAAGACATACCCAATATATGAGTTTCCATGGAAATAAATAGGAAGCATTATTTTTGGATCAACCTACATATTTCTGAAGCATAATAGCAATGATCAGTGTATTGACTTACTGCTGTACTTATAATGAGACAGGAACAACTACAACTGCTCCAAGATCTACAAAGAATGAGTGCTGCTGAGGTTTCTCCCACTGCAGACGAGCATGTTTTTCTAAGACAGACCAACCCACTGCTAGTTTGGGACAGCGTGCACTGGTTACAAAAAGAACCACACAAAACCTACCAATCTATTGTAGAACTTCTAAAACAGCTTTATATTAAATCCAGGAAATTTTTTTGTGAAAACAGACTGACCTGTCCTTCAAATGCTGACAATCAACAAAGACAACGTGCTGCTAACAGTCTCTATGCTGCATGTATTCTGCTACCTTTATGCATAAACCACCCCTCAACGCTGACCAGCACTGCTATGAGATGGCCAGCTCTTCCCCACCCTTTCCAGACAATCCCCCCACCCTCAGCCATCCCACCTCATCCACACAGACTTGTACAAAGAACAGAAGGCTGCCTGCTATAACACTACATCATTAGGTCACACAATGTAGTTACCTCACAATAAACACACAAATTGCCCTTTTTTT
>WBMW01003581.1:560876-585618 GCA_013396635.1 Penelope pileata | reverse complement strand
TTTTTTTTTTTTTGCAGTCTACATGCAGTTATTCTCAATAGATTCGTTTATGTCAAGGTAACTAAGATGATCAGTATTGATCCTGACAGCTTTTTATTCTCCCCACTGTCCTAATTTTATCATTAGATATTATAACAGCAGGAAAACTGTATGAATGTCACTGTGTATGTCCCTTTTATCACACCCTCTTGCCTGTTTTCAGAGGTTTCTGAACCCAAGAATTAATCAGACTCGTTTGGAACATAGATAATTTAATGTCCCCACTTACCATCTATAAATCCATTAACTTGCATTTGATAAAAACATGCTCTTCAAAATGGCAGTTAATTGGGAAGCAAGAAAATATGGAATTCAGCATCTTCTTGACAGTTTGTGCCAACAGCTAGCCACCCTCACCACTGAGAACAGCGTGTGCTAGCACTTACTGATTTGGCTCTCATTATGTTGATGGCATTTTTTTTTTCAATGAAGAAATTGATCTAAGCCTCTCATTGTAATATATTTTCTCCATCTGTCATTGATATCTAAAGTACCTATTCTGCACTTGCTAGCATTTCAAAAGCCTTCTGAAAACCAGAACTGCATATTAATATTTTCATAAATAACATTCCCACCTCCTCTTCCTTTTCATTTAACAGAGCTAAGGGTAGGGATTTTATTTTACATATACGTATTAAGTTATTATATATTTATAAATCATTTATATACTTTTCTCAGTTTTTTTTTTTTTTTTTTTTTGCTGCACTAGACATTTACCCAGTAAGTTCTTGTCAGTGTTAGTCTTCTAGTACATCATTGTCTGGTTGATGTCTTATGTAAATATCACATTCTCCTACAGAGGTCTCCATGCTAAATGTGAACATTTATGTGCATTTGCAGTGAAGAATGCAAAGATAAAAATTGTTTCAAGAATGTGAGATATGCACAATGGAACAATATTAAATAATGCTTAATAAATGTTAATTAATAAATACTTAGCCAACATTTAATTTTTTTATGCTCAGAAATTATTTGAGCATGCAGCCCTTCAAGAATCTTCTCCTTCCATCTACCAACAGCCAAATACCTGTCTCTTCCAACTCACCTTATACACCATTGAGCAATCCTGAGATTTGCATAACAAATCAAAAATAAAAAATTTGCATAACAGATTTAAGGTTTAAAAATAATTTTTCTAAATATTTCCATCTAGAAGCAAAAAAATGCTTCATTCATTCATATAAAAAATTACTTTGCAAGTGCTTTTTTAAAGTGAACCCCAAAGTCTAACCTGCATGCTCTTGTTTACAACACTGCAAGAAGCAGATTCAGTAAGTCAAAAAATAAAAAATCACTTCTAAAGGACTCTAGTGTTTGCAACCAGCAAAGGAGAGCCTGAAAAACATGCAGTGAAGGAGCTTTTTGCTAAAACTAATTCCCTGAGGTTTTAAGAGAAAAATGCTTTAGAAATGAAAGAAACATGACACAACTTACAAATGACATTTTCCCACTTGAAAATCTTCAATAAAACCTCTAGTTCCTTCTTACTGAATGAAGAAAATTATTTCTCTTAAATCTTGACAATATAGTAAGAATAACCAAATACCCAGCACTTCCCATAGGCACGTAAAATCCTCCTCTCCAGGTACCAGAGAAAAGTTCACGTACCATTGACACATTCAAAGACATCACAGCACTTGCCAGGTGTTCCATCTCCACGCGAGACTATCTGGGGAACGGAGCCAGCCTCGCACATGGGGAAACCACATAAACCAGAGAGACACTCACATCTGAAACCAAAAACAAGTAAGGAAAACCCCATAAATAAATGAAGCCACACATAAGGGGAAAGAATAAGCAAAGGGAAAACGAAAAGCTACAGTGTTAGTTCCAGTATTAGCATACTTGTATTTTAGAATTGTCTTTTATTAATCCTATGGCCAAGACCACTTTTATCAGCCTAAAGCGCTCTTAGTAGTGGAAGAGGAGGGAGAGTGTTTTGTTTTGTTTTGTTTTGGTGTTGTAACCATCTGAACTCTGCTGGTCAAGCAAACAAAAAAGGTCATACTGTACAACATCAAAATTCTTCCAGTACTGTAGATAAAAATTTAGAAGAATATTGTTTCAGGTTGTTTGAAAAGAAACTATATTCTTTAGATTTGAAAAATTGAAATTGATGAAATGCTAATAAGCAGCAACTGCACCTATTGAGAAGAATTTGTGTGCTGTCATAAGGAAACTATATTACAGTCACTTTTATGTAGGGAATAAAGAGAGGAAGACATCATGTAGAATCGTTCAATCTAAGCCAAATGGAAATAATAGCAGAGCTCCTTTTTTGTTTGTTTTGTTTTTTTGTTTTTTTGTTGGTTGGCTTTTGTTCTTTCTTTTTTGATGGTGCTTCCTTGTGGAGCACCATCTTGTGGTGGGGCAGGTGCATGAGATGCTAAATAATACAGAAGAGTAAGTATGTTAAATATTATGGCCAGTTGATTGGATCATTTTAAAAACATTTTCTCCATGCAAGTAATATTTACTTAAGAAAATATCTTAAAGAATTGGAAGACATAAAATGAAGATAAACAATAGCCACATTTGTTTCCAGATTCTTTGCTTTGTGAATACTACAATTGTTTAAAAGTCAAGCACTTAAGATGTTCATTGAATTTACATTTACCAGAGTCCTTGCCCCAAACACTGGGCATACTAACAGGATAAGTAGCAATGGTTCAATAAAAATAGAAGACACAATGAACAAAGAGAAATATGCAAATAGTATAGGCAAGCAATGTCATAGTATAGCACTTACATTTTTCAATTGCAGATGACAAGTTTTTAATTAAAAAAATTGTAGATTAATTTAGCATCCTACAATACATATGAGCTTCAGAAGGAAAAAAGAAGTCAGCAGAAAATCCTTTAATTACAAGTTAAAGAAATGAAAATAAGAACTCTACTTGTTAATAGCTGTTTCAAATATATTTAAGTATCTCAAGACAATCCCCAGATTAAACCACACTTTAGTAAGAAGCATCGTCAGTACATAATGGGCTTGCTTATTCTTTATTCTTAAAAAGCAAGAATTTTGGTTCTGTTCTACCATGTGTATCTCCTTAACAGCCATTACATGTCAGAGCAGGGTTTGATGAACGAGGAAGAACCGCCTCCCAGCAGAGAGGGTTTTAACAGTTCTTCCTTTAACCTCACTGGCAGTAGAAAAATGTATTATTCTTCATTGCAAGGTATCAGTCGAAAGAAATTTGGAGAAATAAAAGCTTAGCTAAGTAATCTCAAAGGACTTTTACTATGCTACCTGAAAAGGATTTTTAAAAATATTGTACTGTAGCAATCTGTTACTATGAGGGGATGAGTCCTTGAAAAAGTAGAATTATTACACCACATTTCACATATAATTTCACAAATTAATTTCATAAACAATTTCTGATCAATGAATATATTCAGATAAGGTCAAGTAACATAACTCTATATGCACATATTTCGTATGGAGACAGCTTTAAAATGTATTTCAGAGATTTTGAAACGACTTCAGCCCTTCCCGCTTCAGCCTCACAATGAGAGGATAGAGTTGCGATAGTACAAAGTAGAAATGAAGAAAAAGATGTGGGATGCACACCTGGCAGAGAGGTTCCTTACAAAAAAATTACAAGAAAACACTTATCTCTCCTTTTTCTCATCCTACAAATAAAAGTAGATATTATATCCAGGAGTACCAGTTGATGAAGGTCCTGTATAGCACACTTTTGTTGAAAGAAAATTTGTCTCACAAATTCGTATGACTTGATTTCTAGGAGAATATTAAATGGTTAGATTAATAAATCAGCTTTTTTGTTCTTTCATCTTCTTCTCAGTCAACTGCTTTTAAAAATAAACAGTCAAAAAAACCCCAACAAATTGAATAACTTACAATAGACAATCTTCTAGAACATAGGCTGAAAAAGATGTTTAGCAGATTGTCAGGAGCCAATGTTCCTTTCTGTAGAAATGAATCCCTCTCATTTAGAATAATGAAAGCTTAGCATACGCATTCAAAAACAGTAAAAAAGCCATAATGGCTTAATCAAACAAGATACCACCCCCTCCAAAGTTTTTATACAGACTTCCCATTTGGATAAAGAAAATCCATGCATGGGAGAATGTCAAAGCAGCAAATAGTCTGCATTCTTTTCAGACAGCACTGCAAGGAAAATCTTTGACCATCTTCCAGGCTATTAGCATGGAAAACATTGTTTTGGAGACAGAAGTCTTTCAGGAAGAAACCCAAGGAATTCTGGTAGCTGAGCACAGCTGTAGCACTGCCAGAACAACAACATCTGGAAATTCTGAATAAGAGATCCATTCTCAATAAGAGAGTAAAATCAGCTTTATAGTACCAGATTTTTATTTTTTCTTAAGAGCCTTATGAAGAAGAGGGATGGAAGAGAAGTTGTATTCCAGCTTTGTGCTTCATCACAGGCAGTTATCCATGTGCAGTGTGTTTCTTAGCCTAGCTATTGAGCATACGGTTTGGGAATAGTTTAGTATGTTAGATTAAGAAAAGTTTGTTGACAGTGGCCACGATCCCTCCCTAAAAAATTTCTATGAAATTCAGAAGTTCAAGCTGCTGATTTCTAAGTTACAATGTTGCCTCTGAGCTGCTCTTTCTATAACCATAAGTTGCCTAAGGAATACACACACAGCATAAGGCTCAAGAAGGAAAGCTTCCAAAAGAGATGACAAATTTACATGTTGCCTTGTCTCTCTATACAGACTACAGCGACACTACTGTAAAATCAAATAGCACTGTGGCATTGAAATATTAGAGATCAGTATTTGAGACACCAAGAAGCTGGCACTCAGCGTCTCCCCGTCAAATACCTTATTACAGAAAAGGCTCTAAAGCAAACACGTACCTCAGGATATCAGCATATACCCTAACAGGAGTCAAGTCAGCAAGGAGGAACATGTCGTTTTAGCAAGTAAGAAGGACAGTCCTGTAAGAGAATACACAGTCTCCTAACAAGAGCCTAGAAAAAGGAGAATCAAACAATCATCCAAGAGACATCACAGAGCACAACCAGAAGAGGTGGTGGGATGTCCAGGAAGGGAGAAGGAGTCCCAGCTGAGAAGTAAGATGTACTGAATTTTGATGGAAATTTGAAAAAACAGAATCAACTTGACTGGCAAAAAGGAAATTTCTCCAGTTCTTCAGGTTAAAAAAAAAGAAAATCCTAGAAATTTCAAAAACTGAGCAAAAGCAACTTCAATAAATAAAGTCCTAAATACAAGACTACTCTCAAAATCCAGATGTGTTCATTAACCAACATTTTACAGATAGGAAAAGGAACAGCTTCAGTAATACTGTCTTAGTTTCTAACAGAAGTTACGCTTCTCGTAGTGTCTAGTATGAATTTATCTTGTACCTCAGAGATACTGATAACATCCTGGCAGTGTTGAATGGAGCTGAGGACATAACTCACTTCCGCATTCCTCTGCCAGTGAAATAGTTAAGGGGGGCATAAGGAGCTGGGAACTGGGAGGGGACAGGACCAGGGCAGCTGACCCAAGTTGACCAAGCAGCTATTCCATACCATATAACATCCTGTGATTGGTTCATTGTTTTTCCGGGTTCTCTTCGTTACGGAAGGGGCTAGCCGGGAGGAAGGGTCACCAGTGGCTGTGAGCCCTTGCTCTGCGTATCCTCTTTGTGTATATATATATATATATATATATATGCATATATATGTACTGTTATTTCTGTTGTTCTCTTTACTGTTTTAGTAAATAGCATTTATCTCAACCCACGCATTTTACTGCATATCTCTCTACTTCTCTCCCCCGTCCCATTTGGGGAGGGGGGAGGGTGAGTGAATAACTGTGCGGAACTTAGCTATCTGCTGAGTCAAACAATAACAAATACAAATAGCTGAATTTTTCATTTGAATTTCTTTCAATTTTTAAAGTTCTTCAAAGCAGAAATACTTTTCTCACTTGTTTCTTTCATTTAGTTGTCTGCTTTTTATCCTTTTTTCTTAATATCTAACATCATTTTTTTCTTTATGTCACCAAAATCACAAAAATGAAAAAGAAGAAAAATGTTCATCAAATGAGGTACTTGTAAATGTCAATTTTTATTTAAAATCTAATTATCTCGGTTAATTTACTTCTGTTATTAAACAGATGAAAAGAGAAAAGGGTTTAGTAGCCTCAGAAAACTGTTTTGATGGTAGGATCAAAAGAGTTCTTTAGACATATGGCATAATGGCTATGAAAATAAGAACAGGCACTCTAGAAAAAAAAGACACTACCAGTGAACGGGAGGGTTGGAATGGGGGTGAGGTGGGGAAACGGATATTTATTTTAAGGATCAAAACAAAATCAAGTCTGAAACACTGAGACTGGAGAAAAGCATTCCTGAAGCATACACCACATTCCCATGGAGATCTTATCACAATCCTCATTTCTTTTTCCCTTCCTTACAGAAATCTCATACAATTTACTTTACTGCTATTAGCAGTTATGTTAGCCAAATGTAATAGAGAAAATTCCCACAGATCTGTCAATAATACAAACAACTGAAAGATACTGTAAAGAAGGCAATATTTGCAGAGAACTCTCAGCATTGTCAAAGCCTGAGGAATTGGTGGCAAGGAAAAGAGATTAAACACAACACTCTTGATACCATTAAGCATAGGGTATAGAAAATGATGTACAGCAAAATGAAATATTAACACGGCAAACTCATGAAATCAACAAAGGACTATGTCCATATGGCTTATCACTTAAAGCCACAACATGAGTTATGCAGGCAAGATGTAGAGTTTTAAGCGGGCCAAGTTACAGCTTAAGGAATCAACCAAATGCTTTAGAAAAGGTTAACTCCAGTCCTACACAAGAAACGACACTACAGGCAAAGATACAGCCATTTGGACACCTCCATCCAATGGGTTCTGTTAGAATTTTTTTTTAATCTTCAGACATACATCACAAGAGTTTTAGCCCACAAGTTCAGAGTCAATGCTGTACACATTTTGAATTTCAGTTTTAAAGATATGACTAAACAAGTCACTAATGCAAACATTCCTTTTTCCTAGATAGCTTTTAGTATTTTATTTTATTTTGGAGATCAATAATAAACCTGCAGAGAAAGATGGTAGATGAACTGTGGAAGGTACATATAACATGTATTATTGGACCTTTCCCAAATGCTTAGAAGTTTTGCATCACTTAAATATGAACTAAATGCCTCACATAGAAGTTCTTTCTATTCTAAGTTTCTGGGGGCTTATGTATCTAGAAAACAAAGCTACTGTGCTCCCAAGTAAGAATTCCTTTTCAAAATTCTGGATGCACGCATAGATGGAAGTGTTATTACAGATGCCCAATATAATAGTGTACTTTTCCATGAGTATAGGAGTCTTCATACACAAGAAACATTTAAATATTACAAAAGTTGATTATCTAGCTTTTAATTAAAGATATTGCAAAAAAGAACTGCTATCATGCATTTTTTCTATATAATTATTGTTAGGAAGTAGTAAACAGATGTTAGGAAGAGAAAGTTGTAAAACCAGCATTCACATCGAGTAGTTTACCATATTTCCAAGCTTTACTTAAATCCAGAGATGATGACTTGATTTCATCCTTTGACTACTATTAACTGGTTGTTTTCCAGACAGATGAGATGAGAAAAGAGAACAGGCCCATGAAACCAGCAGGCATATAGCTACTGGCCAAGTACACTGATATATGTAGATAGTCTTTAGAATTCAACAGTAAATGGATAAAACACAACATAAATCAGTCCAACCTTGTATCCTTCTTACATTTTGCCTTAGCAGCTGACATTTTTCTCTGTTGCAGATGCCTTCATTTTTTACCACTAGGTATCTCAGCTAATCTTTTCTTAAGTTTATCAGATTCACCTTTCATAATATTATGATAATAACATTTCAAAATGAAAGATATTGAGTTAAAGTGTTATACAAATGACAGTTAAATGGTATTACAAGTACTATTTTTTCTTCCTTTTGTACTACTTTTTAACGAGGAATTATAGCATGCAATCCGCATACAGATCGAGCATGATCTCTAATGACTGCAAGTCAAAAATCACTTACTAATAATAGTTTTGTAAGTAATTCATTGCACTAACTTCAATATTCCTGTAACTTCCATCTTTCATGAAAACAGACCAAAAAAAAATGACGTTCAGAACCTTCTTCCTTTCTGCAAGCTTTCTGGTGGACAGGGATGACCACTACCTTTTCATGTAATTATTGCAAAAGCAACTATAAATTGAATGTGAAGAGAAAAAGAATGTTTCTAGATCGGTAAAGTGTGCCTTCTCTTTGCTAGAAATGAATTACAGGCCAATTCCAAATTGGTCATGAAATTTTAATAATGTGTGAATTCATTCTTCTGTATAATAGATTTCCCTGGAACTAAGCTACCAGGATCTTAAGATGATCAACCCAGAACAATGACACAAAAGACAGGCAATTTTTAAGTGAACAAAAGGGCTGTTTTTAAACTCACCTTGGGCTTGTCTTTCCTAATATTTTATTATTTATTTACTTTTAAGTTAAAGGTCAAGACTTAAAAAATTGTGTTTGTTTTCCATTTAATAATGGTATAAATTACGAGAATCTGAAATTGGATCAATCGAGGAAGGACATTCTTATTAATTCTAAGTACACACTGCTTTACCAAAATAGAAATGCTTTGTTAAGGTACAGTTGCTCTTTATAGAACACATTAGGAAACATAACTCCAAACCCTCCTAGTCATATTTTTTTCTTCATTTAAAGAGAGTCAAAAAACTAAAACTCAGTGTTATGCACTCTTAAGCGTGTTGTCGTCCTGAGATGATGTCTCCTTTTTGCTCTATGCTACTTAGCAGAGTAACAGTGAAAAATCATTTTAATATCTAAGTCATAAAAGAACAAATATTATTTAAAAGTCTCTCTATTTGCCAAACTGACATACAAATGAACGCCCGTTATAGGTCAGACCAAAGGGTCATCTAGCACAAAATCCTGCCTCAAACCATTTGAGCTCACTGCTTTGTACTACATAAAAAGTTTGGTAAAAGGAGCAGCGTCACAATAACACTTCTTCCAGAGCATCATTAAACCACTGTTCATTAACACAGCACGAAATCTGCCTCTGAGTTCCTTCTGAAAAGACCCAAGAAACAGTTCATCCCAGCAAAGCATGCTGGGATGCCAGCTACAATCTCCACAAACATGGTCTATGCTCTCAAAAATCAGGAACTTGGCAAATAAGTTTACTATTTACTTCCTTTTCCCATGTTCAAGCAGACAGTGGTCTATTCAATATATCTAGGAAAGAATACATATCCCTAAAACCAAGCCATCGGGGACTAAAGATAAGCAAACAAAACAAAACAACATTATTTTTGAACTTATCTGATCATTCAAGATCCCCTATTTCTTCTTTGAAACAAAAAATAATTATTACATATTTATCCTCTCCATGACCTTCACAGTATTAAATACCTTTTTCAGATTCCCAAACGCAATTCTGTACAAGTTTAGGAAGAATACACCGACTAAGACTCTCTTTTGGAAACTGATCCATACTGTGATCATGCCTGTTGCCATTCTTTCTACTAACTTTACTTCTCTCCAGAAGAAGCAAACATGACTGCCCCAAATACATGGATGATCATTTAACCTCTGAATTTTTTCCATATGAATTACATTTACAAATGAGGCCAGAAGATTGCTCCAAGAATCCCAGTGTTTCTGAAAGCAAACAGCTCCATTCAATTAACCACATCTTTTCCATGTAGCAGGAACAATGTGTACAAAAAAGTAACCCTTTCTAGAAATGTTTCTTGAAAATCCACCATTGCAATTGCAAAGAGCAGTAGACTAATTATTTTAGTTTAATGTTAAATGTTTAGTTTAATGTCTTTAATGTTCACAACCTTCAATTCTGCTTCTTAAATATTAAAAAATTCAAGAAGGAAAAGAAATGAAACAGCAGTTTGTGGCTGCTGAAGTCCAACACAAAGTTTCCTGCTATTTGCAAGAGAAAACATAACTTCAGATTCTTCTGACACAGCCTCAGTAATGTTGATATTATTGTATGTTCTGACTATTGTTGGCAAACTTGTGGGAAGTTCTCATGTCTATATACCTTCTAAACAGTAAACATCCAAGTGATATTTCTATTGCTTTATTATGAATATGGATCTCCCTGGGCATACAGTTGTGCGTTTGAGGACAGCTGTCAAAACCACTGATCTTTGTGATACAAATACAAATGACATGAACATGCCTGTTAATCTCAGCAACTATTTGGAATTAAATCACATATTCAATTTCCAGAGAAATTAATCAGCTGAATAAGTAGAAGCAATGGAGAAAACAGAACGGGAAGTGGGTAGAAGGGGGAGTTATGCTCAGTGTGATCAAGGTATACACTAATCCTTAGACTGACCAGTAAAACGAAGATTTGTAACAGAAAAATGTCTGCCAATTGTTTATTGGAAGTTATCAGAGATGAAAGACTAACTTGCTTCATCAAGAATACAAAACAAAACCAAATTCTATAGACATCACAGTCTCCTTCTGCTTCCAAGCACCAGTGTGGCATCTAAAAGAAAATTAAAGCAACTCTTAATTTTATCTATCTGGGTTAAAATTTCTTCTCAGGTTTTACAGCAAAGGATCAAATACATCATTAACACAGCAAATGGTCAGATAAAGTACTAAACATACTTTTTCATAAAAACTTCTATAGAAAAAAAAAAACATATACATGCTTGTATAGCTATGATTAACACTTCCTTCCCTTGTGCAAATGCTGCCTTTTTTTTTTTTTTTCCCTTCCCCTTCACTTATGAGAAATATGCTCCTTCCTTTAGGTACTTTTTTCTAGAAAAATTTTGCAATTCAATACTTCCTTGGAGTTGGTTGAAAAGAGTGTGAATGTGCATTTATAGTATATACAATACATGTGCAAAATGCTGATTTTATAAGAGAGGCAAGCAATGCTCCCTATATTTACAATGTCTTACAGCTTTCTCTGCAAAAGATTAATGTGCCGTATTTCTTCTGAAAACATTCAGAAGTTTTTCACTTGGAAGCTAGCCATCAAGCTCCAGAAACATCTTTTCCATTGTCTTGAGAGCTTCTGTTCAAGATTGATTCACAAGGCTTTAAAAAAAGTATTATTTATCATTTTTTTCTCATTTATGGACTTCAGGAAAATATGGTTGCTTGCCAAAACAACCCACATTGTGAGGCTGGATGCCAGGGTGACAGTAACTATCACACTGAGAACATCTAGGAATTGCTGAGGCTGCTATAATAAGGGTGGAAGAAGGGGTTTGCTCCAACTTCAGGATTCAGCAATTTACTATATCTCCTGTGAAGCCAAAATGGAGAAGACAGACATGAGAGATGGGTCGCCTATAAAGGCCACATGTCACAGAGCCTCCAAAGGCACTACTTTTATTTTTGATCTTTGTGGATATTCAGTACAGTGCATTCAGTAAACTGAACTGAATAACATCTCACTTAGCAGACTTGAATGAAGAAAAATGGTTTTCATAGGAAAAACTTGCTGCCTCCTAACTTAAAAGGATAAAATACATTAAGATGCCTAAACACCTATTTCCAGACATTATGAAACTTCACAAAATTGTAGTGTTCTGTTTAGGCTGTTCATTGACTCTGTTAAAAACCAAATGCAAGCCTGAGTTTGATGTAGAATGGGTTCAACTGGCATCAATGGAAGGCTGATTAAAAAACAACCTCGTCAGGAAGGAACAGTGTCTTCAGTTCAACACCAAGTGTTACGATACCATGGTACTGGATGGTCAGATGTACTTCAAATGGAAAAGTGATCTGATAGATTTTAAGTACAGTAGGAACAACCTGAGAAAGGGGGCCATAATATCTACAAAATAGAAGTTCTAACATGCTGATGAAGGAACTGAAGGCATAGCAAAGCTGCTGTAGCACCTTAACATGCTTTTGTTAGGCCTCAGGTCCAGCTACAAAGGTTACTCAAAAGTCAAAACCTGAATAGAAATCTCAGAAACATATAGATGCTTGGATTTATTTTTTGTCTTACCAGTTCCAGCTGAACTTTCCTGTAACAAAAACTGAGATCCATAACCATTTTCTCTTGGATACCATTTCTTGATGGGTGGAGGAGATGGATCTAAAAATTCTAAAACAAATATAAGGGAGACCTCTGTATCAGCAAAAATTGCTTAAGAGAGATGACTGGTTCTGGGGGAAGAGAAAAAGTTACATCTCCTGAAAAATCTGGGCTGCTCCCTAAAGAACTCTGTACTGAACACCCAAACAAAAGATATATCACAAAAGTAAGGTCTTCCAAAGGTAAGAAGACCTAAGGAAAAAATATAGACAATCATGAAAGAATCATATTATGATCAGGAGCAAACTAGAAAAGATCTGGCTGAACTAACACCTTGTATTGAATGGGAAAAATGCACAGATTACTGGGGACTCTATGGTTGCTATCAGAAGAAAAACACTATCCAACCAACCACGTTTGGTACCCTCAAATATAAAGCAAATACAAATATAAGTAATAGCTCAGAAGAAAACTTCTAACTACAGAATTCCCAGTTATGACTCAGGTGGCTGCCATCAAATAAGAAAAGAACTGTGCTGGTTTATGCCTAGCTGCCTCTAGGATTCCCTAGACACTGGTGTAACAAGAAATAGAGAATACATACCACTGGCTGGTATGTCTAATGCAGTGACAGGCTGCAGACATCATAGATGATACAATGACAACTGAGCCCAGTGTCACAAAAGGGGATAAAGTACCTTAAAAGTAATTGTTTACTGGGCAAAGTAATCTAGAAGGATAACAAAATCACAAATTTAAATCTAAATGACCTCCGAAGAAGTCTGCTTTTTGTAGAAACAGCTGCCACAAAACCTGTTTCGTTTCACTAAAAGGAAAGGACAGTGTGGTTGACTCGACTGATATCTACAAGCTTTCTAAAAACGAAAAGCGAAAACACTAACGATGAATTTCTCTAGTGGCATCTGTGTTGAGCCCAAGACAGCTAAGTTCTAATAGAAACAAAGGGCTACAAATAATAAATAAGGCAATTCCTTCCCCTAGAATAAAAGGCAAAGAATCCAGTAATGGTATATAAAACTTAGAGGCTGATATAAATTGCTACTATTCCTGAATGTTGTCATTAGAATTGCTAAATACAGCATATTAATTTTTAAAAAATATTTTATTATAAGACAGAAACGAAAGATTGTTTCCTCATTTTAGTAAGTCAAATATGACTTCATAATTTTACTATCTTTTCTACTTTGCTATGCCTTTAAATGTGACTTTAATTTAGGTACGATAATCTGGTTTTGTATCGTTTTAAGTTGCATTCAATTTCTATCCAAGCACAGCTGAACATTAACCTTGAGTACATAAATGATTACCTACTACAAGAAAGTATTACTCATTTTCTTAAACTGTGTAAACTGCAAGTATTTGAGAATCTGAATAAACTGTTTTTTACCTCTTTCTCAAGATATGTTTGAAGTATGTCATCTGATATCTGCAGTAAAAATTGCATTCAATTTCAAATCAACATATTTTAATGTTTAAGCTTATAAATAAGATCAAAATACATCTGAAGTTTCCAAGTGCAATCCAAATAAGAATACTAAAAATTTCCTTTAGATTTATCATTTGTTCCAGAAAAAAATTGAACTAAATTCTTTAAAAATCTTCATGTTAAAAACAAAAAATGAAAAATGTATCAGCAATTTTATTTTTCATCAAGTATCTACAGGTTCTTCTATTTCTTTCCTATAACCAACCATTTTTAAAAGGGAAATCTCTCTTTACATTATTAAAAAAAAAATCAAATATTTAATGTTCAGAGCATTATATTCAACATAAAATGCAGATATTCCCTCTATGCTACTTAGTCTAACTATGGACTCTAATACTTTTCATCAATAAGCAGTCTGAGTATTAACTCAGACCATTTTTTTGCTACTTTTTAAGAAAATTAAAAAAAAATTAAAACATAGTTAAATGCTTGAAAACTTAAATAGAAAGTCTGAATTCAGTTGTGGCAATAATTTAGAAATTCTACACTAGTGAATATAAAATAGAATTGAAAATATGTTTTTTACACATTAACAACAGTATTGACAAATACTATGCAAGAAAATGTAACTTGTTAAATTCCAATGGCAGAGATCAATTGCATTGATTTCTTTCGATCAATTTAATTGATCTCTTGTTAAATACTGTAGGATATCACCCTAAATTTTACCCTAAATTTTATTTTTTATTAAATGAAGTATATTTGTGTTTTCAATGCATACTATTCGAATCATACTAAGAAATAATTGAAGTTGCATTTTCTTATTTTCTTGTAAGGTTAAACAGCTGTCCTCATACTATGCTGCTGCTCTTTTTTTTTTTTTTTTAAAGGGATAGAGTGGATGGGTTGGGGCTGTTTTCCAATTAAAGCTTGTCTCTCAAAAGGGCTGAGAAGGTGATTACAATGTAAAACCAACATTTTAGCATGTCGTCTAGACAACTAACACTTTCTGGTCAAATAAATTTCACTTTTTTATGATACTGCAGATCAATCTCTGGAATTGCCATTCACAGCAGCCACAGATTGAGACATTTTAGCTGCATATAAAGTAAAACCAACAGGGCAAAGACTATTCAAACAAGAAAAGGAAATCTATGACTAATTCATTGAAGAAGCTTTTTCAGAGGTTTTCTTCTAAACAATAAGCCTATAGTTCTACTCCTCCACCCCACTCTATCCAATTGAATGTTTTGCATTTGCAACGCCATGCAACCATCTGTAACTAAGTGATGGTGAATTGGTCTAAATCAAAAAATGTTGATTCGCTCATCCCTCAAGCTGCAGTCTTTTGGACTCCAATTTTGCAAGAAAGTAATGGTATCTGTCAAAAGCCATTCTTCACTTTTATCTGAAATATGAACTAATTAATCATCATGACTTGCATTCCTGTTTCATTTAGATTAATTTAATAGCTCGCTCCTCAAAGTTTGTCTGTAATTTGTTATTTGCTTCTGTTGTGCTTCATTTACATTTGTTCTCTCCTTTGTTCTCCCACTACAACCTTGAAACTGCATTTGTAAATTTAGGACTTAGACACAAGACGTACTACTACAGATTTTGATGGACAAACATAAACCAATTATTTCTGAGTCTTTTCTAATCTAGAAAACATTTTGGATTCTGGTGCGAACTTTTTAAATAAGTAGGTCAAGCAATCTTCTTACCAGGATTTAGCGAACATACCCCTGGATGCTTCTCTTCTCTCAGGAAAGCAAGCCATACAACCAGTAAGATAATCAAGCCAACATGTTCATGCTGCAAGAGTTCATCTAAGGAGATAAAGGACCATGATGCTGACTCACTGTGACTGATTCACATCCAAAATCTGGGGGAGGAGGAGTGAGGAAATGTTCTTCTTCAAGGTGTTTGGGAAAGTAGATGCATTTCCAACTTTTTTTTTTTTAGCTAGAGACCAATGCAAGGAAAAGGGACTGATGACTACAGAACACAGAAATTAAAAAGGAAGAAACTCATATGGTCGTATATTGAAGGTTCAGCTTAGAAGCTTAGTATCTTCGAAAGACAAACAAGATTCATAAAACTGTCAAAGCAACATTGGTCGGTTTTAGCTACGCTGCAACCTTTAATCCTTATCAATTCAATCTTCTGTCATTTTTTCCACTATTTTTCTCAGAACTGATATGAAGATAACCAGGCTTTAATTAATTGTTTTCTGTTCTTTCAAACATTCACACAGTACTAACATCTTTCTTATTTTCTAGAATTTTCTTGCTTTATCTGGTTTCATTCAAACCTTGACCAAGAAGACCTGGAAAAAAATAATCTCTGTAATAATGGAGCACTGAATGAACCTTGAAGCTACCAGGCTTGTAACATGCACAGACAATGGAAACCGGAGCAAAGGAAAAAATTGTGCTTAGATGACACAAAGGAGAGAGAACATAGTAGCAGAAGTATAAAATTATACCTCTGGAGAGAGAAAGGGAAAAGAGACCTACTAAAGACTCAATTTGCTAATGATTCTAATAAAGAGAGAAGTCAGAAAGACAAAGATAATCCAAAAATATTTAGTATAAAGCTACCCGAACATGCCATTTAGTCATTTGTATACAATCCCAAGAAATGCGCAAAAACATGTGAGCAAGAGATAGAAGCCAAAACTAATCACAGAAGTCAGCTCCTGTTGTTAGTCTAGTCTTCATAGAGAAGAACTAAAGAAATTTTGATAAAGAATTTTACACTTACAAAAAAATTCTCAGTGAGATCACGGAGTTCAAAAAAAATTCATTCTCAACTGAAAAATTGGATACATTAATTGGATATTGTTTTCCCAGAATATTGCATATAAAAAAATTGGTCAAGAACAAGTATACCTCTAATTGCTCCTGCTGTATGTGAAATTGTCAGCTGCTAACTGAGTCAATGGCATTCAGCCGTAAATTCCTTACCATGATACTCACTGCTTTCCTCTTCTGCCATCATTAAGCCTGCATTTTAGTAGCAGTAAATGAAAAACAATTTTAATTTCTTAAAAAATTCCATAATCATAATAAAAATAGTTTCCTGAAAACTAAAAACTATGAATTTATGAAGTACTCTGCTTTAAAGTAGTTATTCTCAAATGTACAGAAAAACATACAGTGCCACTCATTCTGAATTTTAATTATTGAAAAGAGTAATGATTTAGGCAGTTCTAAACTGAATCACAGTCAATGCATTGTTAATATTTCAACATGTTTATTAAGAAATGTCCTCTTTTCCAGCTGTAGAGTCATTCATTCATAAACCTCTACTTTATTTGACTTTTTTCTAGAGTTTTCAAATGAAAGTCTCATGGGACATTGATATCTTAGCTTCAAAAAGAAAGCTCCAATGTTTCCTCAAATCCTACCAACTTCGAATCTGAATTCAGATTGCTTGATTTTCATGTTCAAAGTAGCTGAACTTAGTTTCCCGCTCTGCCTTTTCTCTTTTCATACCTACACTTCTTTTCTAACTTTCATCTAATGTTTCTTTTTTGCTATTCCCATGTCACCTGTGTTCCTTTATTCCCCCTTCTTCAAGTAATATCCTTACATCCAGTACATGTATGATCGCTGCTGTGTTTCTTAAGGAAGACAGTGCCACAGTGATTCTAAATAATTAATTGTCAGCAGGCACACAATATGTAAAGCATATGACATGGTCTTAATGCTGCCAGATTTGGCCGTCCTTTCCTTCCCACTTTCTCTGCTAAAAAGCATGTTACTGGTTAACACAATCAAAAAATCTACTAACCTGCATTATAACCGTATAAAGCAACATAGACTGAGCCAAAAAATTAAAATTAATGGAAGAGTACAAGACTTTTGTAATTGTTTCAACCTGTTATGTCAATTGTGTTTTTTGCAGTTTTATACAAATATCAACACAATAATATGCGCAGAAATTCTGATCCGATCATAAGACTCCAGGAGCTCAGAGCTTATCTTTCCCAGCCCTGATCCCATTAAACTCTGATCCCATAAATGCATAGCAGTCAGATTTCAAAGTAGTTTCTGTGCCATTAAAATTATCTAATACTTCACACCCTAAGCCTTCTTGTACAATTGGGGTCTCGTATGTAGGAGACTGGAATATTCTTTTGATCACTTATGTTCCATGCATGTGCAAGTACATTTCAAACATGAGTTACACTTTACACATAGAAAAACAAGTGGCTATATTTTTAAATATTATCGAAGAAAGAAAAAAGATTCTTTCAAAAAACAAGAGTTGTTTGCTCTAGACGTCTTATATAAGATCAGCTCTCATGTATGCCCTAGAAATACAAAATATTTTCAAATTTTTCTGAAGCAAATTTAGTTTGACTTTCTCAGTATTCCATGTTCACTGAGAGAAAGAATGCTGAAGTTATCATCTATAGAGATGAAAGTGGATTATTTTTCATTCCCCACATATAAGCAATAAAAAAGTAAACCACAACTTTTACCAGCGCAATACATTGCAGAAATACAAAACTCCACTTCATTTTTTGGAAACAAAAACAATTTGGCCTTTCTACCAATTTTTAATCTAGGAAGTTGAAATAAATTTGAAAGTAAAAGTTTATCATTACCCTCATATTTCAGGTAAACAACAGTTTCCAAGAAGCCACCATATTAAACATGTACTCAGAAGGTGCACAACAAGAAAGATCTCTCATTCATTATACAGCTGTGCTGTTTTCTCCTTTCTGAATTCACAAGTTTATCACTTCTTCACAATCTCACAAGTGGCTGGGGATACAGCAGATTAGTATGGTGTGAAAGATCTTCATACAAAAAAAAAATCCTGCTAGTTACATATCTACAAGAAATACTTTCTAACTTGTGTAAAACATTTTCAGTAATGATATCTTTTGCTTGAAAAATATTTATTGGGCATATTGTTGAATCAGGTTTGGGGACGCAAAACGAAAATGAGTATTTGAAACTTTTTTTCCCTGCAGCTCCAGATAGCCATTGTCTTTCAGCATATTAGTGTGGTTTTCCAGACATGAAAAATACCTTATTTTCTTTAATTAGGTATGATTTTCTCTGCCAGATCTTCTGCCATCTCCATCCTTTGATTCCATAACATCAAAAACTTTTAAAAGTTTATCAAAATGATTTATTTTGTAAAACAAATGGAATACACTGGAAATCCACTTAATCTAAAAGCACAAACCCTTCAAATAAATTTAGTAAAATTCCAAGCATTTGCACTGAGAAAAATCTTCTGTGTTATAAAAATGAAAATGGATTTAGTGTTTCTATCAGCCTGATAAACCTTTAACCTACCTCATATATCTTCTATTCTGTATTGTCTTCCATTGCCTCAAAGGTATGCATAGTTATCTTGTGTTTATAGTACTTGAAATTCTCGTGTTTATAGTACTTGAAATTCAAAGTAAAAGAATAAATAAAAAATGAATACTCAGCCATCCAGACACAAACCTTGTGGGCAGGGTACAGCAGCCATCAGCCGTCAGCCTGACTTGGGTTTCATAGCTATCCAGTGGGCAAACCACTTGCTGAACAGGAGGGCATTCCACTGTGCTGCAATCCACGCTGAACACTAAGGAGGAAGGAGAGAAGAAAGATCCTTTTACTCATGCTTTAGAAGTTTTCGGCAAATATATCCACCTTAAGCAACCAGTTATGCATCAATCTTCAAATCCAAATGCATGTTTGGTGGGTAACATTACAGAAAGACTTCCATACATTTTAATATTCACTTTTTAAAATTATAGACTCAGCAACTGAACTAATATTACTTAATAAAAAAGTTATAAAAGCTGTACAGGCAATCTTAAGCTATCATTAAATTAGCAAATAACATTAGTTATTCACTATTAGTTCTATTAGTTAATAGAAATATCGTAGATTACTGAGAATGTATTTTTACCCATGTTTTTAAAACAATTAAGAATAATATTGTTTCATTTTCTCCTGATTGAAATCTGTTTAAAGGGTGAAATACCAGAGTTGTAGGAAATTAATAAATAAAAAAATATAAAAGATAGCATTGTGGATTCATGACTGAATATCTACACTACATTTTTAAGGCTTATTTTATTGTGTTATTTAGGTATTGATATGTGATGAAACAGAAATGCAGATTACCAAACCTGTCTGCATTGACAAGATTCCTCAGAACTACTAAGACTGACCAACTCTTTTTAGAAAGCAACAAACATTTAGAAATGCAAAAAAAAAAAATATCCGGCTGAATATACATTTAATCCTGTGGGTCATACTAAGGAAAGTTGTAACACAGCATTATCCTATTTAGTCTTAAATTTTCCATGTTAAAGCAAACAAAACCAGCTTAGGCCTCATTTATTTAGTATAATTATGATAAGGAATAATAAGTACAGAATAAATCATGCTTCCCCTTATGAAGAAATAAGCTACCTAGACTGGGTAAGATGAGCTGAATGTTATTAGACTATTATACAGTAAGATATTACTAATTAAACTTCATTTCAATATTGACACTGCTTAATGTAGTGATACAGCAGCTTAGCAATGCTATGCCATGCTTTTTGCAAGAGCTGATTAATTGCTGAAGTCCTATTTTTTTCTAGTCTGGTGTTTTTCAGGTTTGGTTCTCAGAGGTACACAGCAGTAATAATTCAATTGATCATAGTGAAACACCAGTCTCAGAACTACTCCTACTTCACATGTTTCAAGTAAGTATTTAAATGAAAGCACAAGTTCAATGAAATCAGTTTTTAGCTCATCGAGATTAGGGCTGTCCAAAAAACCATTAACTTTCTAACTACGCAAGTATGGAAATATCTGTGCAAGTGATATTCAGAGTCTGTCTTTCTCCAGTTCTTTGGGAAACAGACCTCTGCTAAATCAGAGCAACCTTTCAAATTCAAGGACGTTCTCACTGATAAATGTACAAATGAATTCAACTCCATGAAAAGATTCCCATTACTAATCTAGACAACCACGATTAGCAACACACAAAGGTACCTATTTTCTTTCAAGACAGGAATACCTAATTTTAGAATGTTTCACAATAAATAAATAAATAATTGGAGTTTTATGTTATATTTTATTAACAATTAGAATTTGAAACAGTTGTTCAGTAACAAATACACATCTAGTTCCTCCACTACCACACCACATATTGCGAACTAACCAGTATGGCCCAATACAACCAATAGAATTTGTTCAATTCTGTTGTGCTAAATAACTATGAAAGTCCAGTTTCCAGAAATTCAAGTAGTAACCTTTCCAGTTCTCTGGAAACAAGGCCCCCTCTGTCTCCTCCCCAGTTAGGCAACTCGGGAAAAATGGCCAATGAGTTCTATCAATAAGCTGCTGGTACAGAGCTAATTGTATCTATTTTTGGGTCCAATAATGACAAAGAACGAAAAACTAAACAGAAAAACACCAGGAAACTCTCTGATCATGCCTCCAAGTCTCAACTAAGTTGTTGTTTCTCACTACATATTTTATATTCTTCTAAGTGGTGCTAGCATATGGCTCATTGACACTGAAACACAACTATTACTGAAAAAACTACAAATGTAAGAAAATATTACAAAACGTACAAAAAACCCCAAATCAAGAGCCTTCAAATAGAAAATTATCATGGAACAAAGTGACTGCAGTCAGTGGTTTCCCTGTTTAGACTGACTACCTGTTTATTTTACACTGATCTCTTGCTAGTACCAGAATGCCCTCTAATTCTTGTAGGGATTAGCAGGATTGAATTTGTAACTATTTGTTACTCTTTTTTTTCTATTTGAATGTAGCAGAAACCCTACCATGGCTGCAGGCCATGCCCCAGCTGTAGCACTGTGCAGTATCCTCTGTAAGCTACAAAACCTAGGATTTCTAATCATGAAACCATTAATACTAGGAGAAAATAACTTTCTAGTAGAATATATTAACACAAATACATAAAGTTCTACCTGTACATACTGCACTAGCTTTTCAAATAACAGTATGCACAGTTCAGGGATGAGATCCAAATAGCTATCTACACATACGAAGGCTGAGGTTCAAGGCAGTATTTGCACCTATGATGCAACACAGTGGCTCAGCACAGGAAAGGCTTTGTGGTTTTTGGTATTGTTTTGATTTGGCTTCCCCAGAAGTAAAAGTTCTTTGACATCCTGTTGCAAGAGTATAAAGTCAGCTTCTACAACAGCCAAGAAGCATCACATTTACTTTCAGATCAAGATGCACTTAAATTCATCCCTCATTAATAGCATGATACAATCAGACTATATTTGATAACGTTAATTACACATTCTCCTTCAGAAGAAGGAAGAAAAAGAAAAAAAGCACTGAAGCTCCCATATCACCTTCCTCCCCTCCAATCTTCCTCAAAAAATCAGGATCCTGAAACATGCTCACACATCATGTTTATGATTTAATTTGATTTCTTCTCTCTATGGCAATCTATCACCTTTTTACGCTTCTTCACACTTTAGAACATGCTAAGCACAACAGAAAAGAATTCCCGGACTTTCAATGCAGTTCTATCACTGACTGAATGACTTCATTAACTTCCCTTTCAGAGCTACTTCCCAACGCAACCTCTGTGCTTTTGCTTATAGAAGTTTTAGTTGCTTTCTCCCTCACCATCATCAACTTATCAGACATTTCTCCAGCTCTGTCAGAAAAATATCAGAGATTTTTCCCAAACTCATCTCCTAAGTCCTCACAAAATCAACTCCTAACAAAGTATCCAAAACAAACAAACAAACAAAAAAATACCAACAAGCATGTACTATTTCTGAAAGCAGCAAAGAATAAAGTTATGTAACTATACTTTCTACTATATATAAAAACTTGATTTTGCTGACCCTTGTCCTTCATGCAACACTGTAAAAATTCCAGACACAATTTGCAATGCTGAAGCTGCACCAGGGTGGGGCACAACTTACTTCCCTGTGCCATCATCTAACACTACTTATTAAAATTTACTGCTGGGCTCAGACTTTCCATCAGGCCTTGACTACACAGAAAGCTAAATTCCCTGAAAAAGGAAGTCAAGTGGTAACATTCAATTTACAATTGCAAGCATTTAAACGAAGACTAGGTACCAGAAAACAAGGTCATTTCAGTGGGATTGATTTCCAGGCCATGAAGTGATGCTGGAGATGGTAAGTAAATTAAAGTTCTGCTAGAAAGACTGCTAGAAGAACGACAAATGGGCCATCTTTTCAACCAAGGTTCTGTCTAACACAATAGACATTTGCCAATGCTTTTCAAAGATGTCAGAAACTAAGAGATGATACTACTCATCTTCCCATACACAAAAAAATTATTAATAAGGTACAATAAATATCTGTAGGATAACTGCCAAAGTAAATTATTTACCTTTTTTTATCCAAAAGTGGAAGCTACAGTTGCTACCATAGCTTCAGCAAGATCCATTTTAGATTAGACTTTCACTCTCTTTAAAGAAACAAACTTGTTTTCAAAAAAGCATTACTCAACAATGTTTTAGATTTCTTAGTAAGTAAGACACATACTGTCACAATCTTTTTCCAGGTTATTTTTTTATGTTAAGACATTATGCAGATCTATTTAAGACCATTCATTAAAACGGTCCAGACCAGTGTCATCTCAGAAATGAGCTTAGGAAGATAACTGGGAAAAAAAAAACAGAGAGAGACTTGCACTCAGTAGGTACCACAACTGTTGTGAGATGCTTAGTGCATTACTGGGTAAGAACATCTATGCCAAGTTAATCTGGATGTTAGTAGATAGGTATGACTAAAATACTACTTCATTTTAATTGTATATTCATGCCTTTGATCATTGTTATTCCTACTGAAAAAGAGGCAGAAAAGTTGGTGCATTTTCAAATGAAATATTTCATTTTTATACTAGCATTTAGTGTTAAGGCAACTGCTTCCTATTTTTCTTTCAGTAACTCAATTGCCAATCATAGTATTTTAGCAGTTCTCAGCAGAAGAGTCCAAATTCAAACATCACGGTAAACTGAAAAGCAGTGACATCTTATTTAAGGAACAGAAATAAACACAGTACATGCTTTAATTCCATAAACCCTTTGTACTGGCACTACAATCATAGGAAGCACTCCTCCTAGCCTCTGGCAATCTGTTTCCACCAGAAACTCTTTGGTGGTACCTCTACAGAGGCTGGTTACTGAAACACAAACGTGAAGGAAGAGAGAGCATCCTGGTAGCAGAAGTTACAGAACTGCACGTTTTAGGTCTGCAGTAAAACACAGAAATTTTTTTTCTGTTCCACATGTAAACTCCATAGACATGCTAACACTATTCAACAGAACGGGTGACATCAGTTCCATAAGAAACTGCATGAACAGCTACCTAGCAGGTCTTACACTGTCCATTGCCCCATTTATCTTCAGCATCATCATATTAAAACAAGAATAAACATGAAATAGACCACTGTTAATTCAGTTACTCTCTAACTCTTCTTTCACTCAGTTCTTCAGGATACAAGTGAATCTCTAAAGGCACAATCTTTATTACGAGGCTTACCATATGCTCTGTAAATATTCCTGCCATGTGAGGAACATTATCTGACTCAAATTTTGATGGCTATTTCACAGAATCCCAGAATTATAGGGGTTGGAAGGGACCTCTAGAGATCGAGTCCAGCCCCCCTGCCAAAGCAAGTTTCAGCAAATCCATACTCAAAATTCATACACTCTCATACATATAGATACACAGTTATATGCTACTACATATATGCTAGTACATGTATACACACATAGAGAATAAATGGCACAAAACATATAGGAGAAACAAAATGGAGTAGATGATGAATAGAGGTCTCCACCAACCTAAATTATTCTAGAATTCTATGACTCTGTGAATATAAAATCCTAATAAAACAAGATATTCCAATGTCTGTTCTTGCAGATAAAAAGAAACAAAAACTTATTTTAAACCACAGTGATTAACATGACAGAAAAGTTTAGATACCATGAACCTCGTCATTTTGTTCTGACTTGCAAATTTAAAAAAAAAACGGAGGAAACATTAAAAACAGATTTCAGTATTCAGATTTTATTCACATGCCAAGTACAAATTATGTTGTCTGTAAAAGTGCAGTTTACATTCCTTGAAAACAAGGCTCCTCTGAAAACTGAACAACAGTTCAGATTTGCAAAGATCTGCCATCAAAAAAA
>WBMW01003581.1:510493-560826 GCA_013396635.1 Penelope pileata | reverse complement strand
AAAAAACACCACCAACAAAAAGCCTTCTGTGGTAAGGAATTTGTAGTCTACTAATATTTGTCAACATTAACCTACTCCTTTCTCCGTCTTTCAGCCTTGTGTTGAATTGTTTTTCTTTTGTGATCTTCCCACTACCCGAAACAGCCAACAGAATAAACATCTACATCAAAGTTAAAATAAATAAATACATAAAAATAAAAAAATAATTAAGAATAAAAATAAAATAAAAAAAAAAAAAAAAAAAAGAAAACCCCAACTACTACAGCTCTCATCCACTCTCCCCTCAGCCTCTCATCCACACTCCAGTTCCTGCTGTCATCAAACCTGCTGGCCTCCCTCCCTATCCCCCCTAACTTCACTCTTCTATACACCCAAGCCAATGCAGACTCTTACTACCCTTCCCTTTCATTTCTTGATCCTTCAAGGTTTGTTCCCTTTTCTAGTCTCCTACTATATGCCATACAAATCACTCAACTCTGGGAGATGATGAAAGTGTGTTTGTTTGGTAGCCAAGGTCTAAGACTCTCTGCTCTCTATTAGCCCCTCAATCTTAACAACTGTTGTAAAGCTCTATTCTTCCCTTAAATTGTGTTAGTCTCCTTTCCCTATCTCTTCAAAGTCTCTGCTCCTCTCCCAACATGCATCCTCCTACAACAACAAATGCAAACTACTTTAGAAAAATCAATATATAGTCACATAATGTGAATAAATTATCACATACTCAATCCAAAGATCGTAGCAGTCATGTTACAGAAAGATCTTGAGATCACAGTATTTCACAAACTAAATAAATCTCAAAAGAATCAACTCTTAATTAACATTTTGTAAGAAATACCAGAAGTAATTGTTGTACAGTGGTGCTGATGAAGATTCACCCAAAATAGTACTGAAATTTAAAGATATGTGGATAAACTTGGGAAAACTTAGAGAGGAACAACATGGCACTAGGTCCAAGGAAACTATACCATAAGAAAAATCTACTTGCTAGTTCTAGATAAAAGATGAGTGAGGTTGACAAAATGTTCCAGAGCAAATATCATCATATGAATGCCACTTGCTCAGGACAGAGAAAGAAAAAGTTTGCTTAAATTTCCGCATAGGTAGATTTCCATTGGGTATTAGGAAAAACACAAACAGAAGCATTGGAAGTGACAAAGACTGTACAACTTTCTGTGGAGGATTTAAGAAGACATTAAGCAAGTATAGGAAAGGCGTAACCTAAACATATTCAAACCTGTTTCCATATGAAATTTTGGATTATACTATTTTGTATGCCTGCTTTCATCCCTCTTTTTTTATTACTCATCTTTACCAAAGCTTGGATCAAAAAGAAGAGTGAATTACATCTTCCACTGCACCGATAATAATAAATCACAAGAAAGGGTTATTTGTGTTCCCGTGAAACGGAAAATCTGTAGACACAAAATGCTATAAAGACTCTGACTATGCTCCTCTGCAATCCTTTTGCTCTATAATTTTTAAGGGTCATCAACTTGTAAGCGAGAGAAATCTTAAGCACTGAATTAAGATTTCTGTCTTATGCACAACCGTTGTATAATAAAATCATGACAAAATATGTCAACTCTCTCTAATATTGTGTTGAAATACTGTATTCTCACTAAAGATTGTTTTTCTCTAGTTGCTCAGTTTAAATAAAATGCCTGAAGTAAGAAAGTAAAATTTATTATATTTTTTTTTCTTTAGGTGGAACTTGCCCACAAATATCATTTAAATTTTGCAGGTCATTCAGAAGAATTTAGATGCTATGTAGATGCTATGCTATTTTATCAGATGCAACTATATAAATTGTGCTTTTCAGATAGATTTAACTAAAAAAACAATTCTGTCCATTTTTACCTGGTTTACATTCATAGAGATCACAGCATTCCCCTGGCTTTCCTGATGCCTTAGAGACCAATATATTCAAATAGCCAGGCTGGCAAACCTTCCTCAAGCAGCCTGCAGGGTTACACACACAACGGCTTGGGAGAGGACAGCATTCTCCGGGAGGAGCATAACCTTCAATCAAGATGGAATCTTCCGGACACCGAGGAGAAAACTGGACCTCACAGCGGGCCTTGGAGCAATCAGGTTTCTCTTCTGAAAGGGAGAGAAAAATCAGCATGCCATATGTATCAGTAAAACGCTGTTCTGAAGCTGTGAAGATGAGCTCAGATAAAGCTCCCTTTATTCTCCCTCCCCCAAGACAATAAAAAGAAAATTGCTGCTTCCTAGTTGATTAGCAAAAATTATGGAATATGCTTAATATGGTTGGTATTTGCAAGATGGCAAGTATGTTATAAAATATCGTTCTAATATATATAATTTGTGCCATCTGCTTGACAGCTGAACTCACGGCTCAGAAACAGCAGTGAAGCTACACATTTGGTCATGACGCTAGAACCGACTTGTCATATCATGCACAGCCCTAACGCTCACACCTACAACACCTTCAATTTCCTAAGAGTTTTCGTTATGAATAACTGGTGTTAGTTGACCTAAAGTGAGATTCCACACACTTAAAAATCTGGTTAAAAGTTTAACAGCTAATATATTTGGAGAGTCCATACGTTATCCAGTTTTCCCTGTAAATGTTTTCAGTGCTCGCATTCAAAGTGTTTTTCCTATTGCTTCAGTGACTTGAATGTCAGAAGAGATAAAAGTTTTGACTAGCAAGGAAGGATAAGGCACTAGTCGCAGACACACAACAATATAAAGAAAGAGTACTGAGGAACAAGTTCAACAATTTGGTTGTGAATAGTGACAAACTGGACAACACCAAGATAGACAAAGTGACAATGAAGACACAAGAAGGTTCTTGGACAACTCAGTAACACTTTTCCAAAACTTGGAAGTCAAGATTCTCCATAATCAAAAACCAAACCTCATTTCTGCCAGAAAAGTTGCATTGTACTGTCCAATCTCCTAAGCTACATTGGCAAAAACCAGATCACTCCTGTGACCGATTTACTCCATAATTCACTGGAAGAAACCAACTCATATCTCACTTTGCTTAACACACCTGAGCACTGTTAGATAATAAGTTGCTACCAGACACTCAAATAAAGCAGCATTTTTAGGTCAAGACAGTTAGTGACTTGGCATTCTAAATATTTGTATACAATGCAGACAGTTTTCGCAGGCCTGACTGAAAAAATCCGAACAAGAGAAAACCAAGACCGGAATGTATAAACTGTGTATAACATTTCTTGGTTACTTACAGGTTTGAACACTAAATGGTTCTGCTATAAATATCACCAATTGTCCCTGCAAAATCATCAACTACTTTGCTTGGTGTGATTAAAATTAGATGCAGAATATTAGAAAAAAATAAAAAGCAGCATTAACTTTATTAATCTATTTAATGTCATTTTCAATCTTAATCTCAAGTGAAAATATCAATGATTAAGATATCAAATATTTGCATCTGTGATAACAAGTCAAGAATATATTTTCCAAAATTTTAACAACTCACTGTTGTGGACAATTTTTTTTTTTAAATGGAAATTAGTGGATATTGTAATTTATTAAAAAAAAAAACAAAAAGAAAAAGAATAACAGCATATGTGAAATTCCACTTCCAAACATTCACTGATAATCAATAACAGCAATACTTTTTTCAGAGGATCATTTTTACACTTGATTTTAGTATATCCTTTGGACTTCAGATGATGCTGAAGAATCAAAACAGTATTGCTTGTGCATGTGGCCAATTTGCTGACTGTGCATAAGGTTCACTTAAACTTAGAGAGACTTAAAACCTGATTAGAAGAATGTTAATCTAGGTTTTAGCATAAGTATTTGCGAAGGCAAATCATGAATATAAACATTTACATCAATTTTAATACAGTAAAACGGAGTCAAAAATGATTACACATTTCCTTCTTGTAATTCATGTTTAATAATTCTTACCAGCAATACAGATTAATAACTTAAATGTGACATTAGATAATGCTGTAATTCTTCTCTTATAGTTCAAATTTAAAAATCTACATTTCTGGTCCTGGTGGACAACAAGTTGGCCATGAGCCAGCAGCGTGTCCTTGTAGCCAAGAACACCAATGGTATCCTAGCATGTGTTAAAAGACGGCGGCCAGCAAGTTGAGGGAGGTGATTCCCTCCCTCTGCTCTGCCCTGGTGAGGCCATATCTGGAGTAGTGTGTCCAGATCTGGGCTCCCCAGTTCAAAAACCACAGGGTTCTAGAAAGAGCCCAGTGGATGGCAACAAAAATGATAAAGGGCCTGGAGCATCTCTTGTATGAGGAAAGGCTGAGAGACCTGAGTCTCTTCAGCCCAGAGATGACTAAGACACCTCTTATCAATGTTTATAAATATCTAAAGTGCAGGTGTCAAAGGCACAAGTCTAGACTCTTTTCAGGGGCATGAAGTGACAGGACAAGCAGCAATGGCCAAAAACCAGAACACAGGAAGTTGCACACAAATATGCTTAAGAACTTCTTCATGGTGCGGGTGACGGAGCACTGGAACAGGCTGCCCAGAGAGGTTGTGGAGTCTCCTTCCCTGGAGATATGCAAGACCCATCTGGACGCCTACCTGTGTGATCTGCTGTAGGGAACCTGCTTTGGCAGGGGAGCTGGACACAAAGATCTCTGGAAATCCCTTCCAACCCCTACAATTCTGTGATATCATGATTTCCATCTATCTTTCAAAGTAGCCTCATCTAGACACAACTTTTAATTAACTACATTTACATACATACGTACAAGTATATATTAATACCTCTTATACATTTATATAGATGATTCATACACATAGACGTAATTCGTATATATATAAAATTTATACATAAAGTTTATATATGTATAAAAATTTT
Organism: Penelope pileata; assembly: GCA_013396635.1. Lineage (NCBI taxonomy): Eukaryota > Metazoa > Chordata > Aves > Galliformes > Cracidae > Penelope > Penelope pileata. Next base: position 555,992 of record WBMW01003581.1, on the reverse strand, counting down.
ATATAAGAATCTATATAAGAACACACGCATATATAAGTATATATACGTGTGTTTTTCATCCAGACTCTCTGTATTAGACCAACTTTAGCCAATTTTGGAAAATGCATGTTTTGTCAGACACGCATGCCAAATTGTTGGGAATCAAGACTCTAGATGTGTTTATTCTGAACACCAATGCAAAGCCTAATGTTGGAGTTGGTACGATCATCTAGGAAACATACGAAGAAAGCAAGGATATGTCAATACTATGCATATAAGAAGCATTACAAGCAGTGGTAAGAAAAAAAAAAAACAAAAAGAACTGTGACAAGTATTTTCTTATGAAACATTCACTCTGTTTCACAGTCATTAACTTCAGTAGTATTTTTCCCATTATTGTTCTTAACATAGTAAACTGTAACAGAACAGGATGGGACTTTTCAAACTGCTACTATTTAACAAGACTCGCACCATTTTAACAGGAAATGCTTTACAAACAAGCATCTTGCAAATGTGTGTTCATCTTTTAATACCAAGTTGATTAGAAATCAATTTACCTAAGATTTTGTATTTAATATCCTGCTTCCAAATCATATTCTCAAAATATGTACATGGTAAAACACTATCATTCCAGTATACAAACAAAGCTGAATAATAGGAATGTCAAGTAGATTAATCCAAGCTGTACGAGGCAACAGACAACTTTCACTGAGGTTCCGTAAATCCAGGTGCATTCAAGTCAAGGGTAGCAAGAGCCCCATCTGCAGATGGTCATTTGAAGGTGTTTTTCCTTTATGGAAAGGAGCAAGTGGCCAAAACAGTATGTGACTGGCAATATTTAAACACTCCTCCTGTAGAGTCCGTACTTCACACTTCTGGAAAAAATCTTATCTAAAACATGAAATCCATCAGTTCCCACATTACTATTTCTATATTTTAGTTAAAACTCTGTAATCAGTTAGCACTTCACTTGTAAACCAGAGCTCTGACCTTTTAATAATGCCATGTGTGCCAGGTTCATGGCACAGTGACACATTTCAGTAAAAGCTGTTAAGGGCCCCTCATTTCGATGCGAAGTGTAGATAGAAGGCATTACTCTCTAGGAATCACTAAAAAAAAGTTTCAGGGTTTTTATTCTTGTTATCTTAGCAACTTGCAAAATTGGAAATAAATGCATCTTCTCTACAGGAGTAAAGTTTTCTACACAACACATATTTATAAAACTCATAGTACTTAGTTAACTTACTAGGTTGACTTTTCATTGCTTGGCCTAAGAAGGTGTCAAAATAATTTTTGTCATCTATTTTGTGAACAAATTCAAATACAGCCACAAATGTCACTGCTTTAACAGGATTCCTAATTTAATCTCATTACATACAGCTACTTAAGATTTCATCAAACAAGAGGAATTGCTTGTTTAAAAACTCTCTTCTCCTTTATTAACAAACACTTCCAGCTCTTACAAAAGGAACACAATAGAAAACATCTGTCTGAGCAGGAAAAAAAAAATTAACAAATTACCTCAAAAGACTCACAGCAGCATTCCACAGAAAACAACTGTGAAGTACTTCACCAGAAGTATTTTTGCTCCATTAAGTCTTCAATTCACCAAATAGGGACTATTTCAAAGTGGCTTCTTAACAGACCACAACAGAAACCTGTTGCTTCTCTGTCATACACACATGCATTGTGAAGCACTGGTCTATCTCCCAAAAGTTGTTTTAAGCTATGGTCTATTATGCAAGCCAGGATCTTCCTGACCAATGTCTTCAAAGTCAAAAAGACTATTTTCTTATTTATCTTCTTATTTATCTTATTTTTGTAGTAAATAGAATGTACACAATTATTTTAAATTTTCCCATTCCTGTGAGTGCCCAAGAACAGGAGAATTTCATTTTTCAAAGTAGTGTATTGAACTTAAAAAAGTTAGATTTTCAAGAAAAAGGAGAATTATGTATGTGTTTTTGTACAAAATAAATCGGCACAGCAAATTTATAAGTATTACCAAATAAAGAAACAGCCTGACACAAAAATCATGCGGCAAGATATGCATGCGTCACATTCTCCTAATCCATAACGTAGATTCTCTCACAAGAACTATTTCATATAACCTTAACTGCATGTAGAAAAAAACCTATTTGTTAAAGCAGATGTCTCATTTTATAATTTAGTTTGTACTTGAGACACTTTAACACTAATTAAAATACATTCTTATAAAACATTGTTTTGACCTCCACCCTTGAAGCAGCTGATAGGTCTACTTTAATAAGATGATTGTTTCAGCAAGAGCTCATAAAACTCACAAATTAATTTAATGAAATGAAGGTCTGTACACAATTTTGCTGTTAATGAAAGAATCAGTTAATGGAAGATGCATATGCAGCTTAATCATGTTTCAGTCTCTCCTTTAAAAAAAAAGAGAAAGCATTAAAAAGGAGAGCAAGTAGTTACTTGTCAAGAATGCATCCATCAAACTTCTCATAAATTATTTCTGAACAAATAACCTACAATCCAGTTAAAAAATAAAATCAGTTCTCGGAGAATGTTGCTTTTACATTCAAAAAAGCAGCATTTCAAATGACTACACAATGAAAAGACACTATCGGTTGGCTGATGAGCCCTCTCTGTGGGACACGTTCTCTTTATAGTCTTTCATCAAACACCACTGGAGCTGCAAGCATTCTGTAACACTGCAGTCTCACCAGCCTGAGCCAACAAAGAATCTCTACAGAGATAAAGGAAGAGTCTGGATCAATCAAGCTCAAGGTTACACAGGCTAGCTATTCAGAGCCAGTCAATCTTCTCAAGAAATTCAGAAATGTATCTGGAAAGATAACACTTCTAATAAAATGAACACAATCAGAGAAATTGACATTTTGATGAATTCAGAGTACGAATTCTATCCTTGGAAACAAAAATCCACTCAAAAAGGCAGCCTTAAAGGCAGTTTAATAAAGAATTACTAAAGTTAACAATGACAGTGCTATTTTTAGGTACATATTAATTCATGCTTCACAACAAACTTCATTTTCTGCGGGTCTGGAGGTTCAGGCTTACTTGCGGTTACTTCAAAATTAGCCTGAACAAAGAACCTGCCATTAGTAAGTATTTGACAGAAGACAATCTACAAATACCAAGAATAACTAAAGCATCAAAGTAATAACATGCTCTGTGCTTTAAAAAAACTGCTTCAGCAGTTGAAACAATTGCTACCAAAAAAACAAATATTACATACACCCCCAACCCCCAAACTTATCTTGGCCAGCACCAAAGTGTGGAAATAAAAATGGATCCTGAAAGAGAATTAAAAACATAGCTTTCACAGCTTTCACTTCTGTATCAAATTCTTTTCCTTCATTATATTTGCATGCTCTGCTTTGACACGCAGAGGAAGTATATGCCAAGTATAGTTAATGAGAAAAGCAGAGCAGTGAAAGCGTTGGTTAGCACAGTGAAAGGTACTGCACAGTGTGGGAGAAATGGAGAGGAAAAGCCACCACAGAGGTGGGAGGCTGTTCTCCTTATTCTTCAGGTGAAGCAAAACAGATCTGTGCTTCTCTGGAAACTTTTTCAGGGAGTGATTTTTATCATATTGTCAAAAATTAATGTGACCACAGATGCCTTTCCTCAGTCACCATAGAAACAAGGACAGGGTGTTTTTATAGGAGGAGAAGGTTACAGAGATCTGTAGGAGATTCAGGTCCTAATGCTTCTGTGGAGATATTTAATCTGTTCTACAGCTGTCCTTTCAAATCCCTTCCTTAAATATGTACATATATGTACATACAGTTGCTCTGAAAGTAATGCCTCCTATTTATTTCCATAGAAACTACAACAGATACAAAGAGCACGGTAACACTACCTGATAAAGCAAATTCTCAGCTTCAAAACATTCTTTTTCAACACAGACACCACCATAAGCTATGCATTTTCACCAGAGAAGAGCAAGAGCCTGCATGACGTGCTCATAAAAATCTGCACCAGCAGAGGTGCCCCACTGTTGCTGTCACCACTCCTGAAACGCACCACCGCTGCCTCACGGTGCTCACATCCACTGCTTGGTCTCCAGAAATGTTCAGGAAGCATCGATGAATATCAACAGGGGCCATTTTTTCCTCATGAAGGAATTCAGTTCCACCCCTTTGTTTCATACACACTTCCATGTTAGATGCCATCTGGTCAGAGAGCCCCTCTGCTATCATCTGTCACACAGCAACAACATGGAAGGGGATATTGGCAGGCAGGTTCAACCTCTACTGCCATACCACCAACATCCACCTCCGATGTCATGCGCCAACATGATAAAATAGGAGGCGTTACTTGCAGAGCAGCCCTCATAGAGAGATTTACATATGGAGGGATTACAGCTTGTTTTTTTTCTGTTCATCCCTAAGACACATACGGGATAAGACCAGTTTTGGAATAGTTAGCTTCATATCTGATAATTTCACTTTTCAAGGAAGTTCAAACCAGAATGTGGTTCATTAAGAACGCTTTGTATGACTAAGCAAAGCAATCAAATCATGTCAGTGTACATGCTTTGAAGACACGCGCTGTGTAGTTTTTCCTTCTTTGTTTGTATACTGATTTTGTGAAAATCTAGTCTAAAATACAGCCACTTTCACTGTACATTCTTACAGCATCAATTGAAACACACTGCAAACAATAGGCATCCTGTACTGTTATACAGTGGCAGGAAGGAAATATTAAAAGGATTAGAGATAAACAAGAAAAATGATTACCCAGCTGAAGCGGTCAGACAGACAGGGATCGATATTGGAATGCAAAATACCCAAAAGGATTTTCAAGAATCAAAAGGACAGTTATAGTAGATTAAAAAATGAGATTACTTTTCACATACAATATGCACAGTCCTGTATACGGATGAACTGCTACAAATAAAAAAAGGAGCTAGAGCCCAACCTTTTACCTAAAACTGAACTTTATTTAAAATCCATTCTGTTTTGTAAATGAGTTTTATTCACTTTCTAGCATTCTGAGACCCTGGATTTTACATACCACATGACAGAACAATCTGTCTGACCCATATTATATCCTAATCTTCTTGTGATTTAACAGCAACAACCTCCATTTAACATGGGTTTAAAAACTCAGAACAAAAGACAGTCATAAACAAGTTTAACTAAATATGCACTTGCCAATATACATCTTTGCAACATCTTAGTTTCTATGGATCTGCCAAAGATGTTTCATTTCAAAGACCAAATAAGCACAAACATAGGTTATGCCACTTAAGATAATAATCCCATTTCGACAGCAAACCAATTAGGATACTATACTCCATTTCCTCATTGTTTCTATTCCAATACTGAAAATATGAAAAGGTGGTTACTCAAACACAAACACACACCAGAATGGCAGCCATGCCTTAACCCAAGGTGCTGTCTGCCAAGGAAAGGGTTTTATCAGAATAAATGGAGACTTAGAGGTCAGATGCTGTTGCATCTGAATGCAACTGCAAGTTTAATGAAACTAACTTTGCAGCAGAAATTGCACTTGGATTCAAACCTCCCAGCTCAAAGCATTTCTGAGTTAGGCTTAGAAACTGTCCTGTTTGGGTCTCAAAGTTAGCTCTTCTGTTACTCCATTTCATTTAAAACATCAACGAATACATATTAATACTTTTTAATATAAACTAAGAGCTTGACACCAACAAGCATCAATCCAAATCTATTGTGGGTAACATTAGCTGTTTGACAGAATTGTACAAGCAATACGCAAAGAGAAGGAAATGAGTCCAGCCTGCTGTACAGCAGGTGGAAAGGTATGCAACTCCAGAGATATGATCCATTCTATCAGCAACCATGCTGCTTTTAATGAAGTCAAAGCACCTTTGAACTTCAATACTGAAAATGCTTCAGAAGGCAGATGAAGAGATGCGTGAATTGATACCTGTAGTCAGACTTACAGAAATGAAGAGCCACACAATGATGTAGTTATTCATGTAAGATTTACAGATTCACTGAGGTACCCAGCACACAATGAGCAGCTGGGTTACCTCCATTAAAAATAAAGAAAAAAAGAAGAACATTCAATACTGTCATGAATGGAATAATACTGCATATTATGATTTCTTTATAAAATAGAGCCAATCATTCTGGATGAACGATACTACTACTGGTCAAGGAATTTAGTTGTGAATCAATTGAAATTTCAAAATAAAGTATGTAAACAGTAATGAGGTGGTCTCAACTACAGAGGCAAGACTTTAAAGAATGCCAAAACATTTTGGAAGTAAATCAAAAATGAAGACACTAAATTTGCAACCAATATAAACTGCATATACTTCAATGACTTACAATAACGTACACTAGAAAGAAGCAAGTTTACCTAAAGGTCACTAATAAAGCAGTAAGAATTCTTTATCGCAATGACACAAGCAGTTGCAAACCACACGTAGTTCTGTATGGGTAGCCAAACTGATGACAAAGCAAAACTATTTGGAACAATTCTGCTTAGTATAGCTTAAGAAAAATATAAGCTAGTTGACATCTGGACAAATAATTACAAGAAATGACATTAGTTAAGATCTAGTTTAAGATCTAGTTAAGATCATTTCAGTGAAAATGGAGATGGTGGACATTTCACGCAAAAAGTTTTTCTCCCCAGATGAAGTCTTCTGATAAACTACCACATCTGAAACTTAAGACACAAGAAGCACAAATAAGCAGTGAGTCAGAAGAGAAGCTAAAGCATTCTGGTTCTTACACTGGAGGGAATTTCTCATATTTAACATAAATATATGGAATAGTTGGAACATATTTTATGGATGTAGACTTTCCTGAATACAAAGAACATGCACTAGTAGAAATAATGTTAAATACTTAAATGTCGCAAAATTGATTTTTGGTAAATTCCAAGTTTCTGCTTGCAGTAACTGTTTTAATCACATCAATCACATGCATACAAAAAGAAAAAAAATCTTTATTTAAAAAAAAAATCACAAAAAGAGGAAAAAGAAGCATGCACAGTTTTATTCATAGCATAGGGTCTGCACAGTTTAAGGTTGGATAGCTGTCCAATTCTTTGCACAGAAGTTTTTGAGAACCAATTAGAAAAATAAACATGATACTAGAAATTTGAGAACTATCTTGCTCTTTCTGCTTCTAAATTACAACAGTATCCAAATTAGAAATACATTTAGGTTAAAAAAAATAAAATAAATTCAAAGGTCTCCTGAACATATGTAGATACATTCATAACCAGACCACAAACAGAATAAATACCATAGGAAATTACAGTAGGGGAAGGTCAAACGTTGCTACATTCTGCAAAACTGCCATACCAAACCAATGTAAGAAGGTTATTTTAAATACAAACTGAGAAGTTGTACGAGGGCTGTTTCAAAAGTAATGCCTTCTATTTTATTATGTTGGGCCATGACAGATGGCAGCAGAAGGGCACTCTGACATAACGGTGTCTGACATAGAAGTGCAGATGGAGGAAAGGTGTGGAACTGAACTCCTTCGTGAAGAAAAAATGACACCCATTGACATTCATTGATGCTTGCTGAATGTTTCTGGAGACCAAACAGTGGATGTGAGCATAGTGAGGCGGTGGTGGTGTGTTTCAGCAGTGGCGACAGTGACGTGAGAGACAAGCCACACTCCGGACAGCCATGCATAGCTGCCACAGCACAAAATGAAGAGCATCTCAGTCAGCTCATCTGTGTGAATCAGATTAGAACCAGGGAACTGCATAGGGAGCTGAACATTGGCTTCAATGTGTTGGAAATGATGGTGGCAATGATGGAATATCACAAAGTTTGTGCCAGGTGGGTCCCATGAATGCTCACATAGGAACAGACAGAGCACTGTACGCATGTTTGTCAGGCCCTATTGAATCAATGAAGTTGAAGGTGACAGTTTCCCGGATTGCATCATTATCAGCGATGAGATGTGGTGTCACCACTATGAGCCGAAGTCAGAACGGTAGTCCATGGAGTGGCAACACGTGAATTCTTCATTGAAGAAAAAGTTCAAGATACAGCCTACAGTGGGTAAAGTGATGTGCACTGTCTTTTGAGATAGGAAAGGGTAGATCTTCTGTATTTCCTGGAACCTGGACAAACCAACACTTACTGCTACATCGTGACACTGACTAAGTTGAAGGCTTGAACTTCTAAGTCAGGCCAGAGAAGAAGACGACCTCTATCTTGCAATAGGATAATGCCAGGCCCCATACCACTTTGAAGACCATGGAGCACATTGCCAATCTTGGCTGGACTGTCCTACCACAACCACTGTACAGTCTGGATTTCGCTTCCTTGCCGTCTGACTTCCACCTTTTGGGACCGATGAAAGATGGACTTCATGGGCAACATTTTCCTAACAATGACTGTCATAGCAGCTGTGAAACNTCCTGGAACCTGGACAAACCAACACTTACTGCTACATCGTGACACTGACTAAGTTGAAGGCTTGAACTTCTAAGTCAGGCCAGAGAAGAAGACGACCTCTATCTTGCAATAGGATAATGCCAGGCCCCATACCACTTTGAAGACCATGGAGCACATTGCCAATCTTGGCTGGACTGTCCTACCACAACCACTGTACAGTCTGGATTTCGCTTCCTTGCCGTCTGACTTCCACCTTTTGGGACCGATGAAAGATGGACTTCATGGGCAACATTTTCCTAACAATGCCTGTCATAGCAGCTGTGAAACAGTGGATCACCTCCACCAGTGCAGATTTTTATGAGCACGGTATGCAGGCTTTTGTTCATTGCTGGTGAAAATGCATAGCTAATGGTGGCGACTATGTTGAAAAAGAGTGTTTTGTAGTTGAGAATTTGCTCTATCAAATAGCTCTATTGTGCTCTTTGTATCTGTTGTAGTTTCCATGGAAATAAAGAGGAGGCATTACTTTCAGAGCGAGCGATGTAATATCCAGAGTCTTTATTCCTCACATAGTCAACAAACAGGTGCCCGCAAAGAGTTGTTCAAGTGCCTAAATCAAGGGCTCAAAACAGACAGTATGGATGGAACACAGTTTTGTGTCTACCATGTTAAATGCTACCAGATATCCCCACCCTGTTGCAGCACCCCTTATTCTGCCTCAAAGCAGCAACACCACATAGAGAGAATTAAATTTCAAAACTACAGAAAAGCACAAAGTTCGAGCTTACACAGCACTGAGCTTCTATTAGCACTAGCACAAGAATTTTGCTGACTGCAGTCGTCATTAAACTTGGACTCCTGTATTTAAAGCCGGATTAATGCCACCACCTTTTATTACAAACAAAAGACAGCAAGTCTGGAAAAAGATCAACACACCTACATCAAATACATAAAAATATTTTTGCATCTTTAGCATATTGTTGACTACTACGTTCTTTAATAAGAATCAATTTTTGATCTCATTTAACTATACAGTTGAGTGTTAACTTGATAGAAAGCTCTCTTCCAAGAGTAGCCTAACAGAGAATGATCTAGAAGACTGCAAGTATGGCAGTTTTTCCCAAATGTATCGCTTTTCTAGCAGAACTACCGAACCAGGAGAGTATCACAAATTACCCTGCTCAGAGATTTATTTTGCTTCCTTACCCTGTGCTTTCCTTATTCTGTCCTCTTCATTGTCCTTTCCTCTTGGCTTATCCACTTATTCTTTATGTCCTCTTTAAAGTAAACCCCAAAACTATTTACTTCATTTCTTTTCTAACCTGTTGCCTTACTTATCTTCAATAGGATAAAGCATAGTAAGATACTTGGTTTCTGTAACAACCGATCTTAATTAAAAATACTATTTTATCTTAAAAGTATATTTGTGGCATTGTGCACAACTTTCAAGATGTAAGAAGATAGAAAAACAGAAATCCAGCTGCACAAATGTTCAATTAACACATTTTTTTAGGGCAGTTGGAGCCTTGAATGTAGTATTTACAACACACTAAATAGCACATTACACACCTTTGTGAAACAAGATGCACAGTGATGGTGGTTATTGCTTGGAAACTGTAGAGCTAATTGCACTTCATAGGTGACGTGAAGCAAGTTAGTACCATTTCTAGCAAGACTCCCATGATTGTATTCCTTGCATAGGTTTGAGATTCAGCTACATCCATAGCTATTTTTAGACAAAATTATGTGCATTGCTCAGGAGCTGGACACCATCAATATACATTAATCCTACATATAAACTTGCAGTGATAAGAGACAAGTCGTACCAGAAGGTACCTCATGAGACATCAAGCTGGGAAAGTAAGATTTTCTTTTGAATTAAAGAATTATTAACAAACCAGTTAAGTATATGAGATGGCACTTCATCCATAAAAGTGATGCTAGTATCCCCAAAATAGGAGAGAGCAACCAATCGTGTATCTGGAGAGATGACAGACTCCTCATAGAACCTGAAAAAACTCTACAAGAAGGGAGACGACAAATGCAATTTTGAATGATACCCACAGGTGGAGCCCTGAGGAAGGGACTGCCTCTGTCAACTCTCACGTCACAACGCTAGTGATTCTACCTGATAAACACACTGGGAGGCAACACAAGCAGAAAGGACGGAATTTCAGTTGATTGTTGCGAACAAAATAATTCTATCACCCAAAAACAGATTTATGGAAAATGGGGGAAAAATATATGAGGTTACTAGGAAATGCTAAGAAATTATAACTCAAAATAAATTATAATTCATACAACCTAGACATTATGCTTATCGTATGACCTGACACAACACATTTGTTTAAGAAATCCAAAAGGTGAAGAAAATATTCCTTCCCACAGGCCAAGCTGACAACTGGTATTGCAGAAGTCAGCAAAGCCTGAGTAGTACTAACCAGGGAAGCCTGCTGCCATCCAGCAAGACAAGAGCAACCAAGCATCTCCTCCTAGAATATCATAGACTCTAATGCATACAACCCAAAGCAGAGTTATACTTCTTTAATTAACAATATTTTTCATCATTTTTTCCCTGGAAAGAGACATCAGAGAGAATAAAACCTAGTATTGTTACACAAGAAGAAATCTCACATGTGAAGGATACCTCCTCCACTGCACACTTCATTGAACATAAGTCCTCACTGCTTTACAGTAAGTCAACAGCCAGTGAAGTAATGTAGGAAGAATGAAAAATATTCCTGTACTCAATTCTTGCTACCTGGTGATACAGATTTAATAATTACTATCCAAATTTGATTTTTTCAAAGAAAAGACCTAAACGAGAAAATAAATAATTCAAAATGTGACATGTCACCAAAAATAATTAAGAAAGCAAGCAAAGTTTCAACCTCATGATGTAATTGAAGAGATGTCAGAAAAGTCTTTAAGAAGTTTTGGATTAGAGCTCTAATTCCCCTTTGAGCATCTTTTTATTGTAAAGAAATTTTCCCAAACTATGGAAACATCGCTTTAATTCCTACTGAAATACTTTTGCCACTGTCTATTCTGTCAAACTCATCAGAAAACACTAAGTCTTTTAAACCCCAGAAAGAATAGAATGGATAAGCAAAATCTAACAGATATTTTGTAAGAGTGGTGGTAAACAAACAAACAAATCAAGACCAACAATCTCTTCCCTCTCCCTCTCCAAAACACCCACTTCCTAAAATAATTTCTAGTACTTGTCATTACAAATCCTTATGTCTCAAGAGGCTTATCTACTTCAATTCCTCCTAGTCAATAATAACTGAAAGTCTTCATATTCAGAAACAGATCTTTAGTTAAAGAAATTGTAGGTGTTAATTGTTAATGAAGGTGGCATTAATGAGATGAGTTTGAAACATGACTTTTTACTAGCGTGTCTCAAAATGCACATTTTCAAGTGAAAGACGAAGCTACATAACATACCATCTAGGTATTACAATTCTTCTCTAATCTTTTTTCCTATCTATTGACTGAATGCATTTTCTCAACACAGAATAAATACTTGCTTTCATGCAAGTCTGGATCGAGATTTACAAGGTTTATCAGAGAGCTCTACAATATAAGCACGTAGGAAAGATATGATTAAGTAATGCTGGTACTTCAGTAATGCTAAAATAGAATGTAAAAACTTCAGCATTCTCACCTGTGAAGCATGCCTCCAGAATCTCACTAATGTAAAAAGACAGAATAATTGAAATCTATCAGGAAAAAGGTTGGTGATTATACTACAGTTCTTACACATGCATAACCTTCCCGCATTAATACCTTAGATTAATACTTTAAGTGAAGCAAATGGAAGGAAGCAGCTTTTAAGTTTAATGTATGAGGGTCCCACTGAAAGTAATGCCTCCTATTTCATTATGTTGGCCCACACCATCAGAGGCAGATGTGGTTGGTATAGCGGTGAAGGCTGAACTTTCCCACCAATATTCTGTTCCATTTTGTTTCCATGTGACAGATGGCAGCAGAGGGACACTCTGACATAACGGCGTCTGACATGGGAGTGCAGATGGAGCAAAGGGGTGGACCTGAATTCCTCCACGTAGAAAAAATAGCACTCATTAACATTCATTGATACTTGCTAATGTTTATGGAAACCAAACAGTGGATGTGAACACAGTGAGGCAGTGACAACAACAACAAGAAAGACAAGCCATGTTTCAGACAGTTGTGCACAGCTGTCACACCACAAAATGAAGAGCATCTCAATCAACTCATCTGCGCAAATCAGTGGATTATGATAAGGGAACTGTGTAGAGAGCTGAATATCAGAGCTTCGATCCATTGGAAACAATGCAAGTTTGTCAGAACTTACTGAAGCAATATGAGGCTGAAGGTGACAGTTTCCTGGATCGCATCATTACCAGTGACGACACATGGTGTCACCACTATAAGCCATAGCTGTTCTAGTTTCCATGGAAATAAATAGGAGGCATTACTTTTGGAGGAGCCTGCATACTGTTAACATACTAACAAGTAGCACTGAACGTAATTATAATGCCATGCTTATTCCGCCTAATGTCCTGTGAAATAGATTTTTAAATATCAGAATATTTTGCCCTTCCCTTAAATCACACTGTAGATCTCAAGATATTATTTCAAAATTCCATTTAAGCTATTAAAGTATTCTAAAAAAATTTAAAAAGGTAAAGAAGAACTGAAAGTGAGCACAAAAAGCTGAACCAAGACTAAAATTCACATTATTTTAGTCAATCTCATATTCTAGCCACAACTTCTATCATGCTGAGAAACAAGCAAAACTTACATCGCATAGAAAAATGGGCAGTAGGACAAGCTTAAATGATGTGTAAATGTGTGGTTTAAGAAATGCGGCAAGATTCTCCTGGGAAATAAATAATTCATCTAGCAAGATTTAAGAACAGATCTTTAGTTAGCATAAATCATCTTAGATGTCTGACATAGTAATCAAGGACTTCAAGGTACTTACATGAATTTACATCATCTCATGTCCCACACATTACAATGTAGTAAACAAGAGCACAGACCACAAAAAAAACCTGGATTGTAAGAAGAAGAAAAATAAATATCTCTCTAACATGCAGAGGCATATATAACTAGGCAGCCACACCAAGAAACACCTAGTGGATAGAAACGATGCATCAACTGACAGAAAATTCAGGAGATCTGAGATAAAATTTTAGCACCACATTCAACTAGACTAAATTTTTATTCCTAGTTTCATGAACTCCAGACAAGCTCTTTTGCTCCTGTTTCACTTCCCAATTTACCATTCCTTTTATAAATATTTTACTTCACTTTCTATCTTTTACTATCGCCTGCTTCCCCATCTCCGTCTCCCTCACTGACCAGAATTTCTATTAAACTGGTTGGACAACATTTGACCTCATTTATGTCTTAATCTTACTCCAGGTATGTTGAAGAATCTCCCGTCACTCCGATAATTGGAGCAGGACAAGGCTCAGTGGGTTTCCTGAACACAAAGCTAAACAGACAAGACATTTATACAAAAAAAGCACAGGTACAGCTGGAAGTAGGGGGCCTCCCTGTTTCTTTAACCAACAGACTCTAAGAACTCCACTCCTGAGGAGCGTGGGTTCTGCATGTGATGCCATTCTTTGTACAACGATTGTTTTTTTCAGTCAAGATCCCTAGATGCTACCAAAACCAAATTTGTTACGTATGTATCTGAGAATGCTATATGTATGCTAGAAAATCTGAGAAAGGTTGCATACTCAGGGCAAAAAACAAAGTACTTTCTTCAGTTGAAGACTTGCATGCAATAGACTTCCTTGACTGGAATCAGCTGACCAGAATTTAACATGAAGTACCCTCAAATGAATAAAAAAGTTACTCATCAGTCACTGGCAAGTTGCTACAGTGGGTGCTTTCCAGTTAATAATAATGAAAGAAACTTCTATTTGCCAAGTTCTAGGTAGTCAAAATTCAGACTAAATCCAAGTATGATACATTCATTTTACTTCTTTTAACTAACTGTTACACCCTACTGTCCATGCTCAGGACAGTCAGATAGCTTGCTAGAAGCAAATTACACAGACTGGAATAAAGCAAGAATGGAAGAAAATACAACTTGGTTAATCTTCCATAAAGAAATTTTTCAGAGGGCAGATGTTTCAAGTGGGAATGTGCAACAATCAAACCACATATCTGGGCTCCGGTACACTGACGCAAAGCCTGCACTCTTCTGTGTATACTCTTGAGCTCTTTAAATTTTCATTATGAGTTTCCCAATCCATAAATAAGACATTCATCATAAAGTAGCTGGATAGCTGAAAGAAATATCAAAGGCTTTCATTCCAAACATTTCTGCATCTGACATTAACAGAGAAAGTATCAGACTTCTCTTGAAACAGATACACAGGAATGTGTAACAGAATGGGCGAGTGTTCAAGGCCATGACATGCATCACGTATACTGTCCTGCACATGGTGCCATGTAAATACAGAACTGAAATGCTTCCCAGCCCTCTGGCAAAATAAGCAGATTCTTGCCCTTCACAGTGATTGTCCAGTTGTTTTCTGGAAGTTCAGTAGCGCTTAGAACAGGTTCTGCAGAAGGCAAACCCTAGCTGATAATAAGCAGTCTACAACTGCTCTCAGGAACTGTAAATGTTGCAAGTTTGATCGCCTCTGCTGTTTTTGGTGACAGTATATCCTCATTTATCAATTGCACAATAATTCCAGTCCAAAGGGACCTCTCTACATCACCTGGTCCCATCCCCTACACAGAGCAGAACTGATGCTGAGTCAGTCACTCAGGTTCAAGTGAGTTTGGACATCCATCAGGATGGCAACTCCACTCCTCTCTAGGAAACCTTGTCCCATGGTCTGAACACCTTCACAAAGAAGATCCTCCCATGACATCTAGCTAGAACTTTCCTTGTTACAGCTGATGTCCTTAACTTCCATGATCTCCCTGTTTGTCACATGTCTCAGCCACCTATTCAACCATCCTTCTTGTATTAGGGAACCCAAGACTGGACACCATCCTACAGATGAAGTTCCACAAGTGCTGAGAGGGTATGAATGTCTCCTTCCTGGCCCTGCTGACTGCTTCCAGCACGCAGTTGGTCTTCGCCATCACAGGGGTATACTGTTGACTGGTGTCAACTTGATGTACAGTCAGTATTGGGCAGTAAAAGCCTTTTAAAGATGTCACGACAGAAGAAATTTCTACAATCAGGAACATCTTGCTCCAGTGTGGTCTTTCTATTATTATGAAAAAATCTAAGGTAGGTTTTGTATTTCATCATTGACTTCTGCAATCCAGCAAGACAAATAGAAACTCTAGAAATTTGAATAATTTTCTTTTGGAGCTTGGTGTTGAAGACTGACAACTGTGACAAGGGAAGTTCAAAAATGTATTTTTTAATCCTGAATTCAGTTCTCAAACTCCCTCCCTCTATCTCATTTAAATCTCCCAAAGTTGTTCAAATGTTCAGCAGCAGCACAGGCTTATACATTGCAAAAAAATTATTTTCTTTTATCCACAAATTATTAATGCAATAGGGAATTTAGGCCCTCCAAATTGTGGCTGATGTTGAACTTGTAGACAAATTCTGAATAAACAAGGGGAAACGTTCACAGAACTATACTTAGCTTATTACTCTATTCAGAGAAGAGTGTTTATTATTTTTGTTAGGAACTTCAGCTTGTTTGAGCTATGAGGAAAACAATTATTCCTAACACTGTCATCCATCTGCTCCATTTCCGTATGCAATATGATCTCAGAGTGAGATCAGATGTCTTGTTCTGCTCTAGATCTAAATATTAACTCTGAACTTTGCATAATTTGAAGTTTGTTAGCCTAGAAAGTGCCATAAGGACATCAATGTACAAATAAGCTTCCTTCTTGAGTGGACATACATTCTTGAATAATATACTGATATCATTTGGTCTAATGGGATAATGCTAGAAGCATTACAATGAGCTACAACAACCATCCCTTTCATCCTAACATTTCAGTTTCCAGCACTTGCATGTGGGGTGCAGGGGGTGCTGGTGGAACTATCTGTATTGAACAACAAAAGGAGAAAAACGCTAGCACTTTTAGCCCCAACATCAAGACAAATCTGTCCCGAAATAATTACCCTGGAACCTTAAGTTATCCTGGAACCTCATTGGCTTCCAAGCCAAAAAACCTAGACCTAAGAAGCTGGCATATTCAAAGTGTTCTCATGTCCTCCATCTCCAGCCACCCAATGCAGCCCTACTTCAGATGCATATTCTTGTCCGGACAGGTCTGCAAAGGCCTTGTTTATACAGGTCAAGAGCAAGGCATGTCCTAACATACCAAGACTTGAAGCAACAGGTTACTTTCTTCCCTGTAAACACTCCCACCTATATGAACAACTCTGGTTCAACAACAGAAACTTGTTTACACTGAGTGAGGAGTTTACCACACGTTGTGTTGACACATAAATCAAAATGACCTCCCACAATAATTAAACATATATTATTTACACATATATTGTCCTTAACCGTGTACACGACTAGCCCATAGAACCTCTCCACACTTACCCCCCTCCAACAGCTCCATACAAGTCTTCCAATAAGAAATCATTTTCCCCCTGCTACAAAGCACTTGCTTTAATAAAGATTTGGTTGCAAAGAACACTAAAATATAACAAATGTATCTCTATTCAGGCTAAGGGACAAAGCTCTGTGTTTGCCCTGTAAAACCTGAGGTAAATACGGCATTGCAGTTTGATTTTTCTAGTAATGAAAACATTTCATTGCTACACTACACAGCCCTGTAGTAAGGCGCTAAAGAAAAAGGGAACTATGTTGCACAGTGGCCAACAGTAAGTGGGCAATAGATCCTCCCCTCAGGTGGCTCAAAAGCTAGGGTTACATCACTTCAGGGCTTCAAGAACACTATGATGTTACAATTAAACAAAACAAGTTTAATGTTTCGGAAGTTACTATTGGTAACTTTATAATGTACCAAAGCTGCTTAATTTAAAGATTTCAAGTGTTGTTTCTCTTTGCATGTTTGTGTATGCATACACATAAATAGAAATCAGACTTCCATACTGAACAAGACCAATTGTGCAGTGCACGACACTTTTTTTCCCCTGAAGAACAGGAACATTGGAACCACCCCTCCCCAATATTTTTCAATTTAGAATTACCTGTAATATTTCTTAAAACGGAAAATAAATATTTCTTGCACTTCATAAGAAAGTTTACTCAGATACTGAAAGGACACTGGAATCCTGCATATTAGAAATAAACACTTTGCATATTAAGCAATATCTAAACATCATCTTCCAACATGTATGCATGTGGAGTGAAGAGATTGCAACTGTAGCAGGATTTTTGTAATATTTTAGATCCCATGGCAAAAAGTCCAAGTGAAATACAGAAGCAAAATGTCAAAACTAGCAGGAATATCATGAAGTCTTAAACAAAGCAAGCCAACACAAAGCACGTGCGGAGGAAATGAAACAGTCATTGGCAGATGCTGAAAGTACGCAAGAGTCTTGATGACCACCTCATCTTAACGTTAAACATTCAGCAGACAATCAGCCAAACCTCATTTTGATGAACCTTCATGAACAGATTGGAGTTAATATCAGAACTCAGTTTGCAAGGTAGCATCATTCCGCTGTATGTATGTATGTGGGCCACAGCTTCACCCACCCTGAAGTACACATTTTTAAAAGATTAATCTTCCCTAATTATTTTGAGCTCTTCAAAAAGGAAGAAAATTCAGTTAAATACCATGTTTTTCCTATTAGAGGAAAGTTTTCCCTGATGTTATCAGACCAGCCCTATCTATACCACATTCTGAACATCAGCTTACACATTTCTAAGCCTTACTACAGTTGCATAGTAAATGATTAAGTACAGAAACATTTTAGTCCATGACATAAGTAGGAAGACCTTTAAAAATATTTATTTATGGGTCTCTCCTTAATGTAACTTTTTTTGGACCCCATATAATTCAAATATTTTATGTGTCCAAAGCACACTGACTCCTCTGAGAACTGAAATGGGAAACGTTTTTAAAAAATCTCTGCTGAACCTTTGCAAAAATTTTTTTTCAAAAGTGTTTAAAGCCTTGCCGACTACAAGCAGTGCCTCCTTTGACAGTTAATGTCATAGCAAAGCCAATAGAGATAACTGATGAGGAAAAGAGTTTGAGTACAATGAATAGTGATTCCCTGTCAGTTATCTCCAAGAACAAAAATCGTCAATTTCAAAGTTAAATCTGATCCACAGCACGCTGGTGGCAGAGCTTTTCTGTGATAATACTGCAGGAAGTTTTGAACACGAGCATTACAATGTATTTAATACAACAAACAAACAAAACTCCAAACCTCATACTGATTACAGTCCGAACTTGCAGCCTGCTCACCCAGCCTAACATGGGACAACACTAGGAGCACAAGAGAGGAGCACAGCAGCAATGTTCTACCAGCGGTGCTTTTAACAGCCTTCACATCTGGTATGCTACAGAATAGACACAAATGAACAAACAGTAGGAAGAAACACACCTAACTGGACCTCTTAAAATTACTTAAGTGATAAATTTGCCTGTATTCAAAGGCACAAGATCAGAATTTATCATTAGCTGAAAGCATACTTGAAACAGAAGCAGAAACAGGAGAGAGAGCCTGTGATAGCTGGTAATTTTTAGAGGAAGCACCATAACAAAGTTAGCAGTAACAAATATGCACCTGAAAAATGATATAAAACAGAGACCTAACCTAGCTACTGAACATAAGGGAAGGATATACGCAGTGTATGTGCATATTTGCTCCACCCAGTAAGGCTGCACTGTGAGCTGACCTCAGCAGTGCTTTAGTCTCCTAATCCAACCAAGCTATGTGGTTTCAGTTGCCACTGTTATTCTCTTCAAAGTGTTTACACAACTGGACCACTCTTTTTCTGACATATTTAATGTATATTCTGAGACAAGATATGTTATGCTTTTAGTAGGTACTTTGTAATTGCCATAATTCTTCAAGCAAGAAGCTTGAAGAGAAAAAAGGCGGGTCTGCACTGAACACCTATTCTCCTCAAAGAGAAACAGAATTAAGAAAAAATTCTCTCAAATTATATTCTGAAAGACGATACAGACAACATAGCATAAGACAACACACTAAGACAGCCTGATACTCAGCATATGCCAAGACCCTGCATATGCCCCTCCACAAGTTCCTCTAGGTTTTGCATATGCCCCAGGAGGAGTTCAGAAAAAACTGGATGAGGAAAAACAAATGATGTGGTGATTCTCACAACTGGTAAAGATCTTCCTGGAGGGCTTTGGCCCTAAACCACAGCCTGGAGATCAGCATCTGAGACGTATCATGAAATTTCACAGGAATATGTTTTCTTCCATGGAAATGGAAAAATTTAATTTTCATTCAGCACTAAAAATTAAACGCTTTCTCTTCGTATTATGTCACTCAGGGATTGGGGGCTTCACTTCACTTTTAAACCAAGTTGCCACCCTTCAGCAACTAATATTTATATAATTTTATACTCAGTAAAAAAGCTTCAGCCACAACAACGCCAGCCGCATTCTACAAAACATAGTTCGAGATAAGAACCTGTAAAGAAATAAAGACTTGCTAATTCAAGTTCCTGCAAGTACTCTTCTGAAGCCAAACATGGGTGCTTTAGAAATTGAGAAACAGATACTGTCAACAACGGAAAACAAAGTTATGCACTTAAATATGAAGATGAAAAAAAGAGAAGGCTTTAGCTCTGCTGAAGTATTAGAAAGAATGATTAGATATACCTCAAACACTAGAATAGTGCAGCTGGAACAGTAAAACCTATTTTTAGTGAAAAGATCTATTGTTAGTAAAAACACTAAGTGTCTTTGTATCTATTAGTTATTAAAAGAAAAAGAATTTGATTATGAATATAAAGAGCAGAAGGAGATGACTGGGAGAGTTTGATACAGGTTGAAGTTGGATGAAATCACTTCCCGTGTAACTTCAGTGGGAAGAGGAAGGGTTTTGGGAATGTTTTTTCATTACTAAGCTTCACATGCAGGTTGGGGAAAAAACAACAACAACAACAACAACACACAACAAAAGACAAAAACAATACACACACACCTGCGCGCGTACAACTTCAAACGTATTTAATATTCAGAGGTAAAGCCAGTAGCACTCCTTCCCAATTTAAGAGCTAAAGGAAAACATAAGTAGAAATAGACATGCTCAAAGACAATCAATTGGAAAAATACTTACTATTCCAAGCTATTAGAGACATACAAACAATACTTAATACTCTACAATTCAAAGAGTGGAGAAAGTGAAAAAAAATAGTTAAATCTTGATTTGATACAAGTGTTAACGAGTAAAACTGTCAAGCTGTTTACACAAACATTAGGTTGAGATGTATGGAAAGTGTCTATGGTTTCTAAAAAGTTTATTTAGTTCTGAATATACGGTCCCTTCACAGTCACACAGCAACTTCATTCCACATAAAGGACCCTTTCTTAACATCACTCTAAAACAGAGTTAAAATATCATTGATTAAAAAGTAATTGCGACATTTACTATTTTGAGACTGTTAGACATACTTTGGAAAAAAATCTGTCGTAGTCAAGTGCATTTTTTCTCATCACAAAGCACAGTTTTGCTCCGTATGTATCTGACCATGCTGAATTATGCATGAGGTTTGGGAAGACACAGTTGTTCTCTTGAAACAAAACAGAAGTAAAGAGCTACTTGTTTTCTTAAAGAATTTAAATAGTAGGAAGATTTCAAACACAAATAAACTAAAATGCCATAACAAAATACTATACTGCTTATCCTGAAAAGACCTCCCTCTGTCCCCTAAAAAAACGGATAAATTCTGTGTTCTGCAGAGTCTTATGTCCCTGAACTTCCCATTATGAAAAATAAAGGCTTTCAGGAAACAGCTGATAAATCCAGGTTATGAACCAGTGCTACAACAAATGGCAAAATTGTAGTCAGATAGGTGTATTTGTATAGTTTGCTCACTAAAATGGATATTGAATTTCCTGCTCTATTATTTGTACATCTGCAGATACTGAAAATATTTATAATACACACTGGTGGATTTTTGTCCTGTTTACTATTGTTAACACTAAATCACAAACAAAGTGTCACTGGAAACAAGCACTAGTGTCACTTCAAAGTATATATATCTAGAGTTATCAAAGACGTCCAGGCCTTCAGTCGCATTCTAGCACTCTGCATCAGCACAAATGTGAATGAGAAAGAACCATGTGTCCAGACCTATCTGGAAAGTATTATTGTGCTCAAAGGGAAAGGTGTTTGTTACAGCATCCTATCCAAAGAGGTAGACAAGAATGCCTCTGTCAAGAGAGAGCCTTTCAAGGATATCACTGAAGCAAACTCCAAATAAATGGACAAGGACAGGAGGAAATTCTCTTTTTTTGTCTTAAGGCAGACAGTTATTCAGACATACAAGAAATTTGTAAAGAGTTAAGTTTGATGCATGATGAGGAATGGCAAGACAGCAAAATACAGAAAAGACTAAAGATAACCTAGATTCTCAAATTGGAAATATTGCGGAACGAGCATTGTTTGCAGTCACGACACACACTCTTCATTGCAGGCAGAGCATGACCTCATAAACAAGATCAATGGCATCACGGAAGTTGCATGAAATTAAGAAATAAAAGATGCAGTCAAGAAGCGTTTTCATTTTAAGGAGGAGGCAAAATTTGCCAAAGCATCAGACATTGTCCCCTATGATGAAAACCAGGCAACTTGTGGATAGAGCCACTGCAGCACCCAGCGTTGAGGAGGTTGGCAGCAGCTGAACAAAAGCATATCAAAATAAATGGCAAAGGGACTGAGGTGAGCCCCATTCCCAGAGCCACTGCCAGTCCCTTTTGGGGCTCCTGTTTCAGGCGCACGCTGTCTTTGTTGAGTGTTACTCACCAGGACAAAACTTGCCGCTCCTCCACTTTGTCCATAAAAGAACGTACAGGAGAGAAACTACCCAAACCAAGTTTTGCTGCTTTTTGCAGGTTGCTATTACAAAATATGCTGAGGTTACTGGAATGTTAAACAGCACAGGACACTATTTTACTGAGCAACTGAAGAGACCAATACAACTCTGCCCGCAGTTAGAATCAACCACAAACCAGGAACTTGTGCTACCAACAAAATTTACTGTCAGTTGTGCAACAGCCTTGCTTGGGATGAAGGCTAAAGGGAAAGTGATGAAGTTGAGAAGGAATACCATGCTGTGGAAATGACTCTTCAGCTTTATTCACTAAATCAAAACCCTCACTTAATGCTGGTACAAGGCATAAATAGAAAAGAATGAACACCCTGGTGTGGATGTTGGCCTGAGTGCAGGGACAGGGACAGGCTGCAGCAGATGACAGCACAATGGGGACAGCAGCCTGGCATAGCTGCTTGCTTGCTTACGGACCTCAACAACTCTGAGCTGGACTCAGTCTACACTTCATTCCTCAATGGTGTCTCAGTAAGCCAAGAGTGTTCCGGCTACCCAGACACAATTCATTTCCCTCCAACAGTGGCTGCTGTCATAGCAGGGGAGCTGCTATGACAGTTCATGCATCTCACCCACTTGCTACAAGCACCCCACTGCACTCGGAAACTTCTGCAGACAAGGTAACTCTCACATGTTCAGTCTCCAGTTTAATAGTGAAAAACATTTTCAAGATATACTTGCGAGAAATGTTATATTTAGCTTCATGCTGCAAAGATTTCACCAGAGTAAAAGGACATTCCACATCATTCCACGTCACACAATTAATGTGGAGAAGGTTCTTTCATGAACATGAAATAGCTAAGTTATGTGGATGTGATATGTGGGCGTTGACTATGTCAGTTACAAGAGATAAAGACATTTTTCCCCTCAAATCTTTTATCCATCTAAAATATAATTCAGCTACCCAGAATCAATAGTAGTGTATATATGAGTATATGAGAATTTCTTTCACTGACTTTGTGTGTGTCATGCAGGGCTTGATAAGATCTACAAAGTAGACTAAGATATTACATTTAAATTCCATCTATTTCCAGCTGGTATATATTGTTTTCAAAGTAATGAAGGTTTCTGCCTTAGTAACAAATCAAGTACACAGAGGGGTGCAAGTTGTAACACCCCAACCAAACAACTGATGAAAAGGATGGCAAAATATCATCTGAATACAGGCAACATTCAGTTTCTCTCTTGCATCAAGAGACTTGTTTTGATGACAAGACACATAAAACAAACACAAAAATGTACAAGTATTAATCAGAGGGAGAGTGTCGCCACTTAGAATAATGAACACCACCAGACGACGTTAAACTAAAACAACAGAGTTATCACTCCATGCAGCAAATATTGAAAATAAAAAAAAAAAAAAAAAGTCACAAGCTTCCCCAAATAGTATCTTGTTATGCTTCATCACACTTGATGGTATCAGTAACTGTTTTTCCTGTTTTTTTTTCTTATCTACCATATTTTCTAAAATATTATCAGAACAACAATATATGTATTTAACACTGGATGACGCAGCAGTCCAAACAGCATGTTAAACCTTCTTCTTGAAGAATTAAAAAAATTAAAAATTATGTACAAAGTCAAAGTAACTGATGAAAAGTGAAGGTGAGGATAGAGATGAAGAAACATGAGGCATAAGATTCCCCAAGAAATTCAGGAAAACATTTCAAAGTTTTCAAAACAATTAAAACTCCAAATAAGCATGAATAAGGCTAATCTCTCTTCATAAACAATGCATTTGTTTTTAATCTGAATTTAACATAACTATACTTATGTTTCCCTGAGAAAGCATTCACTAAGCCTAGTTAAACTGACCACAGCCTTATCTGTAACATCAACATCATCAGGTTCCCAAACAACTGAGTACCATTTGATTATACAAAAGAACAGGAAATTTTAATAAACCACTCTTAAGAATACAAGAAGACTAAATCTTCATATAAAGTAAAAAAGAAATACTTATGCATATACCCTGGAAGCATTCTCTACTCCAAGATATGTTTACTTCAGAAGTCTTTCCTTGCTCTATTTTGTTTGCACACACACTTTTTTGTGGGCACAAGGTGCCATATTTTAAATAATGGTGAAAGACACTAAGGAATGGCAATGGTCTTTTTACCATCACTTTCTGAAGACATTTAGGCATCTTTGCCATCTCCACAAACTACCATCGGGTGCTAGATATATGTGTAAACCATCTCCACAAACTCAAGTACCCTCTTACTAATCTCTTTAACAGTAACAGATTATCATTGCTAAATTGAGAGTATGTGAACCTCTCAGATGCTCCTGCTATAGAGGTTTTTAACTGCAGTGATTTATTTCAAAGATAGCATTATGCAAATCCTCAGCAGAGCTACTAGCAAAGTAAATAACATTTGTTGTGACAGTGACTTTCACTATTTTAGAAAAGAGAAAACCTGTTTACTTAAAAATTTTGTCTAACTTGTTGAACCAAGTTACCACTTCCAACAAGAAAACCTTCATGACCAATGATTAAGTACCACATTGAGCTCCTTCAGACAGAATGTAAGAAACTGGGCTTAAAAAGGAGAACTAAAGTGATTGTTTTGAACCTATATTTTTTTTTTTATGCAACTTCACCTCCAAAAATGTATAAGTTACAGGAGCCCTATATACTGTAAAAGACCTTAATATTTTTTAAACAGAAAAAAAGATATGAGAGGTTCTTCCCTCTCCCACTCTTAAGTACCAGTCCCACACTTCTCCACCAATTTCTACTAACAAAGCAGTACTTCATCTGAGCCAGATTCACCAAGAGGAGGAAACAAAGCAAGCACAAGAGTATGTTCAAGCTACAATCTATAACACTTAGTGGTCTTTTGGGCTTCTGACCAAGATTACTGAAAGAAGGAAGGACCAGAGACGAGAGGCACATGAGAATGGTTGCTTCTTTCTCAGTGCAAGAACAAGGAAGCACTTAATGGTTTAACAAGAGATGCAGAGAGACCTGATAACCATGTGGCTGGGAGGTTAATGCAGCTTTTCTTCAGATGGAAACATGTCAAAAGACCACTACCACCCCTGTAACCTAAAGGGAAATACAAAAGTTGATGCATGCCAAAACTCAAGGTGAATTCACATGCTTCCTGGGAAGAGGAGTAGCAGGTAGGAGGAGAGGCATTACTGTCCCAGCCTCTGTCCCAATGCCCTCTACTCACCCTCAGAACTGCTGAGGCTGCTCCTTCCCCAAGGATTCCATCTGGGGCATCAGCAGCAGAGTGGGAGAAGTCCCACTGTGCAACCAGGAAAGTGGAAAGGGGAGAATACCTAAAAAAAAAAACACCACAGAACAAAAAGCAGAATTAAATTTAAGGAAGCTGAGATACATCAAACTCACCAGATTCTAAGTTCTAAGAAATAATTTGAAACTTTAAAGGAAATTGAATTACATTTCCCAAGCTTGGAAACAGTCATCTAGTTTGTTTTTAATAAAACAGATGACTTTATCCCAAAGAAATGACTGGAAACATTCCAGTTATAAACAGTTATATAAGGAATTTAGTTTAAATACGAACCAATCTCATGAACAACTGATACAAATGAACTCGAAGTTGCTATAAGAAGGCTACGCCCAGTAAGTTAAATCAATATTTAATGAATTAACATTTCCACACCCCTGTCAATCTACGGAAAAGCAATGATATAAATGCAATTACTTATGCTTTCTAGGACAAAGCCAAAACAAAAGCACAGATGTGTCTGAAAAAAGACAGGACTTAGGAGGGAAAAGGCAAGTGACATTTGTTTACATGAAGACTTTCCCTCATTTTCCAAGCTTCACTTCTGTCAGAAAAAAATTAAAGGCTTACACTGCATAACAAAGTAACATCCATTATGTCATACTATCACAATCTGGGCCTTGAGAGCTATTAACATAAAGACAAAGATGCATGAAATTACCACTCTAAGTTCTATGACTGGGAACAAAAGAGTTTGTGTATATCATTAGGTTTAAAGACAAACAACTGCAAACTCAACTACTAATCTTTTTTGTCTGTTATATTATATAAACCTTCAATAGATCAATTGCCAATGACTAGTGATAATTAAACATGTACAGAGTGAGTATATTTTCCTCCATGAAAAAAAAGACAGCTGAATAGCAACATCTTAAATGAATTCTATATTCTGTATTGTGAAATATTAGATTAAAAACATTCTCAACACATTTGACAATCAGTATCATCATAGATTTTTAGAATAATTATATTCAAAACAGATGAGCTATTTATTTAAAGACTACAGTTATAAAAATAGATTAGGTGTCATATTTATACAGCTATTTAGAATTAACACAAAGGTGTTTTTTGCATGAATAATTTCTGCAATTTTAGAATCCTCGGAATGCAATTTCAGTTAAGAAGCCAATTAATCTGAAAATAATTATCTCTCCAATCCAACAAATAGGAAATTGTAAAATACAAAAGAAATGGGAGGCAGAATAAAGGAATTTGCAACTGCACAACCTCTAATCTACTTCAGAACAACAACCATGAAGTGACAGTTACCACTATAAGGCACGAACCCAAGGATGTAGCACAGGCTACTCCAGACAGTGTTCTAAAGTGCCTGGGTATAGTCCATATAAGATTTGCATGTACTTTCACCATAAAAAGTGAACATGAAACACTGTCAATAGCAAAAAGTAACATAGATTTAGAACTTATTTCAATAGGCTCATTCCAACTTTTCTGAAGCAGAAGTTTCATCTTTTTCTTTTGTTTTCAGGTAGATGGAATAATTTTTCTGTATGTACAAAAATAAATATATTCTTTATGCACAAAAATAGGTCTTTTTCTTCACTGCAATTTATCAGATTTCTTTTAATTTAGCACTGAGCACTGCTGAGATAGATTTTTCCACATTTCTTCAATTTTGCTTATTTCCACATTATTTTGTCTCCGTGGCATATTAATCCCTTTTCACTTGGAGAGGCTTACTCTTCTTTACTCTTTTCACCTTCAGTTCTTCCTTTTTCCTCATGCATCACTGTTCTCAATGTTACACGCATCTACTGCATATTCTCAAAGACCAATGTAGTACTCTACACACTCACCTATTACAGAATCCCTACCTTTTTTCCAGGCCTGTATAGTTCACTTAAGTTGCTTTATTTTGCAAATGGGAGCAGTGAATTATTCACTTTTTGGAAACAAACTATGCAAAGAATTGCAACAAGAGATTTTTTCAAAAAGAAGCAGTGGCCTATTCCATTCAAAAGAAAGTCCTAAATCAGCCTGTTTTTCACTGCTTCCACCAAATCTCTAGCTCTGCAAGCCCATTCACCACTGTCCTTCATCTTATGTTCTGAAGCACATTTCAGATATGTCTGTCTGTGGGGTTTTCTTTCAAAACCAATCACAAGCATCATGGAGATTTCCCAGTACAATAAGTACATTGTGTTAAAAGACTATATAGGAAAAAACAACAAAAATAAGATAGCATCAAGACTGATTTGCTTATGATTTCTAATGATGAAATGTAATTAATGCTATTTCCCTTTGAAATCAACCTTGGTTGCTTATAACTGAACAACCAAGCCCTTTAACCCGGAATTCTCAGCATTTCATCCCTATGTTTTACTATTAAGGGGAAAAAACACCATGTTTCAGCAACATCAACTTGTATTTCTTCAAGAAAATTAGAGAAGAAAAGTGATACAGGAATTCCAAGTTTACACATGGCTATACTTCAGTTTCTCAAGCTTATGTAATCTTACGTAAACTTGTTGCCAATTTCAGTCAAATAAGGATAGAAATTGAAATATAGAAAAGGCTCAAATAAGGTGAGGGGGTAAGGAAGAACAGAATAAGGGTAGTATCTGATTATTGCCATTAACTAGTGGCCTGACAGACTGAAAAGCAGAGATATTTTTTATTAAATCAATACTGTTTTGCCTTTTTAAAACAGTCAGCAGACGATCATCACGTGCAGAGCTGTTGATTATATATGGTGAATCTTTCTTTACCTAGTGCAGGTACCACAAAAGATACATAAAGAGATGGAGAAACAAAATAAGATATGAGCTTACATAATGACCAAGAACTAGAAAGGAGACTCAACATTTTACCACCTAGCTGGAGGCCTGAATGCATCTGAAACATCTGACCTATGAACCCAATTTCTCCATGCTGACAGAATGCAATGGACAGGCCTGGATAGATGCAAAGACAGTTTGGACCTTTGGTGGCCTGGATCACCTCAGCCAGCTTTCCCTCTCTCTGCCCTGTTCACTGCAATGCAATGATTCCAGACTTTTGACTCTTTAAAAAAAAAAAAGGCAGAATGTGTCAGAATTTCACCCAACATAAACTGACTTAATTCAAATAAACCAGTAAAATCTTCAGACCTTTCAAAGAGCAGGACTATAACTTTATTTTACTCCACATAGTAGTACTCTGTTACAGTATAAAACAGGAAGTAGTTAAAATACTCTTCCACATTTGAGAAAAATTAAGGGGACAAATATAATACTAGCAACAAATATGCAGTTTTGGAGTCTTTCCAATGGTAAGAGATGGGAAAGACTGAATACTCCAGAAAGAAAAGGATTAACTTGTTGCTTAGTTTTTCCAATATTATGAGTAATTTCTATACCAAATCTACATTTATATGCTAATAACTACATTAAGGCTGAGAGTAAGCTGCAGTGTTGCTAGACACCATATATACACTTTGTTATGAAAAAGGCTGTGTTTTCTAGAAGGAGGGAGAAAGAATATAGCCGTAATTATTATTTATGATCTTTGCAGTGCTGTAATTGGGACAGAAGCTAAAAGCAGCAGCATAGAAGAGGCATTGGTGAAGGGGTTGGGAGGTTAATGTGAGCAGACATCTGGAGGCAGGGGGCAAGAGGAGCAGGAGCCATTCAGCCAGCAGAGGGAAGAAACACTCCAGACTGGAAGCAGCCAGCATAATTGTCGGATGGTGTAAACAGTTCCTACTGCTTCCTGATGGGTCAGCTTTGAGCTCTTTGAGGCTCTTCTACAAAACTGCTTTTTGAAGCCCTTTTGCTTCAGCAACAGAAGCTCAATACCCCCATTAAATGAAGCAGTAGCTTTGTCAATCTCTAAATATTATAACACAGACAAGTGGCAGATGATTACTTATCCATATGTGCTAAAGCTATACCATGAACAGCAAACGAAAAAAAGTGAGCACAACTCAATTTGTACATATTCTTGTGTGAGGCTTTAGGAGAAACAGTTAGGAAATGACTGCTTTTGTCCTGCTGAAGCAAGCTAGTGTGACATGAAAAGCATTTTAAAAATAGAAATACTATGATTTTGCAAGATTTCCCTAGCTTTCAATTAGCTCCATGAATTAAAGGATTATGCACTATATGGGGCAATGGAGATCAGTCTAAAAAGCTTTACAGTATCTTTCATCTTTACACAATTAAAGCTGCTACCATGATATTAAAAGAAAATTAAAGCTTAGTCTACCGTGCAAGTTGGGATTTTCACACTGCCAAAATGATAAATTCTATAGAACTTTCAGTGAACCAGAAAAACACCAAAAGATTGCTGAGGCAAACTAGGGCATTCATGGAAAGCAGCAGGGAGAGATGGAGAGATGTACAAAACCCCTAAAGTGGAATTAAAATAAATAAATAAAAAACCCCTCTTGCCTTAATTCCATATTTGTCTGCCAAATAATTAAATGCGAAAAATGCTTTTGGATGCCAACATTTGCTCAGCTTTTTTCCTCCCCAAAATGTAAATAGATGCAGAGATTAATATCAAAAGCTTTAATTTGCATTTTCTAGTATTTTGTTTTAATAATAAAATGTTAACTGCTGCATTTCTTCAAACAGCACTTCATGGTTATTTCTTCTGTGGCTTTGAAACAGGGCAATGATGTCTCACAACCAGACTTTGAAATGAAAACCTTACAAGTATGAATGGGAAGCATATGCTAGTGAATGTTGTATATGAGCTGAGAGACATCATAAAGAACTATTTTCTTCCAAATCAAATGGTAGAAAATAAAGCCACACTGTAAGGATTAATATTTATTTTTTCTTTCTTTCTTCCTGGTGGAGGCCGGTGGGTGAAAGATTGCAATAGCCATTCAAAAATATAAGTAAACTATTTTGGTAAACAGTAACTTTCCTTCAATACTGTTGTGTCATAACATCATTACTATAACTACCATTATATAGTCAGTGATGCAGTCTGCATAAAACAGAGCACTTCCATTTTCTGACACTAACACGTAAGAAAAAAAAGAAGCAATTCAAACATTTGATTCATAATTATCACAATTGGATGTTATTTCTATTAGTTCAAAATTCTTTGAAAGAAGCAAAACCCTTGAGGCTTTATTTTAAAAGTAGTACTGACAGCAGTGATTAGTAGGCACGTTCAAAGGAGAGAACAGCATGATCCAGGCAGTGCCTTCCTTTCTTACATGCCATTATAACCACACCCTGGAAAATTTCTCCTGCAGTAAGCACCACATCTTTTTCAGCCAGGCAACAGATACCACACATCTTCATTAAAGATATATATAGAAGTTGACTGTTGTGGACTGTATCTTTGCTGCAAACAGGCTTTTTTTTTTTTTTTTTTCCTTTTATATAAAGGAAACTAACCTTTTCTTCCATATGACGAAGTCAACAGCTCATACTTCATCAGCTACTCTACGAGGATTTTATTACCGGTAGCATCAGAAGCATTACTGAAGTCAAGGTAGATGATAACCAATGCTTTCTGTTCATCTTTTAAGCCAGTCATTTAATCATGGAAGGTTATCCATTTCGCCAAGTGTGATTTCCCATTGTGGTGAATCCATGCTGACTACTCCTGATAACTTGACTGTAATGTAGCTCATGTATATATCATAGAATGGCTTGGGTTGGAAGGCACATTAAAGACATGCAGTTCCAACTCCTCTGCCAGAGGCAGGGTTGCCAACCACTAAATCAGGCTGCCCAGGGCCCCATCCAACCTGGTCTTGAATGTCTCCAGGCATGCGGCATCCACAGCTTCTTGAGGCAGCCTGTTCCAGTGCCTCACCATCCTCTGATCAAAGAATTTCCCCCCAACACCTGATCTAGAACTCCCCTCTTTTACTTTAAAGCCATTCCCCCTTGTCCTATCACTATCAGACTGTGTAAAAAGTTGGTCTCCCTCCTGTTCAGGTCTACTCAAGAACTGGAGGGCTGCAATAAGGTGACCCCAGAGCTTTCTCTTCTCCAGGCTAAGCAAGCCCAGCTCCCTCAGCCTTTCTTCATAGAAGAGGTGCTCCAGCCCTGATCTTCTTCGTGGCCCTCCTCTAGACCTGCTCCAACAGCTCCACAACTTCCTTGTGCTAGGAGGCCCAGACCTGGATGGCAGTACACCAGATGGGACTTCACGTGGACAGAGCAGAGAGGGACAATCACCTCCCTTGCCCTTCTGGTCACCCCTCTTTTGATGCAGCCTAGGATATAGGTGGCCTTCAGAGCTGCAAGTGCACACTTTCTGTTTACCAGAACCCCCAAGTCCTGCTACACAGGACTGCTCTCAGTGAGTTCTTCTCCCAGTCTGCACACATATCTGGGACTGACCCAACCCAAGTGCACTATCTTGCATTTGGCCTTGCTGAACTTCATTAGGTTCACATGGGCTCACTTCTGAAGCTTGTCCAACTTCCTCTGGATGGCATCCCTTCCTTCTATTGTCTCCACTGCACCACTCAGCTTGGTGTTGTCCACAGACCCACTGAGGGTACACTCAATCCTGCTGTCTACGCCATTGATAAAATATGTTAAAGAGCATTGGTCCCAAGATGGACCCCTAGGGAACAGCATTCTTCACCAGCTACTAGCTGGACACCGAGTCATTGATCACAACCCTCTGGCTGTGACCATCCAATCAATTCTTTATCTCCCAAACAGTCAACCCCCTTTAGAGATAAGGATGTGGCACAGGACCATGTCAAAAGCCTACATTATTCCATCCTTCTAAACTCCATTCAAATAAGCTTTCAAGTATTTCACACAAGTCTCACTGAACTATTTTAATACCAAGAGGAATAATCGGTATTATACAATCTGATCTGTGTAGCACAAAAAAAAACAAAAAAACACTACTGTCTCCAATTAAGTTCAAGAATCTTTCTAGGAAGATACCCAAGTCTTGATTTTCAAACTACAGAAAAACTCTGCAGTTTAAACAAACTAAGCATTAATGAGATTTTTTCTAAGCTTTAGACTGCAGGCTTTAGATCTGTTACATCTTTATCTTACAAATACATGTGCCCATCCTATTTACAGAAATCTTTTCACTTACAGGATTGTATACAAATAAACACTAAGACATCTCTTTACACATTAAACACGTTGTTGCCTTACAAGGTGGAATGCGCCTATCTAGATCTATTAAAAAAAATTCTACCACGTCTAGAAATATTTTCTTAAGAGCAGAAGAAAGCTATGATTGGTAAGGTTCTTGAACTGATAAACAAAAAAAATGGGAGACCTCTGTAATAGCATCATTTGATATTAATTTCCCTGAAATGTATTCATAGTACCGAACAGAGGTCTGGATATACAGCAAGTCAGAAAAAGAAAAGTAAAACAAATAGAGTGCACATTAAACAGAAACACTTAATTGAAAAGGGACTTGGATACAGTGCGCTGAAAAAGCAACCTACGCTTCAAACTGACCTGGTCACTGGTTAAAAATCAATTAGTAAATATCCAAGAAGCATAACGATCATACAGATATATTAATTCTGTCCTGATATAACCATAAGCTACAGAAAAATGGAGAAAGCAAAGATGAACAGCAATGCTAAAGGACAAATGGAGCTTTAAGACTCTCCAAAATAAAGTTCAATTGCCACCCTCAGATTACTGGACTGTCCCACATAGTCTTTGTCTAAGCCCTTATTAAGTTCCTTACAAAACACCACAGAAAAATATTGTCAACACTGTATTTCCAATGCTAACCTCCAGGATAGCCAACTTTTCACTGATTCTTTGTACTTTTATATTTGTTGGTATTTGTCATTTACTTTCTGCATAAATTAGAAACATAATTTTGTTTTGTATCTGTATAACCGCTAATACAATTGAAGCCAATCAGCCAGGCACATTTTATAATTCTATCCCTCAAAAAAAACCAAACAACAACAACAACAAAAAAAAAGCCAGTCTATTCATATTACTAAACACATTGATCAATCTATTTAACTGCTACAGTTGATTACTGTAACTCGCAACAAAGAATAAATATCTGTTTTTAGTACATACTGCAGATGAAACAAAGTGGAAAAGCTATTCATGATCATATGATTGCAGTATAACATTATGCTGATATATCAAAATTCTTACCTTCCAAAATTAATGGTTCTTCTCAAGCTAAATGTCAATAAAAATCGAGATGTCAGCCTAGAGTGACTGTAAGCATGCATTTTGATGGTCTGATTGATGACTGGGAGGGAGATCAGAATGGCTGACTGTGAAAGTGAAAGAAAAACCTCAGTGCGGAAGATACTGGCAGGTGGTGGTAGCGGTGTGTCTCATGTTTAACTGTCAGAAGCAAAATTCAAGTTTTGGCTGAAGAGGATGATTCCTTTTCAAGGAAAGACTTCCTCCACACATTATGGCAAATATAGTATTTGGAATGGGCAGCTATTACTAAGTTTTACAGAAAAATCACAATGCAAAAAGTTGTGTTTTCCTTTATATATCCAATTTTCAGATTTGATTTTGCTTTTTCCTTTTTGCATTGGCCTTACTAGCTCTACTCCTTCCCAGTGCTGGAGCTCTACCAGCACTGAAAACAGAAGCTGGTGACAGTCTCAGGCCAGACTTCCTATGGTTCACCACAAAGAAACTACCCTGTGGTGAACTGTAAGTTAAAGTGCTGTGGGGCTACCACAGTAATGAAAGGCAGACCACTGGCTGCTGGGGAGTTTTCCTGCCAATTTCCTAGATATTCACATCACAGAGAAGGCAGAGACAAAACATCACAGATTAACCTGCCATGTGCTCACTAAGACAGCTACACGTCAAGTATTTCAGAGCACACGCAAGTGGTCCCCACAGCCATGCTCTGTGCTCTTGGGAATACTTATGGCACCCACAGTTGTGTGTGCTGTAAGTACACACACCACATTGGTGTGGTTGAGTAGCCATGAAGAAGATTGTCCATTTACTTTGTCCAACCTTTTGAATTCTTTCAGGTGAGGTTTTATGAAAGAAGGGAAAAAGTGCTCTTTTCTCTGTAAGCAGCTAACTATACTGAGCCAGGGGAAGCTGCTATAGTGCCAGGAAGACATGGCATGCAGGTGGAGACACAGCAAGCCAGGATCCTAACGCACAGGAGACCCCTGAGAAAGCAGAGAAGGGGTCAAAAGACAAGCCACAGATGTGAGAAAAATTACATTTTCTTAGGGTCTAAGTGGGGATTTGGTAACGTTTGGTCTGACTCAGGAAAACTGTGAAAAAAGTCTGGCTGGAGAGCAAAATTGATAAGGACCATTCTGCAAGGATGGAATGGATAGTTTTGATTTTAAACCATGAATCTTAACAATTCACTCACATCTGCTTATGTGAGTTTCTATGATACACAGCCTGACTGACTAAGGTTAGTGTTTTATATTCTTACATAACCTACCTTTAAAGAGAAAAGTTAGGTTACTTTGGACACTGTAAGCATGGCACAGGACATTTCTAACTCAAGGGGTCCAAATCAGCAAAGCTGTCACAGCACGTACAAAAAGGATCTTTTTCTTTCAAAAATGTTGAAATTATTCTGAAGACAAATTTTGATGTTATACACAAGCAATTCTTTATCCAGTGCACTAATTTTATTTATATATTGAAAACCACTAGCTTGAATGCTTATTTTGGTCTTAGAGTAAGGTCCAAATTTTAAATTAAAGTTTCTGTTTGAAAGAAAGAGTGCTATGGTTTACAGTGTGTACTGTATTTAAATATTTTCACTTGTTGCATATGAATTGTCTTGCTACTAATCGTTTCAATGAAGTTTTGCTGGCTAACATTTTAGGTCATTTTAAACTGGAGGTCAGATCAGATGGTATCTTGTGACAAACTACGCAAATTTGATGTTTGGAAATACTGTAGCCCAAAGGCACCCTGAATTCTATACACCAAAATTACTTGTCAGATGAGAAGTTTAATAAGCTTAGTGGATCTACTACTGTAAAGTTAAGAGCTTTCAGGATCCCTTCAAACACTGTAAATCCCCTTATTTTAGAAAAACATCAAAAAAGCAGACGCTTTTATTCTATTAGTTTCTATTTCAGAGTCAAACCTCTATAGCTAGTACCACATCCTCCACATTCAAACAGAAGCTTAAGGTGAAAGCTGACAGGATTATCAACCTAGTAGGAGAATCCTTCAAAATAATCATAAGCATGTTTTCCACTTCTTCTTGGCTCATTTCCCCAAAAACGTTCCCCTTAACTGAAAATATTTCTCCATTCATTCCTGAATATTAAAGAAATTCAGAGATAAAAAATGAAGTATGATTTTAAGATGATGACATATCAGACTGAAGAACTCCTACTAAGAAAGCACAGAACTGAGAATTTACAATTAGAAAACAACGTTACATGAAAAATGAAATTTTAAGGAGACAGTGAAAATAAAGTGCCAAATTTCTCTGAATGATGTAGTTCCCAGAATGCTCTTTCACTATAAGTCGCTACTGGATCAGACCATGTTGCAGTCTGGGTCAGAGTTTTAAGAGACATAAACTGTTCTTTTTTATCCCAAAAACATGATTGATACCTAAATTTAAACATGCCTCTTTTAAAAACACTACAAAATACATGGAGTTCTGAATCACAGAAAACTGCATATACTTATCTGTGCACAGAAATCACCATGAGATTGATTACCACAAAAGAGTGAAATGAAGCTTCAACACTTATGTGATACCAGACCTAAAATTTCCACACCTAAAATCTCAACTTGAATATATACAACACATATACATTCGAAGTAAAAAGAATAAGTAAAGAAATGAAGGTGAAAAAGATGATGATTCTCTGCAGAGCTTCAGGGAAGATCCCTTATTCCTGCTGCAGTATGCAATGGCTATTTAAACAGCTCAACTGACCTAATTACCGTCTGTCCTTGCAACTGCGTCCCAATAGACTTTATTCATTATATTGCTCATTAAACGATTATGGTTATTTCTTTTTTCCTAATAATTATTTCAATTTTCTTCCTCTCATTTGCCCCCACCTAAAATACAAATAGCATGGACAGAAAATTCAGAGAAGAGCTTGTTAAATATTTCTAGTTTCTCTGGATACATATAAAGTTCTTTTTGTACAGTTATTCAATTCATAATCATGGAAGCTTTAATACATATGCTGCTTATTACCACTTCCAGAACATTGACTGATAATAAAAAAAAATCTACTCTATCAACACAATGCAATACCCCAATCTACTCCTACATTCAATATTATAGCATTTAATATTGCCCTTCATTATACTTATACGGCTCTCCAATACATGTGTGTATTTCAGCTTCAAGTGCATCTAAAATGCTGCTTTATTACATTAACACTTGTTTAAAGCACACTTATAAATTCCTGAAGTATTTCTCAAGTACAAGAAGAATATTTGATAAGATTTGAAAACACGAAGGCTAGAGAATAGAAATTCAACATTCTTGCCACTCATTCTTTCCTATATTGCTTAGTATTTCACAATGCATGAACTACCTATACAACTCCCACTGCCTACTTAAGTAGGCAAGTATGAGACGCTGTAGTAAATTACAGCCAACAAAACCAATAAGGAGGCTATTGATGTATTGCTGAGTCAATGCAGAATCAAAGGGCAGAGTGACTACGAATCACAAAATCTTCTCTTCAAGTGTACAGGCAAGGTGGGAAATCTCCACAGGAGAAGGTTTGCAAAGATGCTTCTGATCAGGACCTTCTGCTGAGGAACTGAATGCGGGAAAGGTTCCTTTGTCCAGCAGCGATTATCAGCCACAAATCCAGGCATAAGGTAACTATTTTGCTTGCTTTTGACATGTACAGCAC
Source organism: Penelope pileata (assembly GCA_013396635.1). Classification (NCBI taxonomy): domain Eukaryota; kingdom Metazoa; phylum Chordata; class Aves; order Galliformes; family Cracidae; genus Penelope; species Penelope pileata. The sequence goes on along the minus strand of WBMW01003581.1, from coordinate 518,597 downwards.
ATGTTCCACACCAAACAGTTTCTATTAAAATTTTCTGCATGTTTAAATTTACTAGAAAAGCATGAAGATAGACTTAGTTATAGACAATTATAATTTTATCACTTTCTTTATGCTGATTTTTCATAGTCGTACTGGAATAAAACTGATTTATCCTTATCTCAAAAAAGAAAAAAAGAAAAAGAAAAAAAAGAAACCCAAAACATCAATGTTACTAGTGAATAAAACTCAGACTCACATCATCTGGAATCTGGATCTTAGGTTTTTACGAATCAACTTCATCAAATGATAGTTTTCTAAAGCTTCTGTCTGTATTTCAACTTTTTTTTTTTTTTTTTTAATATGTCTTAATCAAAGGAAGAACATATCACCCAACATCTTGGGAACAAGGATAGACAACAATAACGCTTTTCATCTAGTTTGTAATGCTGATTTTTGGGAAAGCCCTCTTTATTGCTTCATGTGTACCTGAAAAATAAACTCTACTGCTGCAAAGTACTTCTTATGATCTGCTGTCCTTGTAAAAAGGGTCAAGTTTTTCTTAGTCTGCAGAGTATACAGTATACAATACAAAGCATTCAGTATACAATAGTCCAAATCTGTGAACAGCTAAAATAAACCAACCTTTCCTAGACACTTCCTGAATTCGAAATTCCTGACTGCAAATTCAAAATACTGTCTATATGAGTGGAGTTCAGCTACTCTGGAGAATCATGGAGACACTGCCTGGGCACACAGGGATGTAAGCTGGGAAAGCAAAGCTTCCCTGGATTTGAAACTGATTTGAAACTGGGGGTGAAAGCAACAAGGATTCCTACAGGCTCTGCTGGCAGCGAGAAGAAGATTAAGGAAAGTGAGGACAGGCTACTCAGTGAATGGATGACCTAGAAACAAATCCTTATGGGGAAGGTTGATATACTCTGTCTCCTTTGCCTCAGCCTTTCTAGTAAGGTCTACTGTCAGTCCAGGTCTCTGCCACCATGCATTCAGGTGGATGAAGGACTAATTCAAGGTAGGAACACACAGAGCTAGAGATAGGTAAGAGCAAACTGTGCTTACACATAAATCCAGGGGAGCGCATACAAGATACATCTGAGCATGCTGAAGGAGCCAGTCAGCATGGCTGGGAGGTCCCTTCCCACTATTTCTGAAACATTATAACAACTAGGGAAAGCTCTTACAATGACTGGTAAAAGGGAAGTGGAATACCTCTCTTCAAGAAAGCCAAGGAGGAGGATTTGAGCCTGCAGGGTGGCCTCGTGGCAACAGGCTACCACATAGTAAGCTGAAGAAAATTATTATTCCATTTCATCTACAATTTGGATACTACACTTGACATACAGTTTGGAGATCCTTAGTACAAAGTAGTGAGGCACTAGTGCAAATCCTGAAGAGCCACCAAGATGAACTGGGTCTGAGGCATACAGCGTACAATGAGAAGCAAACTGAAGGTGTCATTCAGCCCCCAGCAGGAAGCTGAAGTGGATCTCAATTCTGACTTCAGCTGCAGGATGGACAGCAGCAGAGAAAAGAGCACCAGGCTCTTCTGAGAGGAGCCTGGTGGGAAGGTGAGCAGCGGCAGGGCCACAAACTGCACCATGAGATGTCCCAGTCAGATCTAAGGAAAACATTCTTCATTGAAAGGGTGGTCAAATACTGGATCTGGCTGTCTGGAAAGCTGCCCAGAGCTATTACATTTTAAAATGTGTTACTTCATTTACTATTACTTCTTAACTCTAAACAATCCTTTTGGTTAGATGCCACGTTTCTCTTGAACAAAATGTTGTTTCAGCTCAATGTACAAGTCACAGTGGACATTTCTGGTTTCTTATGAGGTCAGCTACACAGTTCATAACAGATTATTATTTTTTTTTTAATTCAAATTGCATTACTACTTTTCATTGCATATTACTCACCGTTTCATAGTGTCTTTTCCAAAAATCTGTTCACTCTTGATCACAGAAGTTTTTAGCAACTGACCAGTTGTCTTTTTGCCCTCACTCTCAGCACAATATAGGTCTAAAACAATTTCTGGTCTTAGAGGGCTTTTTCTCTTTAAGGTCTGTGAGTGATTTGTAACAATTATCAAGAGCTCTAACCACCTAAAAGCCATAAACTAGTCAGATGGCTATATTTTTCCTGTGCACATAAATGGAGTATCAGTTACTATGGTACTCCACATCATATCATAGTCATATACTATTTCATATTTAAGGCCTTTTGATCATTTCCATATGGGACATTTCACATACAAGTTATTCATCAAATTCATACAGTTAATTGAGAAAGAAAATCTGTTGCCAAAGGAAGGAAATACTTCCATTATTAGAGATACTATGAGCATCCTCTAAACTTTATCAAACCCTACTGAGGTACACAGTATTTCTCAGATGAAAAATATTGAAGCCAAAAGAATATTTGTTTTTCAAAATGAGGTTTGCCACACGGGCATGAGGTTTACGGTGAACTTGATATTCTGACTTCCTATGACTTCAGTAGCTGATTTACTCAACTACATTACAAGTATCCACAAGTAAATTACAAGTAAATAAAGTGTGATCTACCATTAAGGTGGTATCAAGGCATTAAGGATAGAAAATCCATGATAACACAATAATGTAGCAAAAATTAACTCCATCTTGGAAAAGCTAATGACAACAAAAACAAGGGAAGTTTTAAATTCTGAACTCATCAATTTAATTTCTTTTTCATAAAGAAAGCATTATGAAGGCATTTCCACGTAATTAAGGGTCCAGGAAAAGTTTGACATGTGGAAAGATTATAAAATTAGTTTATATTCATGAATACAAAACAAACATTAACAAAGCAAGCATTTCTCATCCTCCTGTGTTTCTGATACTTGATCAAGCACTCTTGAAAGATAAAAGGGATAACAGTTTGATTTAATAACAAAACTTTCTTGTATAGTTATCTTGTAAAAAGGAACCATTTATTCTTAATACCAAAGGTCCTAAGCTAAATGCATGTAATAAATCTGTACACCTTTGTTGAAAAAGTCTTTTTGATTATCATGCAAATGATAGGTATGAAAGGCATAAGGGTATAAGGGTGCCAGGTGCAAACTTAAAGTAGAAACCCCTGATCAGGATGGTTCCTGAAGTCTTTTCAGTGATTTTTTGTGTTCCCTCTAGCACAGTAACAACAATCGTGCTTTCTATTGAAAATAAACATTGAAGAAGATCTTCAATGCGTGTGTAAAACTAACAGTTTTCATTACACAGCACCAATATTTCAGTCTCCTGTGCCATACAAAAAGTGACAGAGAACGGATTTAAGTAGTACCACTCATTTTTTTCATGTACAGATGAACAAGATAAGTCGCTGTCATGGTTTTCTCTTCCTCTGATTGCAAATGAAAGGGCTGTGAACTTCACTGATACCAGTATGTGAACACCAATATCTCTTTCTTCCTCAAGCCTATCATATCACCATCCAGAAATCTTTAAGATTTTAAAAGAATATCAGAATGAAACATCATCCCAAATGCATATCTGAAACAATTCAAAGAGTAAATAGAATTTTGGCTGCAACATCAAAATGCTTTATAGCCATACAGCAGACAACTTCCAACTGTCTTTATGCCTTTTAGAGAGAAACCGTGTTCTTTCATCTGATCATATCAGTTTTTACTGAGGGTGAACTTCCTATTCTTACAACACTTCCTAAAACCATATTTGAGTTCTCCTAATCAGAAGATAGGTAGAATATGAAAATCATGGGATTCTGAAGCCTCTCATTTAAAATGTCCTTTGCACTACTATTACTTGGAACTACTCTTAGCTACTCTGATGCCCTTAGAATTTAGGATGTGACCCTAAGCAATGTATGAAACTTCCTAGGAACTCTCAAAAACAGACATTTTCACCTAGAATCAATCATTTTTCCAGAACAATCACTGTATCTCTCTGAGGACTTTCATGGGACGGCAGGAAGTATTACTTACCGCTAGTTCTGTTTACTGCAGTCTTCCTCTTCCTCCAGCCTACAACAGTCCTTACACTAAGCGTTATGGCTCCCACCTACCAGGAAGCAAAAGAATTGTCAATCAAGGTCATTATGGAAGTACCAGTCTGTCCACTTCCATCTCAGTTACATTTCTACAGCATAGGGACCTAAAGTGCATGTAAGAATCTAGAAAAACTTCATTACCAATCTGTAATGAGGAAGAAATGAAAGGAAAAAGTTTCTTGAGGCACTAGAAGGCTGGGGAGAAATGATGGCTTAATGATTTCTTTCTCCCCTGCCATGTTTTTCTTAAGTAGGAGCCTCTGCTAAAGAAACCATGAAGAAAAGAAAAACTGCTATAAACAGCTACTATTGAGGTGAAATGCGTGCTCAAGGCATGCATTCGAATGATTCAAATCTGTGCAGTTTAAATGCTAAGAGAACATCTGAAACTTAATAGGGCATAGCAAGGTTCACAAGAATAGGACTTTGTTGCTATTATAGACACTATTTTTTTTCTGCTATGCCGATAAGATATGGTACTAGGCCAAAATACTGCAGATACTTGAAATTTTAGATATGTTGGCTACTGTACTTTGAAGACAAGAAATATGAAAGGACTTATGTTTCTCTAGTAAGTAAATTTCCAGACAAAGGACTGTTCTAAGGATTGATGCACAGAATCTTCCATTTAAAATTACTCAACCTGTACCTTTGTATAAATAAATTCTTTATCTGCATTATATGCATATAACTTTTAAAAATACACTCAAGCATGTTATACTTACCTATTCCTTTTAAGAAAATATCCGTTAAATTAATCTAGTCTTTGTGCAGAGGAGAAAAATTACCCATCCTCAAACTCTGAAGAGAAGGAATGCAAAATGTATTGACTAGAGCAACACAGTGTTGTTAAGGAACTGTGTAAACTGATGTAAAACAATTTACCTGTCTAAAACGAGGACATATGACAAAGATGTCGTAAAACTACATGCCTTTGACATACTTCTTTTTCCCCTCAAGTATTAAAACTCCTTTAGTAATATATATATACATATATTTAAACTTAGATGTAAAAGAGACAGGCATCTCAGTTGCCAATCTTACTGGCATTGTCACATTTGAAACCCAGTCTCTGTGGAGTTCAAAGTTTTAAAAAGCTTAGCTACACAGACAAAAGGTTGATGTGATGACACATGAAGTAATGAGAGAAAATAAGAACAAGACCATGTTTCCACTTGAGGTTCACCATTCCCTAGTACTAAGACACAATTATTATTTACCAAGTTTCTCTACATGAGGTTCTTGAAACTGCCTTTTAGGAGCCGAGAATTGAAAATAGCCCACTGATCTCATAAATGGTAAAAGGTCTTAAAGGATAGTCACATATTACTGTCACTTACAGAAACTATTATATAAAGCTAGAAAGCTCAAAAGATTAGCTTTTTCTATTTTTGCTCTATACACCACGTTACATGTACTTGTAAGCAACCAGCAACTACAGCTACTTAAGAAAGACATGAAATGAGAAATATTAGTAAACGAGGAAAACTGTCATTATAGATAAAATAAATCAAACCACTACCAGTGGCCTGTGTACAAAAGAAACCAGAGACAGAAGGCAGCACATCAGTGAGGCAGTAACTGTATGAATTATTTACCGATTTAAGACACTCAGCATGCTCACTACACTTCAGGTGAGCGTGCCAAGGCAACATCTCACTAAGGTGTGAATCTTGCAGGAATGAAGTCTCCTTATTTAAGACTCTCAAGGACTGTCAAGGAGAGTATTCTCAAAGAGGTAACTTGAAATGATACAGCCTAATTTCTCTACAAAAAAAAAAAAAAAAAAAAAAAACCCAAGCAGTCAGATGTTGAGATCTGGCCTACTGTTTCTTTCAGATAGCCCTTGAAAAACAGTTAACAACAAAATACAAATATCTCCTAAAAAAATAGGAATCTTAACAAAGAAATGTTAAGTAGTATATTAAGTGGGAAGGAAACAAGCATTTAGCATGTTTAAAACCAGAATAACAGAAACAGTACCCATTCTTCCTATCATTCAGAAAGACTCAATAACCACAAAAAAGTGTAGAACCTCTGCAAGTAGGATTCACGACTGAATTGGACTTGAAGGTTCTGTGTCTGAAGCTACAAGTAGAATACCTCCCGAACTTCAAACTTGATTTTTCATTACGAATAAGGCCCACAGCTTAAGAAAACCCAACAAGCTAGTTCCCAGGGCACTGAAGATTTAAGTTCCACAACAGCAGGCATTGTAGGAGAAGGACTGGAAAAGTGCACAAAAAAACCTCATGCAAGTATCTAGCCAATGCCCATAACAGAGCAGTTGCTTTAAATGCTACTCCGTTCACATGCCCATGCTGTATAAATTATTTACAACAACTAAATGAGCGTTTGTTCACATAGATGTGTTGACCCAGGAAAACAAGCCAGTTAGTGGGAAATACTGTGGTTCTTCATGCTGACAAGCGGTACCTTGCCACTTTTTAGTATCTATCTTATCAAATGCTTTCCGAACACATTTGTAAACCATCAGACTGCCAAAGGCCCTTCAACAGGTATTTAACACTACAGTGACTTTTCCAGGTGGGTGATATCACTTGCTTCTATTGGATGTCATGTCTCTGTCACAGTCAAAAGAAAGAGCCTATAAACTCCCAATTCACAGCTAACCTTTCTGCCTCAGAGAGCTGAGACTCTTCACCTCAATCATATCTCCTGCACTTTCCCTGTCATTCAGCATCCAGAAAGACAATTTTCCATAAGAAAAGAGTGACGCCTTCTTCTTTCACTCTTGGGGTCAGGCACACCTCAGCTGCACCTGAGCAGCACGCAGCCTGCTCTGGCCTGCTGGTTCCCACCCAGCACCACACACAGCTATGCTGTCAGGGCTCTCCACCACTGCCACCTTCTCTCTGGCCTGCACATGACTCAAGCATCTGTTCTCCATCAGCATCTTCAGTCACATTATCACTCCCACGCCTTTCTATGAACCGTACCAACCTCATCTTACAACTCAACCTTTCCTCTTACATTCCAGCTCAGGCCACAGGCCTTCAACTTGATTTCCTACTTGGTTCCTCTGTTCTGTTTCTGAATCTAAAAAATCCTGTATTTGGCCACGCAACTGACTTTTTCTTTCTTTAACCAAATGTGCTGTTAGCTGGCATCACCACATTTATAACTTCAGTTCTCAGCCCCTTTACACAGCACTAGCAAAAAGAATATACACACATTAACACTTGTCTGTAACATTGCTCCACGTCTTGAGGAAAAGTTTTCCTGTATGGAGGTTTTCAGACAAAAGCACCAAGTAAGAATGAACTGTGAAGCACCTCTTGCCTCTCTATAGTCAAACAGCTGCTCTTTGAATTTTGCCTTCTTGTGGCTAAATTCTGGTTTAAAATAAACTTTGAGAAAAGGAATCCCTTTAAAGCTCTAACTTGCAAATGCTACCACAAGACTCCATCTCATTTACTTCAGCCTTTACTGGAGTTAACACACATCTCCATTCATGTTTAATAAAAAGCTGCTCAAGAAAGCTTGCTTGCTTCTCAGGGTTCACTATAACTACATCAGCAACTATAACATGGAGGAGTTTTACAAGAGATGACAATACCAGAAAAAGATTGAACTGAGAAAAATGGCATTGAGAATAAGCTCTGAAGCAGTAGAGACAACTAGCATTTAGAAAGCATCTTTGCTTTTCTTAACACAAGCAAAGCCTATGACATAAATAAGCAGCAATTTGCTTAAAATATAAGCACTCAATCTATTGGTATTTGTGTTTAAAACTGCTGAAAGGAAATAATGATTCCAGCTCTATTGATAATAAGTTAATTATATGCATCTTTCGAGGAAAAGAAAGAAAAAATTGAAGTGCACAAAATTTCCGTGCTTTACTGTAATATAACAATTATGGGACCAAGCAAAACCTCCACAAAACTTTCCAGTCAATGAAAACGAACACATAATACCTGAAGATGCTCAGAATTAAGCATCTGGAGACATTTGGAGCCAACAGAATTAAAGAAAATGTGTTTAGAATTTTTAAGAAAAAAAGATAGGCACAAACTTAGACTCCAGCAAAATAGCAAAAAAAAAAAAAAAAAAAAAA
>WBMW01003581.1:474655-510466 GCA_013396635.1 Penelope pileata | reverse complement strand
AAAAAAAAAAAACCAAAAAACCAACCCAAATTAAAAAACAACCCAAAGCATTTGAAAATGTCTGAAAATTTTTCTAGGACAATTTCCAAAACTTGCAAAAAATTATTTTATTATTGAAAGAACTCTCTCAGTTTTTTGTTTTTTTTTTAAAGAAAAAAGCAACAGTATTGTTTATTGCAGTATTATGTAAAATGCAGTGAGAGAGCAGAAATCAAAGAAGGATAATAGTAGTCAAATTTTAAAGTTAGAATACTTCCAGTGATGTTATAATTGTTAATACGCTGTCTTCATCGTATTAACATTTTCTTGTCTTAAGAAGCTAGTGCTTAGCAGCTAAGCAGTGAAAAGAGATGAAAGGGTGCTTACTCTATCCCAAATGCAAATTGCAACTAGATTAAACTATTGAATTTTAATTTGCATTTGCAGCAAGCTAAGCATATGGACAAGAACAGTTACTAAAACTCATTCAGCTGACATTCACTCAGCTACCATTAGATCACATCCTCAACAAAATAAATATGATTACTGAAAGATTCGAAAGGGCTTAAGTGTATCAATCAGTTTTGTTAACAAATAATCAGCAAGATTTAAGTGCGGATTTAAGGCGCTTTCAGATACACTTCTGTGGATGCTTTGTGAAATAACTCTCTCCCCTGCTAGAAAAGCTGTGCTTTAAGGTAATACGTGGGTGAGCAGAGCTGATGAGAAATATTCTTACTGCGAAAGAAACATTAGAATATGTTGTAAGGAAGAAATCCAGACAAGAAAAGGAACAGCCTACGGAAAGTAATTTATCAGATTATCTGAAAGAAATGGACAACTGTAGGTTCAAGATGAGAGAAGAATCAGAGACAGGACAATTAACACCATTCAACTTGAAGAGCAAACATACATTTTCATCTAAACACTTTAGTCCTACTACAGGACTACTAATATTAAAAGATCATAGACATTTTTTTTCAGTTCAGTTAGTACACTTACCAGCATTTGCTGTATAGAGAATTTCATTGATGTGTCAGTTGTACTTCCTCTCTAAAGTGCTTTGAGGGGAGCTCAAGTGCATCCTCTTCCTCAATCTTTGAAGTGTTTACCTGTACCACCAGCTTTGAAAGTAAAAGGCAACAGGCAGGCAATGCAGAGACAGGAATGAGGCTGAGTACAATATTATATTACTTCAAAAATGTTTAGCGTTGATCTTAAAATCTTATAGGACACGACGTCCATTTTTATTTATTTTCTTTTAATCACGACATCAGTTACTATTTAAACATATTTAAAGAATTGACATTTTGGAATTAAGTCAGTGATACATCAGTTGACAAGAATATAAGAACAGATAACCTGAAATCATCATATACATATATACACAGAACAAAGCGTATTTTTAACCAATAAAATTATTGGTGCACTATAATAAAAAAGCAATTGGAAAAATCCCAATGTTAAGCAAAACAGAATCACTTTTAGAATCTAAAAATGGGAGCACATTACATTAAAAACGATGACCGTGGAATTATGAAATAATTATGTTTGTATAAATACAGTAGAAAAGAATTCAAATAGTGGTGGAGAGATGAAGACTAAAACTAGCAAAGATTTGTCCTCAAAGTAGGAAAAAAAAGTGTTTAAAGGACAAAAAGTGTATTTTATTCCACATTCACGTCAAGTATTATCTATTTCAAAGGTGACTAGAAAATATATTTCTATTCTGGACTGTCACAGTTATTAAGTTTTAATTTATTTCCAAAACCTCAAAAATATTTTCACAGGATGAAATGTTTAACATAGGAATTTAAAAGAACTGGCAAGAAGCCAATCTGAACTACTTCTGTTTATGTTACTCATCTCCATATGGAAGAACAAGCATGCTGCAAAAGTATCTGAAAGACTTTGCTTCTGTGCAACTAAGGAAATTTCCACTATCTGTCCTGAAAAGTTGGGAAGCTTTCTGACCACCTGAGTTTCGCAATCTATACTACAACTCTGCTAACACAGCAAAATTAACCTGCTTCTTATACAACCTGAAATTTAGAGAGTAAAAAAGTGCAACTGATTTTCATTTAAAAATAAATAGATCTCTGGCAGACAGGCTGCACAACACTTCAGCAACACGTGCAACACTTTGCACATGCATATGACTATATGTGAGCAAAATACTTGGAATTAATTCAGTTCAGGCTCCATCACTTCTCAATAAAGAAGGACTTGGGAATCATATAGAAAAAGGTAGTGATTGTTGCTTCTCCTCCCTTCTTCAATAAACCACTATTGTTGTGAGGTTTTTTTTGTTTGCATTGTTTTTATTAAAAAAAAGACAGACTTTTTAAAATTTTCATAAGTGCTAGAAATGGTTGGTTCTTTTTTTGCTTGACCATGTAAGTATAGTAAGTACAGAAACAAAAGCATTATAAACATCAGTAAACTTCTTAGTTTTACTTCCACATTCAATTAGCAAGGAGTAATTCTGAAATAATACTAAAGTACGAAAAGTGCATCACTTTCTGGGGAAACACAGCTCAGGATAAAGATGACTGTAGAGTTGCTGTAGAGGGAAGAACTCTATTATGGAGAATTCTATTACGGAGAACAGTAAAAATGCTAACCCTAGGGGTGAATTAAGTGAAAAGTAAGAAAATAAAGCTCTCTCTACTAGTTAAGTCAACTCAAATGTTAGTATACAAAAGAAAGTGTCTACAGGCAAAAAATTAATACGTAAAATGAACAAGAAAACTAAAGATCTCATCATGTTTACTGACTAGTGGAAAGTTTTCCAAGTGAAACTGCCAATAATAAAACATGGATTATAGTAATCCCATATTTACTAGAACAGAAAAATCAGAAATGAAAACTACAGGGTACAAATACCATAACTTGCATTGAAGCTCTACTCTAAGATCCAGACAAAAAGGTCAGATATGTGACAAGACAAAAATTCAGTACCCTCTGCAGAGAAGCTTCAACATTGCCCACGTCAGAAACCCCAAATTAATCATTATGAATGCCTATCAAGCAAGGTAATGACAGTTTGTAACACTTATCAATCTTCTCTGATTCTTAAATTCATCATCCATCATTATTTTCTTAATGTTTTTTCCTTATTTTTAACTTATTTCTCATTTTATAGATTAGGATCCAAGGTGAGACTAAGTGAGTGAACTCAATTAGACAGTGGGCAACTTTGCTTCCAATTTTCACCAAGTTTCACTGCAGAATAAGGATTGAAAAACTGCAAATATCTAGATGACTTTTCAAGCCACAGAAAGTGAAAATCTCAGTCATTTCATCTGGTTTTAGCTGTTAAGAATTACAGTGAGTTTCCGAACTTTTTAACACAAATAGAGAGGAAATTGTATGACATGACTTTAAAGGAGACACTTCAAGTTTCACAGATAAAACATCTGCACGTTTAGCATTCCTTTCACCAAGTCTTAATGGGGCAGGGAAGGCAACAAACACTTATTACGCTTGAATGAAAAGAATTCCACCACCACCCTCAGGGAACAAGGTCAACGGCTTCATACACACGAGCACCATTTCTGAAAACTTTCTGTAAGTATGGTTCCTGTTGGACTCATTTGTTTATGCACAACTCTTCGTATGAGCAGCAGCTCCACTACCATGGCTCTAGAGGAGCGAGGAGCAGGTGTAGGCCTAAACCCCTTCAAGGAGGCAAACAGCTGTTGGCAGTTTCCACAAATGCTTGCAGTTACTGTGGCCTGTTCTTTGTCTACAACCCTAGCTGGACCCAGCAAAGCGGGGCTGGAGGGGGAAGAGTCACAGTACTGTTCTTTAGTACTTTGTGATCCCCTTGGAACCTAGCCAAAACTTCGGGGGACTGAGAAAGCCACACTGAGAAACACTTCTCTGGAAGAGTTATGATCACAGCATGATCACTTAGCACGTGCAGCGTCAGTGATGGTCCTTTAATAGAAAGTGGATTTCAGACAGCCTTCTCAGGAAGGAAGCTCATTCATAAAGGACTGAATACAGAGTACAAGCTCTCATAGTTACTTCCTCAAAAACTGACTGAAAGTGATGGTTTGTTTTTGTTTTTGTTTTTTTATTCCAAAGAAAATTCCCTTTTAAGGGACTTACCTTCTCCCGTGCCAACGAATCCACAGGCTCAAGAGTGATGGAAGCGAGGAACTGCAGAGCTGATAGATTTAATCCACCTGCTAAAAAGGATCATGCTGGAGCTGGTAAGAACCACTGGCTGTACAGTCCAAATCTAATTCACTCAACCAAGTGTGAAGTCCCTACAAAACTTTATTCTCTAGCATCTACACCACACAGGGTCACAGAAGAGATCTGAAACCAACAGCCCAGGGTGACACCAGTCCCTAAGGGGACAAAGGACACACAAGACCAAAGTATTGCTCCCCAAAGGCACTCTCATAAACAAGCAGAAAAAGAACATCCCATAACATCAAGTTATACTGCGGAGTTAAAACAAGTACAGTCCAGTCAGTGATTACATCTACTGTGAACAGGAGAAATAACTGTAATGCTGAAATTAAACTACTTCATACAGGAGCTGGCATGAAACTCATTTGAACTCTTTTCTCCAAAGGCTGGCAAGACCATAGCCACAATCTGGACATGCAAGACAGCACTATTGGTCTTCTCTGTCTCTAGTTTCAGAACGACTGAAGGATCATCATAAATTCAGGAACTTAGAAACCCCTTTCTAAATAAAACGCTGCACTAATACAGTCTCCTTTAGTACAATCCTGTATGTTAGGACAAAACAGTGTTTTTAAAGTAAGCATGTGCCAGTATTTCACAGGCAGACACTATATAACATTTCAGTTTCCAAAACAAGAAGATAGAACCTGTTACAATCCAAGGATAACATCATGTATTTCTCCTCACTGTGGATTCTCAACTCCCCTCTCTACACAGAGAAAAGCCCCACCTAAGTTCTCTGCTGCAAGAAACCTCTTCAGCATTAGCCAGTCTCTCATCAATGGGATGTAAAAAAGAAAACAAACAAACAAACAAAAACAATAAACTCACATCTTTACCTCTAGCGCTGCTTCTCTGAATGCATACTTGATAGCAATCTTTTGAATTGTACTTGGGATATTATCAGTAAAATAGTACTTTCAGTGTTTCTACACGTCTACATTTTTCGGTAATCCCCTTTGCCAACATTACACACTTTGGGACCCAGAACTCCTCTGCATCTGAGGCTTGGCAAGGCTTGCTCTGCCAGCTTGTGAAGTTGTTTTCTCTCTACATCTCTGCTACAGCTTCATCAGAAGTCATCACCACTATAAAACAGTCAACAAAATTGGAATATTATATCCAGGCATCACACTTGCTCACAATTCATTGGCTTAGGATGAACTTGTTTTCACTACCAGTTCACTATGCCAGGCTGTGTACCGCCTAAAATGACTGTAGGAAGATTTACCAGGCATCACACATCTCACATATTGGAGCTCTTAAGATGTCAAGGTCCAACCACCAGCTACTCTCAACAACGGCACAAGGAAGCACAGAGTCAACACTTATTAACACATTTCTTTCTGAAACTAAGAATTCTGTGTAGAAAGTAGTGTTCAAGAAGCATCAAGTTCTAAATAAAAATCAAAGTTTTGCAATTTAAATGGCTGTCACCATAACAACCAACCTCCTCACAAACCTTAAAGAAACATTAACTTCAAAATGCTGTACGAAGTAGGAAAGTAATAACTTCAGGTGAGAAATTGAAGGCATATAGAAAAGTAATCTTCAAAAAAAAAGCATATATTATGCATATATACCCATGGTTCTTGCATGACAAATATAGCCTACTGACTGACCTCTGCTACTAGCTTGTAAGTAACCATTATACGGAGTTGGATGACATGAACAGAATAGAAGAGAGAAACCATACACACAATCTTGAACACCAAGAAACTTCAGGCATTTCTTACAGCGTAGCATATTTTTAAGAATATATTTGTACTAAAAACAGCTGAATTTTAAAATAAAACCCCAAAATATCACCTATCTTACTATGATAAACAAACCTACAGTCAAAGTATCACCATCCTGCATGCAGCCCTAATTTTTGGCTGAATTTCTTTCCTTCACAGTACCCCCTTCGACATTTCCTTACGCACAAAAGCTCTTCAGTTAAATGTTAGTAATTTTAAAGGAACAGTAAAGACAAATCAGCTTCAAATACAGGTACCTATAAAAACATGAACAAGTTATACCTAATGCTACCAAGAGCATAAGTTCCCAAATACTCGTAATGCATCCTCAGAGCGGTACTGCAGAGTTGGATGGTGTCTGCAGTAGTACTTGCATTTCCTGATCAGCTGTTAAGAGCAAATCCCAAAACAATAAAGTGAGGAATGAGGCATCCATGAGTTGTGGCCACACCCAAGATCATCATCAGAAAAGAGGAATGACTCGATGCCAGGGAGCTGGGCAAAAGATGGTTACGGATAGGCACAGCAGACGTGTTTGAGGAACGAAGGAGTAACAAGGCTATGCACAGCTGACTGTAGCACTGGAAGAAAACTAGAAGTAAGGAGAAACCTTTTGCATAAGAACTTTTGTTTGGACTTATTTAGAAACAAGAGACTTGTACAATCCTTCCAAGATGCTACATGCAAAAGGTCATTCTCATCCATACTTTTATTCCCAAACTGCAAAATAAAGTTGTAAACTAACAACCAGGCAATCATTAAATGGAATAAGCTGACATCCCTTCACATTTCTGCATAGGCAAACAGAAATATCTGTAATTAAACTGCCGTGTTACAGTAGAGCATCAACTGCAACAAAATGCAAAGTAGATACCACATTCTGTTAAGTAATTCTAACCCCTTGGGTACCCTTCATAAACTTGCTTTGGAATCTTACACTTCGATTTTACTCAGTATTAATACCTCAAATTGAAATAAGTAGAAGATGTTTCTAAAATAAAAGAAACACATACTGTTTCTTTTGGATTTATTATTCAGCATTTATTAGATCCATTAGTAGGCATACAACCACCGAGGTCCTTACTAAAGAAATAGTAAACTTATGAAGTAGATCAAAAGGATGAGGATGTCTTCTGGTCCTCACACTAGCCCCAGTGTATTCCCACATGCATGATAAGGACCTCATATTGTAATACCTCAAGTGTTACAATATACAAACGTACAAGAACAGTTGTGGAACGTATTGCATCTGTACGCACAGGACCTACACAGACCTATATCAGTAAATACAGGCAAGAGATGACCTTATTCTCAGCCCCCTCCCCAGCTGTTTAGTGAGTCAAAAGAACAACAAAAGGAAGTTAAGATAATCTCTGACATTGGGTGGAGGACAAGCACATTGCAATCATAGGCTAGCGCTAAAAGAAGTAGAACTGCTTTAAAGACTGTCACAAATAAGTATGAAAACTATTGCTCTGAGATGCATTAGTTTCCAAGAAGGCAACTTCATTCAGCTACAAACATCTCACCACCAAAACTGAGTCACTACACGATACTTGAAGCTACCAGTCAAAACTCATGCTTTCTACCATAGGTTAAACTCAGATTCACCATCTCCATAACCATGGAACATACACCAACCTTTAAAAAGCCTTTCCTCTAAACTTCACTTTGTCGTTTCTGATCTATTAGCCACAGGAAGGTGAAATGGAGAAGGTGGAAAGAAAAAAAGAAGTCATGTGTGAACAACTAAACGTAACTAAATGCAAGCTACTGCTCTGAGTATCAGGCTTTTCAGAAGGGATAGAAGTTTTAACACTAAGGGATAGAGTGTTGAAAGCATGTTTCCTGAAACAGAAACCAATGTGAGCCCTATTAGGATAGCATCTAAGCACACCACTGATGTTTATTCTCATTACACTGCAGATGAGCAGTATCTGATAAACTCACAGATGGAGAATAAAGACACAGAAAAAGACATCCACAGAATAGATGCAAGGGTTCTGCCACCTAGTGGCATTTAGAGCCTCAAATTATTGTTTCTATTATTATTTATTATCTTTATTCTGATGTGAAAGCATTTGACAGGAAAGAGTAGAATACAGAACAAGAAGTTTCACTTACATACAAACTACCATGCCTGAAACAAAGCCACCGGGAATGAGAACAGAACTGCGTAGCACGAAGGTGATGAGAGTTGCAGCTGAATCTTTACTAGCTGTCTGGATATTCACAGTAGCACTTCATTCCACCTCCAGCTCACGTAGATTTGCTTTGGCTAGTACTGAAGTTGATTTCATCTCATATAGTCCCTCTCATAGTCAACTGCCCAACTTCAATGCTTCCAACATTGTAATATTTTTGAAATCTCTATCTATTTATTCTAACCGCTGGAATCTGATAAATCTCAAAAGTTATCATAGCCAGGAAATACAGAAAGGCAGACGCTGAGAGATAAAAGCAGCAGAATCAGAAAAGCTTAATGCTTTCACGATACATCTGAATTACAGTTTGTCAATAAAGAGCTTTTGTCAGCTCTTCATTGTCAGCATAAGGGATTCCTCTGCCCAGTTCACAGCACGGATAGTTATGTCAAGGCACCAGAGACAGCAAAGCACAGAAGCAGCAACTCTGTAAGGGAATGGGCTAGCAGAAATCCCCCGTTTTGTCAAGCCATAAACTCAAAAGCCCCCTTTCCCACTTGGGATTCAAAGCCAGCAGCATTTTAATGCCTAAACTAGGTCAGTCTTTGTTTACACAAAACACAAATGAGAAAAGAAGGATCACTCATTCAACTTATTCAGGATCGGCCCAAACCATCGGACTACAAAGCCCAGAGTGGTATACCACATCTTTTGGTTTGTTTGTTTTAAAAAAGAAAGATCTTATCAAAGGTATTCAGAGAACACACCTCACATAGACACAGCCAGGTAGCTAATAAATTGATTTTGTATCAAACAGATGTGCTTCTTCAGCGGGAGTTTTGAGAGAGCACTTTGAAATGATCTCATAACTTTACTGGGCTATAAACTCATAGATGCTTCAGGTTCCAGCCCTGCTTTTGTGACAATGGTAAAGGGTTAGCATTTCTGGGCTACGTCTACTACAGCTGCCTTAGTAAATAACACTGAGGTTTGAGCACTTCAGTTTCAGCCCCAGAGAGAAAGAAGACAAAAAAAAAAACAAGATCACCAAATCATCAACACTACACAGCTGCAAAACATTCTTTGTTTTTTCCATTTACCTTCTCAAGTTTTTCCCCTCAAAGCCCATAGCAATCCCTCCACTCTTCCCATAGCTCCTTAGCTGTAACCTCCGTGGCAAAGATCACACTAACGGGGGAAAAAAAAAAAAAAGAAAAAAAAAGGAAGACTTGCCATATGAGACCACATGTAAGCCACACTATTGCAAAGCTACCAGTGATTTACAGATCTGCGTTGGACTTCAATTCAAAACTGAAAGGAAGAGGTATAAGCAAGTTTCACTTCTTGCTCTGTATTCCACAGATTTGAATTTCAGCTGTGTAAGGCCTTGCTGTAAAACAAGCATGTTAAAACTACCACTGTGATGAAATGCAGTGCATGTGTACCTTGATATGAAACCATGTCCGACCACTCAGTGATGAGTTTTGTGTGATGCAGCTGCAAAGACACACTAGATTTCTGCTAGAAAGCAAAGCTCTCTCTCCCTTGTCAACAAGCTAGTAGCTTTCACAGCAATATTCCCTAGGATTGAGAAGGAAAACAGAGACTGTTGGAATAAATGTGCTGGCAAAGCAATACTTTACAAGTGTAGGACTGTGAGTAAAAGCCAAACAAAGATTCTTCTGTCTGCAGCTGCCTGAACCAAACCAATTACAACCCAGCACAGGAGTTAGACTTTCTTAAAGTGAACATTTGTGAGGTAGTCTACATAGAAAGCTACTGACATTACTGAAATGTCAGGGTATTGTTCAAAAGAAGCTGGGGGTGCACTTTAGTGAAGGTGCATTTTTATTGCAGTTTTCAATCTCATTGTACATATCAGTACTGAACGTTTCTGAAAAAATTCAGCTGTAGCCTAAGGAGCTTCCAGAGCACAATAAAGTACAGTCCCTTATGTGGGGACAATCCTCATACAGGACCGTTAAATAGAAAAGGTATTTCTTTCCATTTCACATCCCACCCTTCCTATTCGATCTTGTACAGCTCACTTGGTGCTTTCAGCTTCTTGGAAAGATGAAATGAGTCATCTGGCCTTACTAAATTCTTATTCATTCTTCT
The DNA here is from genome assembly GCA_013396635.1 of Penelope pileata. Taxonomy (NCBI): domain Eukaryota; kingdom Metazoa; phylum Chordata; class Aves; order Galliformes; family Cracidae; genus Penelope; species Penelope pileata. The sequence continues at coordinate 500,280 of WBMW01003581.1, read as the reverse complement.
TATTCCAGAACTTCTGGGGGCTGCAAGCATCTTCTCCAGTGACAGACCCAGTTCAAAGAGGCAGCATCTAGCTCCCTGCACCTTTCTGTAGCTCTGGCAGGTGAGCTCCAGGCTCAAGGCATTTGCCCTTCCACCCAGTTTGTCTGCTTCACTAGATGACAAAGCCCTGGCCAAAGGCAAACAGTTATTCAGACTGGAAGCTGAAGGCAATGGCTTACACAGAGGACAGGCAAGGACTGGATGCTTACAACAGCATCACAGACTAAAGTGTAGGCTCTCTGATGCTACAGCAGATGCAGCAGTACAGCATACAAAACTTCTGAGAAGAAATAGCATTCAGATTATGATTTCATTTTTATGTCAGATGTGATCTATCCAAGTAAGGAATAACCACACTGCTCACATGCTTTAATAGCACAATAATTAGAAAACTGTGTTTAATGAGAGATGGAGTTTATTCCACACTTGATATCTTATCAAACATTCTAGTATGATACTAACAAGTTATTTTAATGTTTCAAGCGATTTTCTTCAGGAGCATCCAGATTTGCTTTTCAAAGTGTATTATTTCTAAGTTGTAGAATCTTGATTCTCATCTTCTGGCCTGGCTTCTAAAATTGTACACGAGATTAGAAACTCATATTCCAAAATCACATAAAACAATTAACACAGAAAGACCCAAAACACAAAGATGAAACAGAACGCTTTCAGCATTACTTCGCCCCTTATTCACTTTTGCAAAGACAACTGAGGAGAAAAAAGATCAGACCTATACACGTAAGCGTGCCAAAGAGCTGGAAGCCCTAGCTCAGATGGCTAGAATGTCAGGCATTTCCTCCACTCCAGTATGCGACTGTATCTGCTAGCCAAAGGTCAAAAGCAGATTTACGTTTCCAGGTTTATTTTTTATTTTTAAATCAAGGGAGTGTTTTCTTTGTCCATTCTAAAATTACATGCCAGTGCCAAACATGTTTAACATTTAACATTAATTCATTCATTTATAGAAGCTGAGATTCTGGCATGTATCTGACAAGTTGTTTAAATTACAGCACCTTAAATTATGTAGATTGGTTTGTCACTATGACAACAATTTTTTACGTATCTATAGAACAAAGTTGACCATACAGAAGTACTACATGTTCTCTTTGTAACAGAAGTTAAGAGTTAATGAAAGCTTTTCTTCTGGACACAAGGGCAGAATTCACATCCGTTAAGATAAGATGATGTAACATCTGATTCTAGATAAGCTATTTAATGCATGTATGTTACTTCATGAATAAAGAAGGACATTTTCTTGGATTTAACTTTTTTTTTTCCTTAAACCTACATACAGAACACTTGAGGGAATCTAGAACAAGAAGCAAGAGCATGTACTGGGATTCAGGAGGGAGCAGAGCTATTACCCTATGTTGAGGCTAGGAATGTCTTTTTTTTGAGAAATTCACTCAGCCTCATGGTCAGCGCTTCACCCATAAACATTCATCTTCTCTCCAAGGTATTTGTGTAGAAGAATCTTTTATCACTAACCAGGAGTACAAAAGTGCCCGAAATATACTCACAGACACCCCAGCATTTGGGGTGAAGGTATTTTATTTCTAAGTATCCATAGAGGGCACACATGTACCATCTACACTCAGGTTCAGCTCGCAAGGATGTCAGCTTGAGTACCATTTCATTGCAATGTCACAAGGGAAAGGTGCAACTGAATCCTAAAAGGCCCATTACAAGCAAGTTATTTCCATGCACTTAATCATGTGTTTGGGCTTAGTTTATACTGGGAAATAAAACTGCTAATACTCTTGGCTAAGTTGGAAAATCTGTCTCACAGATATTTCTAACAGGATCTGATAAAAAAAAAAAAAAAAAGGTTTTGTGCATTCTTCTTTTATTTGTCAGGGGGAGGGTGTGTGTAATCAAGCAACACTTGCTCACACTAACCCAGAAGGGCACAGTAACAAGTAAACATGAGTAGAAAGCTCAGAATAAAAACTTAATGCCTACATCATTAGGTCTGTCAGTGACAGATTACAGCCAGTTAGATTGAAGCAGTCATGCCTACAGGAAAACTAGAAGTTGGTTTGCACCCCTCCTCCCCTCATCTCTTTCTAAAAGGAGAAGACAGATTACGGATTTGTCACATAGCATCAACTAATAACCTGGATAAGAAAGGTTAGCAATGCAGAAAAAAATCCAAATCATTCTGCCCATCCCCATGGGCAGATGAGAGAAGTAGCTAGTCATACATCTGTAAGGATTCTGACATGAATTTTAGTTGTTATAATAGCAGAGATCTTCTCTGAAGGTGCACCTCTATCAGAAAAATAATCATACCCAGGAATATAACAACAGGTACTTGAAATAAGTTGCAGCATGCACCAGAACAGGCCAACCAACTGATCAAGTGGTATCAGTGTTCAATGCACAACCCCGAGATAAGTCTATGACAGTATTTAACTTGAGTGTTGTTTTTCAGAGGTTCTTACACTAAAATCTTTTATACGCATCTGCTGAGAATGGGAACAAGCTAAAAGCTTCTTCACCTGCAGGCCAGCACCTCTGCTGATGGCAGTGCTGAGAGGAACATTCACTTGATGATTGCAAAGGAGGAGGTCAGCTAGAACCCAGAAATGCGATCAGCAATGAAAAACTTCCCCTGCATTTACCAACATAGAAAAAAAAAAACAAGTGAGAAGGCAAGTCAAATCTCATATCAAGTAAGTTGATGCACAGAATGCTCTTAATATTTGAGTTTAAAGAAATCACAACATAAACCCCCAACCATTTTCAGCAGGGGAATAATTTTACTTTTCTTCTTACACTGATACTACAATTGCAAATATTAATCCTTTTGCTTTCTTACAGAGCAAAATGTTCACATTTGCTAATTTGGTAAAGATATCTATTACTGCATTAATCAGTGAGTGTTTTTGTATATGGGGGAAGAACTGTTTTATCTTCTAGCAGTGAATGCAGATAAAAAACAGACTCACTTATTTTTGAAATGTTTAAGTTGAAAAGCATTCACTTGAATTAAATTCTCAAGCATCTTGAAAAGTGTGCAGCTGGAACAGCTACATGAGAATCCTCATTCTACTTAGCTGCTGGGGCAAACCAAACTTATTAAGCATCCTATCTGCAGGATGTTCTGAAGTAGAACCAATGGAACTTTTCCAGAAACATTTGCTCATTCTTTTCTCCTTTCCCTGCCTACCTTCCATCCTCTGCAAGGGATTATTCAACTTTGCCAAAGTTTCTCCAGAAACGAACTTGTTCTCAGGATCTTGCTTAGACTCTAGTCCCCATCCATACATCTCATCATAGACAAACAGTTTTACTGGTAATACTTTGATGTATTGCACACAGAAGTTTGTTACACACTGCGGAAGCTGCAAAATGTTGGTTGTGGTTTTTTAATTATTATTTCCTTGTCAATGAGAACAACCTTCATGAAATAATACAAGTCTTAAGTTTAGAGACAGAACTGAAATAGTTTGTCAGCATGCTAATGCACCTGTTCAGAAGTTACATGTGTTCATATTTAGTTCTTTAAGAAAAAAAGGGAGATGATCAAACAAACAAGCCAACATTGTTTAACCAAAAATTGTTTATTATTTATAGTGACATAACTGTTGTATTAAAATCATCATATTGACCAGTCACTGATACCACAATCACTGGAAATGCTCATCCAACACTCTCCTATCTCAATTGGTATCAACACCAAACATATACAAACAAGACCTGCCCTATCAGAACAAGGCCTACGACCCAGCACACCAAATGCCAAGAGAATATTGCTTCCTGCTAGTATGCAATGTTACTCTTCTGTTTACACATTGCTTAATTCCAGATCTTTGTTCAGGTCTCTTCTGTCACATGTAGATAACTTTTGATCCTTAAAATCAACACCGCATTTGGAAGTGTTCTGCTAAGAGTCACCTGCTACATTTTCACTCTATTCCCCAACTGCAATAGAAGTTAAGGTCAAGCATTCATTAAAATCTGTAACTTGCCACTACAGTTAAGATAAATGTCTTTCAGTATAGCCTACATGTCAACATAGGAAAAAACATTTGAAAGGCACTGAAAGCAAGATTCTACCAGCTGTAAGACCTCTCCTGTTCTTTTTCTCCTCTTATAGAGAATCCAGGTACAATGTATTACTGTATTCAGTTTCAGATGAAAGCAGGAAAGCATCTGAAACAGAAAAGGGTAAGATGAATACTGCTTTGTCTCTAGGTACAGTGCTTTGACCATAAACATCTGATCGCTAGCACTGTAGGATGCTGTTATCACAGTCCTAGCCCATGGCTTACAGTTAACACTAACCTTCTGTGAACAGAAGAGTTCACTTGCATGGAAACTGCAAGTTTGAAGGAAACTGAAGCGTCAAGTTAATGATCCAGCATCTTTTCCGTAAGTGTCCCATACTCAAGGAATTTTGATGTAGAGGAAGAAAAGGCAAGAGTGGCATCTCCACAGTAACTCACATGAGCAAGTCTAACACAGAAAGAAAAAGTGTTCCATTTCTAGAAACAGCACATTTACATAAAATGGAAAGGAAAAAGAAACAGAAATGTGAAGTCACAGCATCAATAACAATAAGCAATTTCCATCATGTTAGCACCTTTTTTTTGTTGTTGTTTTTAAATCAGCTGCCAGGTTTTAGGCTGTTTCTTCAATCTGCTCTCTGAACAGTTTCTGCAATACAGTTCCCCCCTCCCCCCCATTACTACACACAGCATTATTCAAAATTAAGCTTAAGTTACAAGCATCCAGACAGCAACAGAGAAATATGAAAGTCAGTCTCTGCTTTTGATGTTTCTGAATCTTCCACAAGATATTCTTAACATTATCTTGAAATTTCATAGAACATTTTCTGTGTGAGAACTCATATAGGACAAGCTAAAAAAACAAAACCCCCCAGTACACTAGAGAAAGATCATACTTGATCAGAGAACAGTTCTCTGAGGAGTTAGAGCCAAGAAAAGTGAAAAGTCCTGCAAATTTAACACTTTTCAGTTATGCTGTTAAGTCAACTCACTGCCAGATGCCCCACCTTAAGACCCTTTGTGAGCTAGTTCTTACTTCTCTTCCCCCAGGAAAAAAAAAAAAACAAAACACTGGGGGGGAAGGGAAGAAGGTTTACGTACTCACAAATTTCTATCAGTATTCTTCATCTGTATTATTTCCACATCAAATATTTACTTCTGTAGCTATGTATTCAGGGGAGGAAAAAAGCTATGCTGCTATTTTCCTCTATTTTATGTGAAATTCTGCCTTTGGATGCACTTGCTTGGCTCTCATAAGCACATTCAAGGGTAAAATCTGGACCTTTGCCACAATCACATTCCTTACTGCAAATACATGCCAACCTTCAAAGTTCAGTTATTTGAGCAAAAACATACGTTAATTGTTATGCAAGAGGAGTGGAAAGTGTATCAGATTAAGCACATTTGAAAGTATTTCACTCATCTTCTTGCCTGATAGTTCAGCATGAAGCTAGATTTATTCTATTCTAGTTTTTCAATATAAGCATCAGCTATGAAGACCACACAAGTGAAGTTTAACACAAAATCAGACTTAAGAACCAAACAAACATTTAGAATAAAATTACCTTCTCATATTTGTTATTCCAGGACTGGTCTGACAGGTATTGCAACATTTGCCAGTATAAAGTTATTCAGTTACATGTAAAAAAATAATGGAATGCAAGGAGTATGTTGCAATGAATCAGCTTAAAAGATACCAGCAACTTAAAAGCCTTTTCCTTTCACCTATGAAGGACAGGAACAAATGGATTGGGAAGGTGCAAGCCAAGTAATTAAGAAGCAACTGTTTTAACATAAGAATCAGTAATAGTATCATCAGGAGATTTCACACGCAGAGATGCAATTGAAGGTGTTCATTTATTGGAAGCACGAATCACATTTTCCATCAGAAGGCCACACAAGTTTTATCCTCCGTGTATCTGAGAAACAACTGAGTTTAACTTTTATATGAACAAGTTTGTGCTATTGGTAGAGTATAAAGTGATAAAGTAGGCCGATTTGTTTCTTCTCTCAGAGGTCAAGTTTATGTTGACAAAACTTTAAAAACAGGTAGCACTTATGCTCTCTGTAGTAGTCAAGAACACCTTTGTCTTTGGATAATACCAGGTATTAGCATGACACTAACAAACGCTGCTGCCAAACAACTTTAAAGAAGCAGGCTAGCACCAGGAAATTGGTCGTATTTGAGGCAATGGGCAGACTGCTATTTTCAGTAAACTCAGTTGAAGAGATCTGAGCCTAAAGCACCACCCAACTATTGCAAGACTAAACACCTTCGATCCATGACTTCTGCCCCTCCACACTTCCCAGAAGAGGAGGAAATAACTGCTGCAGTAATATTTTTTAAGAGAGCAAGTCACCATTCCAAAGATTTGCCACCACTTCCTGTGAAGAGCAAAAGTGTCAAGGCACATTCCCTTTCCATGGCTAGCTCACAAGAATGCAGATCCTGAACTGCTATGGCAGAAGAAAAGGAACAGGCTTAGTAATATCCTCAGGTTTCTGTTCTTCACAGCTTTCCTGGACTATCTGAATTGCTGCCAGAGCCTAGCATAGATAAAGAAACAGACCCCAGAACTGGAACAGTCTTTTAAACTGCTGAGATCAGATTGCTTCAGGTAGTGAGTTCCTGATGGCTCTTCATATGTTTGAGGCAAGGTTTCAAGATAATTGTACTGGCACTACACAGCAAGCTTTCAATGCCGCAACACTTGCCAGTGCCCTACAACTGTATCTTGAGGAATAAGATGATCTCCTCTTTCACTCCCTACTCCCAATCCTCAATCCCTCACACAAAATTCAAAGAACTAGCACTCCTGCACTGCCTATGGTTAACTCTTTGATTGTGGCTGCAAGTGCATTTAAGATGCAACTTAGATTTGTGACTGTGGCTCAGAAGATAGATGGCATCTCATTACTTCTCATCCTCTGACTGTATTATCCGCAGTCCACTCCAGTGGTTCAAGTTCAACCAAACTGCCATTGTCAGCAGTTTCTTAAACAGAAGGAAGTTTCCCATGCTTAAGAACACAGGATTTCCTGAACCATATCACAGCAGGCACTCAAGACAATAATCAACAGCAAAGTATTTAGAAAAAAGCAAGGAAAAGCATGAATCTTATTTACTTATGTGATGGCTTTCCCAGACACTCTTTCATTTTGATGTATGGATTTCCTCATAATAGGATGGTTCATGACCTCTATCAAACCTTTCAAATGAGAAGTCACTGACTGCCCACGTAGTGAAGGTGGCACTTAAAGCCTGGTAATGAGGTTGGGAGACCTATGTGGTACAACTTTACTGTACATGTACAACTGCTATATGGTACTCTCCATTCAAGCAGCAAGCCTTTAAACAATTGCAATATGTCTACACTAATAATTTAGCTACCAAAGTTCTATGACTAACAATTATTTCACATGTATTCAATCCTACTGTATCACAGAAAAACAAAGGCATGGAGTGGAGACAGCTTTCATCCGTACTGGTATTACTGAGAACTCACATTATCCTCTCAGGATGTTCTTGCATGCGAACATCAGCATCCCTACAGAAGTTACATATGTATACTAGAGATCAAAACAGACTCTCCCTATTAAAGACTCTTTCAGTAGTTCAGGAAAGAGCAAACCCTGGGGCTACAGAATAAGGGACATGACTTTCTGGCCCTGTCAGTGACATTAAGCAACATGAAGCTGAAGATCACGCAGCCTGGTTTTGGGAAGGAAGGACAGATATACAAATCACATCAGTTAAGGGTGCTAGCAGTATGAAATAGGCAAAGAAAGAAAAAGGTCAAGGAAGAAATAAACATAAAGTGCCCAGGAAGGCAGGCAAACAAATTGGTAGGAGAAAAGAAGAGATCTTACATGAAACAAATGAGAAAACTTCAGATTAGTTGAGTAAACAAGCTACAGCTGATAGCAAGACCAGACAGGAAGGCCACATAAATGGAAAAGCTTAAGTAGAAGACAAACTAAATTTAAAAAAATTGACAAGAGTGGTATTTGAATGGAAGAGTGCAAGTACAAAAGATAGGAAATAAAGTACATGAAAGAGTCCTGATCTCTTAGCACATCTTTTCATATCTGGAAATCAGACTCCTGATTTTGGCTCACTGCTTGTTAGTTGCCAGAAAATATTTGTGGAACAGATTCCACATACACAGATAAAGTTGGCTTTCAATTAGCTGTACAGGTTGATAGAACTGACAACTACAACCAGCTATACGTTAGCCCCAGTATCTCCTGTGCATGGAGCTATGTACACTTGGTGTTATTGGAACAGCCTAACTTCATCCTTCATTTTTTCTTTCAAAAATAATTTTTAAAATGCCAAGAAAGAAGGAAAAAGGCACACAACTAGTTTCAGTTGGAACAAGCAAATTATGCTGAACATCAGCCTCTGTGATACCCTCACAATCAGCTGCTCAGGAAGCTGAAAGAAGGGTCCTCTATTGAATAGATTCATACAGTCCAAGATTTAAGTACCACAGCTATGACAGAATGCAGTTACTTGAACCAGAATTTACCTAGATAGGATATATATCACTGACCAACACAAAAACATTCCTAATTGCTTACTAAGTATCCTCAACACAGCAGAAACCACATGGAAGTAGCTGTTTTTAGCACTTTTCTTCTGGGAGTTTTCTTCAGAAACAAGTGATTATGGTATATTTATCATTCAGGTACTTAGTGTGATTAAGAATTCCTATCTTTAACTCTCCATATGAGATGTGGTGAAGAGAGGGAAGTTAGACTTCAAATACTTAGTCTCAGTTTTTGTAGCAGCAGACTATTAACCACGGTATTTCAACACCTGATGACCAGTTCCATATGTTTCTGCTATTATCTTCAACAGATAAGCCAAAACAATGAAATATACATTAGTACTTTGTATATCAAGAAAAATCTTTGTTGGATATACTTAACAGATCTTATGAATAATCTATTTTCATACAACCCTACCGTTTAAGGCCTAGCTTGCCTTGAAGGAACTGAGATTTCTCAATTTTAACATGCTCAGAGAGCTCTCAGGTTTGCACACTTGTCGTGGTTTGACTCAGCAGATAGCTAAGTTCCACACAGTTATTCACTCCCCCTCCCCAAATGGGACAGGGCAGAGAAGTAGAGAGATATGCAGTAAAATGCGTGGGTTGAGATAAATGCTATTTACTAAAATAGTAAAGAGAACAAAAGAAATAACAGTACATATATATATACACAAAGAGGATACGCAGAGCAAGGGCTCACAGCCAGCGGCGACCCTTCCTCCCGGCTAGCCCCTTCCGTAACCAAAAGCACCCGGAACCCCAACAAACCAATCCCATGATGTTATATGGTATGGAATAGCTCTGTGGTCAATTTGGGTCAGCTGCCCTGGTCCTGTCCCCTCCCAGTTCCCAGCTCCTTATGCCCCCCCTAACTGTTTCACTGGCAGAGGAATGCGGAACTGAGTTATGTCCTCGGCTCCGTTCAACACTGCCAGGATGTTATCAGCTTTTGTTTATCCTCTGAGGCCATAACATAGCTTCATACTAGACACTATGAGAAGCATAACTTCTGTTAGAAACTAAGACAACACTACATAAAGCCATGTTTCAGGTTGACTTCCCAAATGGCTGAATTCAACTTCTAGACTATGATCTTTGAAGGCCTGAAACACTAACAGCAAACACTGTATCTGACACATCAAGGCGGCTATCCAGTAGATAAATCAATCCAATGGAATTGGCTTGCTTACCCAAAATGCATGTGGCAAGTACAAGTAGAATGGGGGGGATTACACATCCTTTCCATTAGCTTAGGAACAGGACAAAGTATACATTTTAATCACTGAAACAAGTAGCAACACATTGAAAGGAACAATCTTCATAAGCAGTAGGCATTCAGTTTCTTATTTTAGCATAAGAACCCAACTCGTGATCCCCAGTTAGTATATATGTTGCATATATTTGGAGAAAAAAGGATCAAGCATTTACAGTGTGGAGGACAGTAGACAGATTTGACTGACTACAGCTATCAAATGCAGACAAATTAATGCTATGCTTTGAAGAAAAACACAATAAATTATAAAAGTTTGTCTCAATGTCTCCTTCCTATCCAACTAATGTTATTTTGAGTGCAAATGGAATTTAAAAAAGTAGTTAAAATCAGCAAAAATACTGCTCCAAGCATGATATGTTTTGATTTTGTAGGAGCTAGATTTCCAGTGGATTTTAAATAAGGTTATCTAAGAGAAGGAAAAGAATCTGAAAAGTGAATAGTAAGTTAAAATCAGTAGTCTCACTTTGTATTTTAGCCACTTCTGAGAAAGTTTGCTGTAGCATTAACATTTATATCTGTCAAATTTTATTTTTGCCGAGAAGTGTTATTTCAACACATATTCATGAGAATTTCCTTTATTGCCCTACTATTAGTATTTGTTGAATGACGACTTCTGCTTATCTACTGAGGAATATGGATGGATTTAACTTCAAGCAGTCCTCAGCGGTAGGTTTGACAGGGAGGATGCAAGTCAAATTCACGCTCTCATGAGAAAAGCTGGACTGTTACAATACTGAAGCTGTAACTGTCAGATTTCTAGTGTTTTAGGGTTACTGCAGCATACTTGCCAATGCATCAGATATGCTTCATATTTGTGAAACGTTAAAAATCAACAGTTCCTGAACTCTTCTACCAGCACCCTACAGACTGAAGCCTTGGAAGAAAATTTTTTTAAAATTGAAAAAAAAATCACAGCTGAAAGACAACTGTACTGCTGCTGTCTTCAGGGACTTAATTTACTTGTATGATACTGTTACCTCATGGCTAAAATTTTACTCTTTTTAGAAATGGGAAATTAGCTAAAACAAAAGGTTGCTGAAGGCAAGCTACTCAAAGAATCAACCTGTTCTACCTATGCCATTCCACAAAATAAATCCATTTCTTCAGAGCCTGCAAAAAGACATCCCCAGAAGATTATCTTGGCAAGTTAAACAACACGAATTGTCATGCCAGCAGAAGATTTGCTGAACTACTACAAAATTAATCACACATTCACAAGTAAAAAGGGAACTAGCCAATAAGGTTACTTATGAACCCATATATGCCACTGCCCACTACTTCAGTGATGATGAAAGGTCAACATTTGTTGTGCTTCTCCTCTTTCTACAGAGGAACAAAGCCATAAACCAACCAAACAAAAAAACACTAAGCATCTGTACCTCTTTAGGGATCAAGAACACAAATGACAATAACAAGCACATTTCTGCCAGCTATATTTTTCTTGCAATATCTTATCAAAAAAAGACCACGATGTCATCAGATCACACTCCTTTAACTCAAAGAAGATAGCAACTTCAAATATGATTAGTATCCTTATAAATATATTTACTTTTGCATGTGATTTTAAACATCGCTTTATAACAGACTAAGCAGGTTCATACCCCTAATAAGCTTTTGCATGCTCCCAGACACATTGGGAAATAAACAGTAATTATAGCATCACAGAAAGGACCTGAGATCAAACCTTGAGCAGCTGCTCAAATCAGTCCTAAAAAAATACACCATGTGAATTGCAGTACAACTGGATACGTCTGAGCCAACTCATTCTCAGTTCAGCCATAAACAACAGTTAGACATCACGTATGTGTGCAGAAGCATAAATATGCATGGCCTAATACAAGTCAGATCAAAAGAACACTGAAACAGAAGTACTAGCAATAAAGTAATGCTATAATACATAAATCTAAAGAAAAAAGCAATTCATGCATTCACAAAAGATACATCTATAATCAACAACTCCACTTTTTTCCATGTCTTTGCTATTAACCACTTAATCATGGTTCAGTTAGTTACATCAATACCTCTAGAGTTTTCCTATGCTGCCTCTTACAGCTAAAGATTCACAAAAGGTAGCTACCACAAACTGTATACTCATATACAGAATATCCAAAGGTTTTAAGACTGAAACCATCATCATAACACACTTAAAGCACAATTAGTTTCTTCATTCTTAAATCTAAGCATTATAAGGCCAAGTTGTATTTTTCTTAAAAGCATATAATTGCTTTCTGAAAAGTAGAAGGCCATAGGTATCCGAAACTACCAAAGTCATTTAAAAAAAAAAAAAAAAATAGTAACCTGATCTGATCTTTTAATCAAACACATTGAAAAATTGTTATCAGTAATTCTGAGTTAGCAATTGCTTACCTTCAATCCTTCTCAAGGCTGACAGGCAAGTATCCCGGCTTGGAAATTCAAATGGATTATTACAGGTCCGAATGGTGTCACACTCGCATTTCCCATTGATTATGTTACAACCTGTTATAAGGTTTTCGTTGCATGGCTCAAATCCAAGAAGCTGATCATCATCCCAGTTCTCATCTAAAATAAACAAGCAAATAAACTCACTATTGATTTCAGTTACAGCATATCAGTTCAGCTGCTTTGGGGTTGGGTGCAATTTACTTAAAATTCAACGTTGAGCTAAACAAGATCGACTCAAAAATTATGGATTAATCTAAACGATGGGATTTGCCAAATAACGTGTTTCACAGCTGTTCTATTGCCCATTTTGCTACAGTTACTAGCACTGTTTACTTCTAACTGTATGAAAAACTACCATGTCTTGGGGAAAAGTGTTGCTGTAGTACAAATGAGTGCTATTCTAACCAAAATAACTTCAACAGATACTTGAAGTTATATTTGTTATGGAAGTGAGAACATTGGAGAGAACCTGCAGCTGTCACAGAAGTCAAAATTAAGTTAGAAAGAGAGCATAGTTAAACACATTTTAAAAATACATCACACAGAATTCACTTCATTGAGATAACTTCTTACTACAAGAATACTGCAAGATGCCAAGCCTTTGATTTTGTAATATGACCAGTAGTGAGTTTCCCAGCATCCCTGAACTACCATTATAATTCCAGGAGAATTGCTCAAGCATATTATGCTCCTTGCTGTCAAGTGGCAGGGGGTAGTTGGGCTAGAATGTGCCTCTGCTCAAATAATTGTGCCCCAGTAAGTGTAATCCTCATGTTCCCATTGTGCAATTCTCCATTGCAACAAGACTTCTCCCCCCCCGTCCCCAAAGAGGGGAGTCCAGTCTATTCACAATTCTGCCGTGATCACAAGTTCCGCAAAATATCAGCTTCCATACATCAATGGCACATACAGTAACATCTGTCAGACTCTAAAGTTGAATCAAGACGTACTTTTAAGCATGAGGCATTTTTCACTGGAGCACACTAGAGCATTTTCCAACCTGGCTGGTCTACCAAAATCAAGTACTACAAAATAGTCACAGAGATACTCTGCTGACTTCTACTAATCAAGAAAGCAAGTCATTTTCGATCTTCACAACATCCTATGTTCCACAGCAGCTTTCACCTTGCAGCTTCTAGTAGGTCACCCCAGTTTTATACACTGTCAAACAAACAAATTTTCAATAGGGATCCTGCTAAGAAACACTTAAAGTGGAAACATATTCCAGCTACAAAGTGATATTATCTTTGTTGAGTTTTGTTTAAGAATAGGGACTGAAATCTACAGTCTGTTACTACATCCCTGGTCGTACAATTTAGGACTTCTCATGCTCAAATAGAGTACTTTGGAGAAGCAAATGACAAAAGAACCTGATAAATACTAGCAAGAGAATCCTCACAGAGCACCCCTCTCTGTTATGAAAGGAGGGGACAAACAAAGCATTGTCTAAGTGAATGAGCTGCATGTCAACAAGTGCATTGACACAGGTGGAAGTGCTGCCATGTTTCTGTTCAGAACACATCAACCTCAAATCCTGCGCATGCAAAGCAGAGACCCAGGCACATTCCAGTCCCTCAGCCACACAGGCAGGCCTGCAGACTAGGCTGGGCAGTCGGTCGACCCCAGAGTACAGCAACTGCTTCTGAACCAGGCGTTGAGCACTAGACATGCCATCAGCCAAACCTACTGACCCAGGGGGTGCTGACAGAGAGGGAAGCATTAGTTCTTATCAGCTCTGCATTGTTCAGAAGGAACACATGTCCTCGGCTGACTCATGTCCCCTCCCTACACAGTCCCGCTAACATGAAGAAATGAATAAAGAAGAGCTATGGGGTTAATAGACTCCAATTAAGCAATCCTTAGCCTCAGATACCCTGTAAGCTACACCTCAGAGAGAGCATCAGAAGCTGCCCTCCAGCACAGCAGGCTGCAGCTCAACATGAACTGCTTTGTCATTGTCTGACACTGAATTGAAGCCTAGAAATTGATAGAAAACATGACACGCTGAAGCTAACGCATAAATATTTTCTACTCGCAGAATGTCAGTTAATCTGCAGTTTTTGCCTGTTTGGGGAAAAACAGGCAAAACAAAAAAAGTCCCACACCTCCACTAACGACTATCTGGAAACTGGAAAGAGTTGTTTACCAGTTAAGTACATGATCTAGAGAGAGCACTACAGCACATTCGCACTGGCATGTTTCTCCCTGTGCAACCAACTGCTTATTTTGCCACAAGTCAGCAGAGCACCTTGTTGACAAAGTGTACTGAATAAACAACCAAGTTCATTTTAGACATGAAGAAAGGAGCCTCCATGGGAACCGCATGCCTGTTTTACTCCATAAAAATAGCAGAGGAAGAACAGTAATTAACCCCAGGAAGTAATTTATTTATTAAGATGACCCATCATCCCACAGAGCAAGTGCATCAGTTAAAGTCAAAGGAAGCACAGAAGTTCATGAAGAGAAACTATTAAGATTCTTTTGAGTAAAGATGCAGCTTCAGTAGTTTTCAGAACACTTGCAGGGTTCTGAGGCCAGGCATGCACAGGGAAAAGAACACTGAGAATTCTGAGAACAATAATATATCCTGTTTTTGAGAAGCCGGAATACAGCTTGGACAATTTGTATGCTACAAATCATGGCAGTAACCCACGTAACAATAAGAACAAAAGGGGCAATAGCTGTGCTCTAAGATTCAGAGTGCCAAATTCTGCAGCCACAGGGACCACAGCTTGATCCAGATCAGCCTGTTTAGCAGAGTCTTAAGAAACAGAACTGCTCCATTTGTTGGCTGAATCACTCCCTGTTTCTGATGTGCAGGACCTCACCCCCTGTCCCTGTCTGTAGACCAGGAGCCCAGAGCCCTACAGGGGCACAGCCACCTGTACCCACAGCTGCTGGGCTCCTCATGCTCTCCAAAGCTGTTCTCTGCCAGACTCTGGAAACCAGTTCAGTGCAGACGGATGGGGCACATAGACTGTGATGACAGTATGCTTTTGCTTTTCCAGCACTCTAATCCACAGTATTTGTGAATTTTTGCCCTATAACATTTCAGCATTGGATCTTTGAGGCTGACAGAAGAGCATAAGCTGCAAGATCCCTGTTACACAACACCTGCTTACCCCATGTGAGGTGGGACTCACTTGGAGCAGAAAGCAGAGCAGTCCCCTACTCGCAGATGGCCATCTTGATGCAGATTGTACCAAATACCCTGGCACTACCACAGTATTACCTGATTTCCACTACAGACATTTCATATCTTATCTGCACCTCTCGTCTGCCACCTCTCACGGATTTTCATACAGGAGGAGAAAAGGATACACAAACTGCTTGGCCCAGTACTAGGTATGCCTAAGTCTTCAATACCACACCCCTCAAAAATGAGCTCAGTAGCCATTAAGGGGATGGAAGAGAAGAGAGATTCATCAGAAATACTTGCAGGCAACATCTGACACAGTAATGAACCAAGGTATTATTCAATACTACGAGTGAATACTAAAGAATCACATTCAGATAAGAATAATGTAAATCCAGTGCTAGACCGGCCATCTTTTACCAGGCTGCTTTTCACGCAATTTTAGAAACGTTATTTCCATCAATACAGCAGCAAACATGTAAGGAGAAAAAAGCTTAGTTTAGTTTAGTAAATCCAGCATGATCTTCCATGCAAGCTTAAGATTTCTTTTCCTAGTTGATTTTGTACTTCTAAGAACAGAAGTTAAAGGTTCTGTTAAATGATTCCTTGATTACCAGTTAGAGTAAACCCTCACAAGTCACACCAGTGTAGGCAGAACAAAATTCCTTGGAACGAAACACATAACCACATGAAAGCTCTCACATGAGCTAGAAGGCATGAACCCAGTGTATTACTTTGATTTGAAACTTTAGTTACTTGATGTAAAAGCATTTAATGCTCTGCTTGGTGCACATACATGGTGGTCCATCACACCATGTTTGCTCCTTTACGGGTTAGCAATATTTCAACTAACACAAAAACAACTTGAACAAAGTCTAGCACCTGAGAACCATGAAGCCTAGCTCCTACTATTCCCAAGAACATCAAGTCCTGTGGACTACTCCAAAATACAAGTTTGTACATGCTGATGATTCTGAAACCTGAGACAATTCATGAGCAGCATGTAGCACATATCTTCCTGAATGCTCTGTTTAACCTCCTCAACAGTTTTCTTTTCATGCAAGAGCTCTTTCATGCATGCCTCCAGAAATGTGGATCAAATGAAAAAAACTAATATATAAATGCTTTACTTCTCCATTTGATTTAAGCCACAAGCAGGGTTGACAAAACCCAAGGATATAAGAGCCTCTCAAACTCCAGTAGGTATATCTACTATTTGACTTTTAGGACACACACACACACACTAAATATCTCAAGTTTTAACATTCTTGAATTTTTAGAAACAGTCCAGCTGAGAAGCAGTCCAAAAGTAAATGGTAGTTTTCCATCCAAACTGATCTTCATTTAGCTGAAATTCCCACCACCTTGTTGTGCTGAAATAGTCAGGTAGAGGCAAAAAAAAAAAAAAAAGGAAAAGGCCATTCTTTAGCAATCCTGAGTTTACACTGGACTGTAGCTATACAACCACTCAACTATTTTTCACATGCCTAGAAGCAGTTCAAAGGCTTGCAGCAGTCTGCTAATTATAGCTTAAAAGTCACTCTTTCAAATCACTTCTATCTACATACAGTCTTCATTCTTTCCAATTCATTTAGGGAGGCTCTCTTTTCAGACATTAAAATAGTTCTGCATTTACTCAGACCAGAGTAAGTCTTGGACATAACACTTTGAATTCTTCCAAGTGCGCGCTCATAAGGAAGACATGGGAGAGAGGGACAATATTAATTTCAAACCTTTTTCATTCTCCTCCATCATTTATATAATCATTTGCTTTCTGCAAAGCAAATGTTTTCAGCTTGCAAACAATTCGAGTGCAGCTCTGCACTGCTGAACTCCCAAGTCCTGTCTTAGCATGCTTCTTAAGTAGAGAAGAGGATTAAAGCATTAACAAGTTGAGTAAGAGGTCCTTAAACAACACATCCAGTCTGGGAAATAACCTGAGAAATATGCCTTAAGAAAGCAGCATTCTATAACTTCTTCCTTACCAAATCCTACATACAGACACACACCACCACCTTGCAGGAGCTGTTTGCCCAATACAGATTTACTCACAAATAAGTGTGCACAAATACAGAATGACTTTTTTTTTTTTTAGGACTGGAAGTTGTAATCAGACAAATCTGATGTGTAATCAGGGAGGGTGATATATACATACACAGGGCTTACAACTGGAATACACTGCTGAGTTTAACATATGTTTCCCAGAAACACGGATCTACTAGAAATTAACTTAATTTTAAGGTACACAGCAGCTCACTATAGCAGCACTGATTGCCCCCATGTGTGAAAGATCATCTAAAAACTGCTGCAATTAGAAGTGTAAGGAAAGACCCTTTTAGAAACTCATTCTCCATTGTTTGTTCATGTTTGCTCTTCATTACCTCCATCCTTCAAAATTCAATTACTTCTGCCTGCCACAAATTATCTCTTTCATTCTCTTCCCTTTCGCTTCTTGAATGTCAGCTTTTTTTTTTTTTTTTTGAAAACTATATACTATTCTCTTTCATGGTTTGTAGAGATAATGCATGACCTTGAAACAGGTCACTAAAGTAGCATTGTTGAAGATAAATATATAAGCATTGTACCCACAATAATCCTAAAGTACAGCCAGGACAGAGGAGACATACTGAGTGAACTCTCATTATTTACATTAAACTGTAGCACGTCACTTAACTGTTTCTGCCTTTTCAAAGCACAACAGAAAGAGCAAAGAGACCATCAATTGCTGATCTGAAAATGAAAGTCTAAAACCAGATCTTACAGACTTCTTGTATCCTGCACTTGAATGAGGAGACAGAATGGATTTCATAGTGACAGACAAGTGATCCTTCCTGAGATGCTGTCCCCTGGGAAGAGAGCAAGAACTTGCCAAAAGCATCTCTTACAAATCAGACCTAATCTCTCATCCTCCATCACTCCAGTGCACTGTTACACACAAAAGTGTTTGCAGTGGTATTCATTAAGATGGTATGAGACTCTGAAAGCATTCTACAGATTTTCTAAAATAAAAAAGAAGGAAATACTTCTTGCCAGTAGGCTTTGGCTTCACTTTGAACAGGAAAAAAACGATGGAAAGGAAATTCATGTTTTGGAGGAGCTGAACAATAGAAATGACTAATCACCACTAAAGAATGCTTGAAACCCAGCCCCAGACCTTGAAAAGCAGCAGAAGGAAAGCTAGCCTTGAAGTGAATTTGTGCTTATGTACTGGCGGCAATCCTCCCATCTCACAACTTATTCCTTCAATGAAATCATGAGTCAGGGATCAGAGCCAGCAGAAAGTTCTGTGGTAAGACACACAGCTAAGTTTTATGATAAAGCAGTTTTTCCACCTTTCAGAAGGGTCTGCATTTCAAGATCAAATCTTCCTGCGGAATGTGTAAGCACAAAAGGGCTTTGTAGGTTCCTGATAAAACTTCCAGCCCAAGCTAGAGAAACTGCACCATAACATTTAGATAGTTCAGGAACACTGTACACATAAAAGCTTGCCTTAAATTTGAGTGCCTGCTTTATCCTGTTCAAACTAGAATTTGTATCTCAAGCGATACAATCTCCAATATAGTGAAAGAGATTTTCACCACAGCAGCTCTCCATGTGTCTCAAGGCAGTTATTTCACACTGAAGAATGCAGAAAGTATTTACACAAACCAGCTTTCCACTCAATTATCAGAAACCCCACAGAAGCCACGAGAAAAGTAAAGAAATAAATGGAAGTGCTAGGTGGAGCACGTGACTTGGCCAACTGTTTTTAAAGTTCTCCCCTGCCCATATTGTCTACAGTATTTCAGTCCTCCATGTTTCCTCCACCTTAAAAGAAAGCAACTAAAAAAGCCAAAAAACTTGCACTATTTGGGTTCCCCCAACTAGACTGAATTATATTTCCAACAGCTTCTGCTCAAAAGATGGCTTGAAATAAGAACGCAAGCTATGAGATCTGACCCCTAGTCATTCAAGCACCAGATAAACAGACTTGCAAGTAAGTTATTTTGATCTTATGACCAGCACCACATCTTGTTTGTAAACAGTTGACTGAAAACATTACACAGTGTACCAGGACTTAATCTGTCAGACAGAGCCTCTGCCAGTACTCTGCTGATTAGAACGAGCATGGACAGCAGTGTTTCAGCTGTCCTAGCAGATTTTTCCTCTAGCTCTAGAAAACTAAAACAAAACAAAAAAAAAAACCCAAAACCTGAAAGGGCTAAACCTTTGTGTTAACTTTCCAAAGGAGGCTGAAGTTTCAATGTATTTTCAAGTTGCACATCATGCCCACACAGCATATGCATGCCCACACCATACATGCAGGCTTCAGAACTGTAAGTCCATCACAAACAAGCAGTTGACTGGCAGCTTGCTGACACTGCTCACCAGAAGCAAAGTGGACAACAGTAGAAAAAGTTCTTCCCAACATAAATTCTGGAACAGTGCCATGAATATATCAGCCTCTATTCAGAAGAGTCTACATGATTAGAAGAAAGCTGATATTCCAAGCTCCAAGCCTCTTGTTACTTCCACCCCCCAATTATTAACACAGAATCACACACCACCAGAATTACAGAATATTTTGCAGTAATTAAAAAAATCAGAAGCTTGCACCCACTTAGTCACAGAAGCCTACAAAAACACCGCATACCCTGGGTTTAGAGGCTTCTCTAAGCATCAGCTTAGAGACAGACATCAGCACGGCTCTTTCCACTATCAAAGCAGCACATTTTGTGTTAGCACATGTAATACCATCAGGATAATTATCAGTACACCAAGCTGACCACAAGCCAGCTATGTGCCCTTGCCACTAAGGGTGACAACATACTGGACCGCAGCACTGGAGGAGAGTTGCCAGCAGGTCAAGGGAGGGGATTCTTCCCGTCTGCTCAGGGCTGGTGAGGGCAGACCTGAAGTGTTGTCACCAGGTCTGGGCTGCCAGGTGTAAGCAAGATGTGGACACATCGGAGGGAATCCACTGAAGGGCCACCAAGATGACAAAGGGACTGAAGCATCTCTCCAATGAAGAAAGGCTGAGAGAGCTGAGACTGCTACCTCTGGAGAAGGCTTGGAGGGGATCTTGGTGTACAGAAATTCCTGAATGGATGGTACAAAGAGGTCAGAGCCAAGCTCTTCTCAGTGGTGCCCAGTGATTGGACAAGAGGTAATGGGCACACAATGGAACACAGCAGGTGCCACCTGGAAACACTTCTTTGATGTACAGGTAACTAAGCACTGGTACAGGTTGCTGATAGAGGCTGGGGAGCCCCTCTCCCTGGAGATCTTCAGAAGCTGTCTGGATGTGGTCCTAGACAGCCTGTTCTGTGTGGCCCTGTTTGAGCAAAGGGGTCCTGAAGTCCCCTCCAATCTCAGCCACTCTGACAAACAGTCTTTCTGGAAGTAAAACAAACAAACACAAAAGCCTGAAGAGCAACTGTAGCATAACCTTTATGTTTACTTTGTTGCAAGGACAGTATCAGTACCAGAGTGGCCAGCTATACACAGTTTTAGCAGTTAGTCACAACATGGGAATCTGTGCATGCTTGTGGGCCAACATCTTTCTTCCTGTTCCCAGCTCTATGCTCTTCTGTTTGTTTTCCGGCTGTAAGACCTACACCCTCCATATGGCATTCACATGATTTGCAGGCTCAGAAGTACCCAGCATAACCAGTGAAAGTTGCTGGAGACTGAATATTGCCCCTGGTAAAGGTGTGAACTGCTTCCATTCATCTTAATGCATTACTGCAGGCTTGCATCGTCCAAACATGGCAAAACTAGTCTGTTTAGATAATTCCCTCAGGGACCATCTTTTAATCATCTGTATGCTTATGTGGAATTTAATCTAGATAGCCTTTATACAAAGTTATCTTCATATCTTAGTTTATATTGGTTTCTTCATACACACAAGCTCTCTCTGTCAGCATTAGTCATTTTCCAAATTATGTTCACATACACAGAAAGGCAGAGTTAAAATGTAACATCAGGCTATAGAACATCTGTCACACAACATCTTCAGCAAGACTCTGAATTCACCATTTCAATGTTCATGTTCTCTGTGGATTAAGTTAATTCTCAAATGAAAGCACTTTACAAGTCCAGAGACATTTAATAGGTCACTTCTGCACAGTATTTAATCCATTGAAACAGAAACATGCAGTCCTTTCTGCAAGATACTCTGAACTTTATTTACTGAGATTAGGAACACTTGTGGGGGCAGTGCAAAGAAATGATAGGAAGACGCAGGCATTTTTGAACCACATTAATGGAGTAATCATTGCAAAAATATACCTGTCAGTCAAATGACATTTTGGTTGACTAAATACTACGCAAGAAGTTGAATTAAGTGAGTGTTCTTGAATCAGCTAGAGGGTACTTAAAACAGCAAACATGCCTAGGGGTACAGAAATTACAAGTAATCATTTTAATAGTTCTGGCCAAGATATCCAGCAAGTTTGAAAGTTGTTTAAAAAAAAAAAATCTTTATAAGAAGGATAGCCCATATCAAAGTACATTCTTAAAGCAACCTAAGGACACACTAAAACTAGCAGTTTTATTAGCTTTTCATTTCAAATGCACCATTAGAACTAGTCATGCTTTCACTACACAGTTAAAGTAATTGCAGCTCATTTTCAGCGTTATTTCATATGCTGCTTTCTAGATCAGCTGAGCAGAGCAATCAAGACCTCTTCATCCAAGAGCAACTGAAACTGAGGAGGTGTAAAAACAGACAAGAAAAGTCATCACAAGAAGTACCTTCACAGAGTAACCAAACTCGGACTGCAGAGCTTTTCCAAGGCTTTCCTGGTCCCCATAACGACAGATCTCTGCACAGCCTGACTACCGCAGAAGCCAAGGCCAATACATTTCTGGGGAACTCTTGTCTAATTTGGAGGTGGCTCCAGGTCCTCCCTCAAAAAGGGAGAGAAGAGCATCTCCTGCTCTGAGCTCACAGTTTCTTGATGCCAAGAGGTTTGGCTCTCAGCCAGCTCTGTGCTCTTGACACCTCAACAAACCAACCCAACAGCTCCCCTGAAAAGTCAACAGATGCTGGAGGTGTTCGAAGCCTCTTAAGGTTGCCCTTCAGAAGTACTCAGCCATGCCTGGAGAAGCTGACCTAAGAACTATTCTTCACCAAGAATGCAACAAGAATGTACAATAAATGCAAGAAAGGCATTTACAGACATCACAATAATGGCACAAACTGAGCCTCAGAACCGCACGAAGGCTTGAACAGCTAATGTGGTGAGATGACTGAGGACTTCCTTCAGGTTTTAGAAGGGTGAAGAACAGAACCTAGAGTTAGCAACAGATTTCCTCAGTAAGTGCCAGTTTAACAAAAACAGCTCTTCATAGTTTCAAAAACAGTGGCCATTAGTAACAGATGCCATGGAAACTTCTCCACCAGGTGTCACAGAGCTCACTTACGCTGTGTGTTACTGTTCTTATTTAATACTGATACCAAATTAACAGGCAAGTATTCTTACCTGGTGTAATTACAGCTTAGAGTTATGTGGCCAGTTATGTGTTGATACTTTGAACTAAGCCAGAGCATCACATTCAAGACTCAAACTAAAAAAAAAAAAAAACAAAATATAAAAGCCTTATAACTGTAACCAGTAGGGGTCATTTCAGTGTAAAAAATTGCATTGAAAGAGATGACTAGAGACAGGAAGGAGAGTAAAAACATCAGCTTCTATTGACATGGTTCTATAAGTCACTTCCATTTCCTCCTCCCTGAGCTGGGGTAGGTAGCATAGCTTTCACTCCCAGCAGACAGTATTAAAATAAAAGCAGCCTTTATTCTGCTAACAGATAAATGAAAACCATCGCTTAGTACTATCGACACATCAGGTATACATGCTCTGCCTGTCTCACAAGTGCTGAGAAACTACACAACTGCTTCAGTCACATCAATTAAAAACACAGAGCTAATCAGCCTTATTTCAGAGAAAAGAGGCAGCACATTAAGTCCCGCTCCCCCCCCCACACCACTGCCACCACTCATATGCAATACACACCATAAGAAACAATACATTTGCTTTCGTTGCTTAGAATGAGGCAGTTTCCTGACGAGTCACTAATAGGTATTCCAGTACTATTTATTAGGCTGACAGTTCAGCTCAGTTGCTTTTCATTTACAAGAATGAAAATTGAATAGATAGCTTATCTCCCTGACTATTCCTATAGGGACAGCTGGAACCAGTTTCCAACCACAACACTAATTGAAACGCAATCTTGCCAACAAATGCTTCATACTATTTTCAACAGTAGATGGGACGTGTTTTGAGTTGAACTACAGCAACGTACAGATTGCATCACTTCAGAGGAATGAAATACTCCTAAACTGCCAGAGACATCCGTACTTTGATACAGTAAGGGAGCTGGAACACTGAGCTGTTTGATGACTGTAGGCTTTCAGATCCTTTAACAGAGGTGGGGGGAAGCAGTTTGAGCCAAGGTTTTGCTTAAAAACATGCAAAACCAGAAATCCACCCAAAACGAGGTAAGTTTTTTGAAGTACCTTTCTCCTTTATACTTGTACCTTTCTATTTAAATACAAACTTTTCCAATACATGTGAGAAAAAGACAACAACAACATAGCAATACACATATTCAACCTCATGGATTCAATGAGGGCCTTCGAAGTAGTTTAGAGGCATTTTAAATTCTTCAACAGGGCTTCTAACCCCAAAGCCGGTCCTACCCAAGCATCAACAGACAGGATACCCTGCCTTGCCGTGCTCTGCAACATACACTTAAGTGCGACGAAGGGCGCTACAAGTAATAACCTCTGCCAGAAGCAAGGTCAGCTGCCCACTAAGACAGATTGGTTTTAGCTCTCTCAAAGCAATGTATCATTTTAAAGGCAAGGTTTTGGTCAGATGCTGTCTCAACAGCTTTCTGGACTTTCTACTGCCCTCTACCCGCCGAGAAGGGCGAGCACTGCACTTATTTTCCAGAATTGTCGAAGCTCGTGCTCTAAGTCTCACATACGTTTATCCATATTCCAAACCACAGGTTATTTGTAATCTCACAGCACCATGTTTTCCCTCAGCTTGGAGGAAGAGAGAGCTGGAGGGACAACACAAGGCAAGAGAGCTTGAAAGACATCTCCTTAGCCTCACGTGAAATTACACACGAAGCAATCTCAGACGCCCTGATAGAGCCCAAAGTGGGGCTGGGTGCAGATCTCCCCCGCGCTTCGCACACCAGCTCACAGGCAGCAGCCGTACAGCCGGAGGAATCCTGTGCGGGGATCGCTCCTGGTGCCCGGGCAGGGGAGAGATACAGACACGTACAGCAAGCGTGTGTGGGCGGCAGTGTTAAGTGACAGGAACAGGAAGGAAAACTTTACAACAGATGATCATCACCCTTTGTGTTTCCTTACAGAGAAGGAATCCGGAACAGACATGATGTGTGCAGCACTGACCTCCCCTGATCTCAGCCTGGTGAGCAGTTCCCAGCTTTGCTCTTATCAAGGAATTCTACGGGGTATGGGCAGCCAGCCGACTTGACGTAAGCTAGTAACAAGCCGGTGAGCTACTAAACAGAGAACGAGATCGGGAGAGCCTGACTCTGCTGTAAGCCAGCAGAACTAAAGGTAAAACTTTTCCGCAGTCTCCTCCTGGAGGAAAGGCTCCGCAGCCGCTCGCGCAGCCCCGCGGGGCGGGCAGAGAACGGAGCGGAGCGGGCAGCGCCCCGAGCCCGCCGGGCTACCGCGCTCCGGGCAGCGGCGGAGAGCAGCCGGGACACCCACTGGCCCCAAGACTGGGGGTGCCCGGCTCGGGACGGGCGGGGAGGTCACGGCTCCGCGCTGTCGCGTCACGGGGCCGGGCGCGGGGCTCCGCACCTGGGACGGGGAAGGGAGGGAGGGATGGGTGCAGGAGGGCAGGGTCCGGCCGCCGCTCACCTTCGCAGACGCCCACTTCGTACTCGGTGATGGAGTCGCCGTTCAGCGGCGGGCGGATGACACAGCGCAGCCCTCGGTCGCAGGCGCCGTGCAGCCCGTAGACGCCCCCGCAGCTCTCGTTGCGCTGCCGGGCGCACATGAAGCAGCAGCCGCAGATGCCCAGCACAATGCTGCCGGGGCAGCTCTTGGGCTCCTCGCACTTGGACTCGTCGCAGGGCAGGCACACGAGCGCCCGCGTCCCCGGCTGGCCCAGCAGCAGCGCCAGCGGCAGCAGCCACCCCGCCGCCGCCAG